>JAOWBW010000157.1:395117-995117 GCA_026119855.1 Campanula takesimana | reverse complement strand
CTTTTTCATTAATCCCTGTGTTCAATCCAAAAAATTCTATTTTGGTAAGACGGAGTGGGTATTATTAGTACTTCTCTTTTATTGTTTCCTTAATAATAAGCGTGCGATTTTTATGTAAGACACTTATTCTAAAACATCGACAGTAACTACTTCCTGTCCCAAAATAAATATACAAAATCTTTTCAAGTTTTTTTTTTTTCAATCACTTAATTTGATAAAAAAAAAATTAACATTTATCATGGGGTTCGGTATTTTCTTTAAATAGCTACGTTGTATCTGACTTCTTATGTTTGATAGATAGTTTTTTTTTTTTTCAATAATATTTTTTTGAGACAGAAATAATAATGATAAAGTTAATTTATAGTTTACATTTCTATTTTAGTTTCCTAGTATAGTCTATTGGAATAGAGATCATAAAGGAAACAAAGGGAAGAAAATCTACACAGGAGACCAGGAGGGCGCTCGGTTTTGATCAGAAGAAATTGGTTTTTAGCGAGAGGTAAGAGGGCGCTCGGTAGGAATGGCAATTTGACCGAACCCGATCCGTACCGAAGGGAAATCGATCCGAAAATTTCGGATATGGTTTGCATTTTTAAAGATCCGTTCGGGTTCGGTAGAACCCCTGATCCGACCCGAGATCCGACCCGATCCGACCCGAACCTATTATGTTTATAAATATTTACTACTACCCCCCTCATGTTATAGAAATATACACACCACCCTCCTTATATAAGAAAAAATCTAGGTTTAGGATTTTTATTTTCTTTCTTCTCAGACTCGCCGACTCCCCTCTCTCTCCCACGCAACGCCGTTCCCTACTCTCTCTCTCTCTCTCTCTCTCTCTCTCTATATGCGACGTTCCCGAATGCGCCGTTCTCGTTGCCGTTGCCATCGCCGGTTCTGGTGCCTGTGCCGCCGTTCGCGCTTCTCTTGGATCTCCTTCTCAACGGTGTTGAAATCGTTTGACGCAAATCTTTCAAACCTAGGTCTCAATTTCCGTCGAAATCTACTACATCTACAACGAATTTAGGCTCTATTGAGGTAATCTAACAATTCTTAGCCATTGAATTTCATTTTTTTTTTTTTGTGAGTAGGCAATTTCTTGGATTTGTCTGTATTGCACTTCGTTTTTGTTTTTGGTTCCAATGAAGTTGCACACTCCTTTTTGTATTTTTGAGGCATCTATTGTGAAATGGTTAAGTTCATTTTTAGGGAAAAATTAAAACAAGGTTTTGTTTTGTTTTCAAAAAAAGAGGCTGCAATGCTGAATGTTAAAAAAAAAAACATGAAAGCATCGGATCGGATCGGAGCGCGGATCAGGGTACTTCGGATCGGATCTGGTTCGGTAAGTGGTTTCTAGGGTTCAGATCGGATTGGGATCAGGTCTGATCCGATCCGAACCCGACCTATAGCCATCCTTGGCGCTCGGTACCTACCGAGCGGGCGCTCGATACCGGGACTGGAATTCGTGATTGAGCAGTATTTTCGGGAATTCTCTAATGTTTAGGTTTAGGTCTTATTCTTGGTTGTATATTTAAGCAATGTTCCGCCCCCATACTCACTGTAACTCAGATTTAACATATTATAGTGCAAGATCCTGGTTTGGTAGTGCCCCCAGACGTAGTCAAACATATTGACGAACTGGGTAAACAATTTCTTGTGTTCCTTTGTCTTTTGCTTTGTTTCTTTATTTCTTGTGCTTGTTTGGGTGCTGCGATTTCTTGCGATTTGCTTGAGTGTTGGGAGGGCTTATTCCACAACAAAGATCTCTATAAGCCCTTAACAGGAGTCAAGTCGGAAAAGCGAAAAGCAGGAAGATTGGGATCTTATGGATCGGAAGGCCCTAAAGGTGGTTCGATCTACTTTGTCAAAGTGGATCTCGAAGACTACCAAGAAGGCGAAAACTACCAAGGAGATATTGGATTATCTTACTGAGAGATTTGAAACTCCATCTGCTGCAAATAAGGTTGATTTGATACGCAAGATGGGTAATCTCAAGATGCAAGAGGGAGGATCCATAGCTAAACACATCGATGAGTTTATGGATGTTATAGACTCAAATGCGGCGTTGGATATTACATTTGGGGATGAGGTTCATGCTTGTCAATTGCTAGCATCCTTAACAGGAAGTTGGAGCGGAACGGTGACAGCGTTAAATGCTTCAGCGGGTAAGAATAAATTGAAGTATGATGATGTTAAGGACTTTCTTTTGGGCGAGAAAAATCGTATGAAGAAGTTATCTACTTCGGGATCGGCTTTAGCTACAACTAGCAGGGGATATCCGGGTATTAGCAACAAGGGGAGAACCGAATAAAAGAAAAACGTAGGAGGTGGTGAGTACAGGCCTAGGGAGAACAAGAATGTACCAAGGGTTGCCAAGGGATCGGTACAGTGCTATCATTGTAAGGAGTTAGGATACTACAAGAAGGGTTGTCCCATGCGAGGGGATAAATCGGCGAATGTGGTAACTGGGGGTGAAGATGTACTGGTTCTAAGTGTTAGTAGTGTGCTAGAATCATGGGTGCTGGATTCGGGGGGCATCATTCCACTCATGCGGGCATGCAAAGGAGTTGGAAAATAATACTTCCGGTGATTTCGGAAAGGTCTATCTGGCGGATGGCGAGCCTTTGGAAATCAAGGGGAAGGGGGGATGTCAGAATAGGAGCATCGGACGGGAAGGTCTTACATCTACACGGGGTCAGACACATTCTGGGTTTGAAAAATAACCTGTTATAAGTTGGGCAGTTGGATGAAGAAGGTTACAAGGTAACTTTTGGCTGCAGGAACTGGGTTATTACCAATGAGGATTCTGAGATCGCTCGGGGTAATAAGAGGGGACATTGTATTTGGCAAATAACACCAAGGATAGTATCACGGTGGCGTCAGCCAAGGGTGATACGGATTTGTGGCACTGTCGATTGTGTCACATAAGTGAGAAGGGGATGGAAGTACTTTGCTCAAAGGGATTACTACCGGGTTTGAAGACAGTCAACGTGGGGATCTGCGACGATTGTGTGTTTGGCAAACAGGCGAGAAGCAACTTCTCGAGGACAGGTAGGGCTTTGAGGGAAGCAAAGTTGAAATTGGTTCACACAGATTTATGGGGGCCGGCCCCGGTAACTTCTCTAGGTGGTGCGTCATACTACATATCGTTTATTGATGATTCGACAAGGAAGGTCTGGGTTTATTTTTTGAAACACATAGATGAGGCATTCAAGGTGTTTAAGAAGTGGAAGGCCTTGGTGGAGAATCAGACGGGTCTTAAGCTCAAAAGCTTGAGGTCAGACAATGGTGGGGAGTATGAGCTCGGGGAGTTTAAAGAATATTGTGCAGCGAATGGAATTCGTATGGTGAAGACACCAAAGGGCACACCTCAACATAACGGGGTTGCAGAGAGGATGAACAAGACATTGAACGAGCGGGCTAGAAGTATGAGGTTGAAGTGTGGACTTCCGAAGACGTTCTGGGCATATGCGGTTGACACGGCGGCTTTCTTGATCAATAGGGGACCATCGGTACCATTGGGGAATGAAATTCTAGAGGAAGCATGGAGTGGCAAGCAGGTAAATTTGTCCTTTCTTTGCATATTTGGATGCGTTTCATATGTTCATATTGATTCTGCTGATAGAACTAAATTAGATGCTAAATCTGTAAAGTGTACGTTTATTGGTTATGGTGGGGATGACTTCGGGTATAAGTTTTGGGATGACCAAAATCATAAGGTTATTCGTAGTCGGGATGTCATATTCAATGAACAGGTTTTGTACAAGGACAGAAATGGGGCATCTGATGGGATTAATTCGGAACCAGAGATTGTTGAGGTAGATATTCCAGACTCGGATGGGAGCAGGACGGTTCATGATGACCAAGATCAGGGGGTCACTGAAGATGAACCACATACTCCAGGACCGGATATTCCGCTAAGCAGATCCAGCAGATTGCGTGGATCTCCTGATAGGTTTTCTCCTTCGAATTACTATTTGTTGTTAACAGATAGTGGTGAACCGGAGTGTTATGCGGAGGCTGTTCGTAGTGCACTTGGTGATAAGTGGAAAGCTGCGATGGATGATGAGATGGACTCATTGAAGGCCAATGAAACTTGGGAGTTGATTAAACTGCCTAAGGAGAAGAAGGCATTGCATAACAAGTGGGTTTACAGGATCAAGGAGGAAGCAAACGGCAGTAAGCGTTACAAAGCAAGACTGGTTGTGAAAGGGTTTCAGCAAAAATACGGTATTGGCTATACCGAGGTCTTCACTCCTGTTGTGAAGATGACCACTATCAGAATGGTTCTGAGGATAGTAGTGGCAGATAATTTGTTGCTGGAACAGATGGATGTAAAGACGGCCTTTCTTCATGGGGATTTGGAGGAAGAAATTTACATGGTACAACCAGAGGGATACTTGTCTAAAGGTAACGAGGAACTGGTTTGCAGATTGACTAAGAGCTTGTATGACCTTAAACAAGCTCCTAGGCAGTGGTACAGAAAGTTTGATGTATTCATGCATGACATCGATTTTATCAGATGTGAGGCGGATCATTGTTGCTACTTCAAGAACACTGACAACTGGTCCATAATCTTGCTATTATATGTGGATGACATGCTAATAGCGGGCTCTAGTAGTACAAAGGTAAACAGATTAAAGGCACAGTTGTCAGAGCGGTTCGAGATGAAGGATTTGGGGGAGGCCAAAAAAATCTTGGGCATGCGGATTGACTGTGATAGGGAGTCGGGTAAGTTGGTTCTTTCACAAGCAGAGTACGTTGAGAAGGTCTTGGCAAGATTTTGCATGGAAGAGGCAAAGCCAACAGGTACACCATTGGGTATGCACTTCAAGCTATCCGAGAAGGACTCACCTAAGGGCAAGGAGGAGCGTGACAAGATGGAAAGGACTCCATATGCTTCGGTAGTGGGGAGTCTAATGTATGCCATGGTGTGTACAAGGCCGGATATTGCACATGCGGTGGGAGTAGTCAGCCGGTACATGGGCAATCCAGGGAAGCAATATTGGGAAGCGGTTAAATGGATCATTCGTTACTTAAAGGGTACTGCTGGTAAGACTCTATGTTTCTCAAGCAAGGATGTCGTGTTAGCGGGTTATGTTGATTCGGATTTGGCATCGAGTGATCTTGATAAGAGGAGAAGTACTACGGGTTATGTATTTACATTGGGTGGTACGGCAATCTCCTGGGCTTCTAAATTACAGAAGATCGTGGCTCAGTCGACTGCGGAAGCAGAATATGTGGCAGTGACAGAAACAAGCAAAGAGATGGTATGGTTGCAGAACTTCTTGGGTGAAATTGGGAAGACGCGAAGTGGTAATGCTCTCTACAGTGACAGTCAGAGTGCAATTCATCTAGAAAAGAATCCGGCGTTTCATTCCAGAATGAAGCACACCGAGCTGATGTTTCATTACATCAGACATCTCTTGGAGAGAAAGATCTTAAGGCTGGAGAAGATTCAAGGATCGGAGAACCCGACTGACATGTTGACCAATGTTGTAAACCTTGAAAAGTTGAAGCTATGCATAGCTTCAATAGGGCTTGGAGAATAGGAGAGGAGGAAGGCACTACCATGATCGAGGTGAGCACTATGACACTAAGGATGAGTTGAAGACGGATACGGAGTTCGAATACACGTGTTGATCTCTAGGTGGGAGATTGTTGGAATAAAGATCATAAAGGAAACAAAAGGAAGAAAATCTGCACAGGAGACCAGGCGGGCGCTTGGGTACAACCAGGCGGGCGCTCGGTTTTGATCAGAAGGAATTGGTTTTTGGCGAGAGGTAAGCGAGCGCTCGGTACCTACCGAGCGGGCGCTCGGTGCCGGGACTGGAATTCGGGATTGAGCAGTATTTTCGGGATTTCTCTTATGTTTAGGTTTAGGTCTTATTCTTGGTTGTATATTTAAGCAATGTTCCGCCCCCATACTCATTATAACTCAGATTTAACATATTATTGTGTAAGATCCTGGCTTGGTAGTGCCCCCAAACGTAATCAAACATATTGACGAACTTGGTAAACAATTTCTTGTGTTCCTTTATCTTTTGCTTTGTTTATTTATTTCTTGTGCTTGTTTGGGTGCTGCGATGTCTTACGATTTGCTTGGGTGTTGGGAGGGCTTATTCCACAACATAGTCCAAGTATTTCCTTTCATAAATTACAATCGTTACTAGTCCAAGTATTTCCTTTCATAAATTACAATCGTGTAACGCATTGTAAGCATGAAATGAGATTTTTTCCTCTGTTATTTTGTCTCATTCACCATATTCTAATACGAGTCGGCCTTACCAAAAACATTGAAAAACATGTTCTCCCTCCGTCCCACTCGAATTAAGACAAATTTTCATTTTGGGTGTCTCATTCAAATTAGGACAACCAAAAAATGGAAGTATTTTATTTAATGGGATCCACATTCACACTCACAACAACTTTCCACTAATTATTTTCTACCCCAATTTCTCTCTCCTATTTTACTTTTCATACTCACAACACCTACTCCACTAACATTTTTTCCTTAATCCCCGCGTCCAACCAAAAAAATCCTAATTCGGGTGGGACGGAAGGAGTATACAATAAGAAATGTGTAAAACATGTTTTACATTAAGAAATTTTGTTCTACATTAACGGATAAAACAAGTTTTACACTAAAACGAGTGTAAAACAATTTTTTCTCGAGATTTCCACTTCTAATATTCCTCCTCATTTTAAATTACAAAATTTGTCATTTTGAGTGTCCATAGAAATGGTAAAATTTATAAATAGGAAGTTTTTTATATTTTTTAATTAGTGGGCCCCACTTGTGATACTCACATCAACTAACCCATACACTATTTTTACACCAATTTCTCTATCTTATCTACCTATCTACACTCACAATACAATATTTTTTTCACTTTTACTTTTTCATGCAATGATTGTTTTGTGCAATTTAAAATGAGACCGAGAGAGTACGTTAGAAGAGCCATGTTGTTCTATATCCTATTTCAACATGCTTTAATAAGTTTATAGAATAATGTGACTCCCCAAGCCGCTAATAATCCACAAAGAAGGCAGTATTACTAATTTAATGCTTAATTTCAAAAACATAAAGAAATACAAAAACTAGCGTGGATGAAGAGGGCATTTTAGTTTGAATAATACTATGGGCACAAAAAATTCACAAAATCTTAGGTGTAATGTTTTTATTGGTGTTTTTAAGTAGAGTGTGGTGGATCAATTATCGATGCAACCAATAAAATATCGTCACCTCATTTTGTGCCCCTACCCTAGCATTGCTCTTTTAGTTTCTCTGGCGTGGCGCAAAAGCATGTAAGCTCCAAGAAATTTCAGCATAATTAGTTGCTTATTACCTAAACAAGATTCCATGTTTTAAAAATAAAATGCATCAATTTTAAAAAGTTAGTCTCATTTTTTTATTTTTTGATTGTTAAATATAAATGAAGCTTTATTAAACGTCAGCGGTAATGTAATCATCTGAATATTGTAATGACAATTTAGACTCTGAAGTATCATACCACCCTTCCAAGCGAACCCTGGCTGTCTTTTTTGGCCAGATCAGGCCTTGGGGTAATTTATTTTCGCTAGTTAGGGCCTTTTTGACGGAATTCGTTAAAAACTCAGTTAAAAAGCATGTGCCACTGCCATGCACGTGACTAACGGAATTGGGTAGTTTGAAGTTGATATTTCATTTAAGGGATTTAATGAAAATTTCAAACTTAACAGGGCTGCAATCAAAACAATTATCAAAATTTTTATTTGAGCAAAAAACAATTATCAACTATTTTTAAATAAAATTCATTATCATCTATTTTCAATTTTCAACTATTTTTTTTAAAGATAAATAAATTCAATAAATACTTTTTTTAGTTCACCAATTTTGTGCAATAAGAAAAAGTTGGATAAATAGTTTCTTTTTTAATTTACCATTTTTGTATTTAATTTTATTTTATTTTTACCAATTTTTATAAATGAATTATTTTATTTATTTTTAGTTAACTTGAAAATGATAGTGTATTTAAAGAGTTAAATAAAAACTGTACAATGTCTTAAACTTTTTTTAATAAAATAAAATAAAAAAATGAAACTTATTCCCACCGAATTCCATCTTATGCTTAAAAAAAAGGAAAAAGAAACAAAAAAGAAAAAGGAAGACCTAAACTATGTTCATCTTCTTCCTATCCCCATTTCCAATACCACCACTACCACCACCGCCCTTACCACACCATGTCAGCCATGACCGCCCTCTCCATTCTCTCTCTTTCCACCTCCCTCCACCACCGACCTAAATAAGAAAAGTAATATCAATGGATAAAAAAATAAATATGGACGGAGGCTCAAATCTGTTTATGGTCGGCCAAGAGGATAAACCGCCATGGCTGCAATCCACTCCAGTTGCAGTTGATGGGAGAGAAAGAGAAGGAGATCTATCGCAATCTCAGCCTCGATCCACCATTCACATCAAGCCTCTGGAGAATGCCCTGCCAAGATACGACTAATCTCACTCACCCGACTCAACTCAGAACCCTAATTATCATCACCGCCTCAAAAATAAATTCACATACTAAGTACCTGTAACGACCTGAGCCCGTAGACCCGACCCACCACATAGGTACCACACACTAGCCCACCAAGCATCTCCTCAATTGGGTCAAACACAGCCCATCACAGACCTCCAAAAGTCCAATGGATGATTTGATGCTTAGTAGGAGTGTATGAGCCTTCTATATAGCACACTCAATTCCCACATATTTCCGATGTGGGATGTGGATATCACAATCTCCCCCACTCAAACCCTTGCCGTCCCTGGCAAGGTCAATCAATACCCATATCGTACCCCCGGGCTAGCTCGCAAGCCTTAAGGCCGGGGTTCCGCTCTGATACCATTTGTAACGACCCGAGCCCGCAAGCCCGACCTGCCACATAGGTACCACACACTAGCCCACCAAGCATCTCCTCAATTGGGTCAACCACAGCCCATTACAGGCCTCCAAAAGTCCAATGGATGATTTGATGCTTAGTAGGAGTGTATGGGCCTTCTATATAGCACTCTCAGTTCCCACATATTTCCGATGTGGGATGGGGGATATCACAATCTCCCCTAGTCAAACCCTTGCCGTCCTTGGCAAGGTCAATCAATACCCAGATCGTACCCCCGGGCTAGCTCGCAAGCCTTAAGGCCGGGGTTCCGCTCTGATACCATTTGTAACGACCCGAGCCCGTAGACCCGACCCACCACATAGGTACCACACACTAGCCCACCAAGCATCTCCTCAATTGGGTCAAACACAGCCCATCACAGGCCTCCAAAAGTCCAATGGATGATTTGATGCTTAGTAGGAGTGTATGGGCCTTCTATATAGCACACTCAATTCCCACATATTTCCGATGTGGGATGGGGGATATCACAATCTCCCCCACTCAAACCCTTGCCGTCCCTGGCAAGGTCAATCAATACCCAGATCGTACCCCCGGGCTAGCTCGCAAGCCTTAAGGCCGGGGTTCCGCTCTGATACCATTTGTAACGACCCGAGCCCGCAATCCCGACCCACCACATAGGTACCACACACTAGCCCACCAAGCATCTCCTCAATTGGGTCAACCACAGCCCATCACAGGCCTCCAAAAGTCCAATAGATGATTTGATGCTTAGTAGGAGTGTATGGGCCTTCTATATAGCACTCTCAGTTCCCACATATTTCCGATGTGGGATGGGGGATATCACAGTACCAGTGCCAGTTTCATGTTGATTCTTCTTCTTGTAACTGATTCTGTTCATAACAAACAAACATTATTCCCATCTGTCTCTCTCTCTGTATACACACAAAAATGGTTGTTGATATTTGAATAGGCGAATCGGAGAAATCATCGGCGACAGATAGGGGGCAACCACCCTTAGAAACATCCCTTCCCTCTGCCGTCTCATTCTCGAGTTGATTAAACAGCTGAATTTTGGCCTAATTTTTGACTCCTTTGTCGATGGCTAATGACCATTTAAATGATTTTGGAATTGGAGTGAAGATGGGCGAAGATGTTGGGTGATATTTTTGAGTAAAAAGCTTTGATTATGTTTATGATGTTGGTTATGTGATTATTGAGGTGGCTTGCTAGTTGTTATGGTGGGTTAGAACCATTGGTGTGCTGGAGAAAGAAGAGTGAATGAGAGGGCACAGGGCTATGGAGGATCTGGAGAAGAAAGATTTTTTTTTTCTTTTTGTTTTACTTTTATCACCTTTCTTATTTTTGAAAAAGAATTTATTTATTTATTTTGTCTAGTTCTCACCTCAGTTTTAAAATATGTCATTTAAGCCCTTTGAAAGAAATTTCAACTTCAAACTAACCAATTTTGTTAGTCATGTGCATGACACATGCTTTTTAACTGAGTTTTTAACGAATTCCGTAAAAAAAGGCCCTAACTGGCGAAAATAAATTACCCCAAGGCTTGATCTGGCGAAAAAAGACAGTCAGGGTTCGCTTGGAAGGGTGGTATGGTACTTCAGGGTCTAAATTGTCATTAACCCCCTTTAAAAAAGTTAGTCTCTTTTTTTTTTTGATTGTTAAATATAAATGAAGCTTTATTAAACGTCAGCGGTAATGTAATCATGTGAATATTGTAAAAATTGTCATTAAGGAATACTCCCTCAGTCACATACCAATTGGTATTTTTTGTCAAACCAACTTGAACTTTTACTAATATTTTATGCTAAATCATTAATCTCTACAATTTTTTTTGAAAAAGTTACTAAATTAGTAATAGAAACATTATCAATAACTATTTTTAAATTTTTATGGAGATAAACTATTTAGCATAAAATGTTAGTCAAAGTTCAAGTAGGTTTGACCAAAAGTGTTCATTGGTGTGGGACGGAGGGAGTATAATTTATCAATACCATTTTTTAATGAAATTTTACTATGATATAAAATTGACAATAATATTTGGTCAAATTTTATTTTCTGTTGACCATTAAAAACTGAGAATAACATTTTAAGACGGAGGTAGTTAAAAGATTAAACAAGATTGATTAAGATGCTTAATTTAGAATTGTTCAAAAAAATAATAAGAAAAGAGGCTTGATTTAGATTAAGAAGACTTTGTTATTTGAATTTGTTTTGGTGGATGGTTCCAGTAAGTCTTAAATTAAGGTTCAAAATATTTGGGGGAAATTTGTCGGTTCATTCCAGTACCACACCATTAATTACAGCAAAGCTAATGTATTTTAAACTTATTATTTAATCCAACGTATTTTTAACTCATGTTACAAATAATACATTTTAATGGATGAATTTAGATGTTATTAACGGAATGATGATGTGAAATATATTTGAATTAACACCCGTTAAAAATTGTATAATAAGGGAATAATACCCTTTCTATCATGTTCAAATGATTCATTTTCTTTCTTTGAAAAAAAGAAAGGGATTAATGAGTGCTTAACAGTGAGTGGTGGTGGAGGTGATAAAAAGTTGGTTTTGGTGGGTGGTGTTAATGGTGGCGTTGGTTGGTTGAGAGGGAGAGAAAGCAATGATTGATGGTGGTGTTATTGGCGGTGGTGGGTTGAAGATAATCTTTGGAAGATGGAGAAGAATGTTGGAATGGGTGTCTATTAAACGGAGTTAGTGTTTTGTAACAGATGTTAGAGTATTTAACTGACAAGGATGCAATGAAGGAATTTTCGTTAAGTTTTGTAACGTCGTTAGGGCCACCATAAATGCATTGCATTATATGTAATCAATTGATAAAGTACATATGATTAAGATATCAAAACATAATAAATTGCATTTATAATAAACAAAGTAAAAATTACGTTGCATGGTTCTGTTATTCACCCAAATATTTCGTGTTTTTGTTAGTATAGGCGTTTTGAAATTATCAGTGTCGAGCCTTCCTTTTGGTATACGTAAGGGGTTATGACCCGTGTTTTTTTGGAATAAAATAGTAAATTCTAAAATAATTTTTCTCTGTCTTTTTTTTTATTTTTTTATTTTATGCGCATAAACATTGCAAAAATACATAAACCAGCGTGCTATGTAATTACGTACATTTGATTGAGGAGTTAGTCTTAGGAAAAACTTGTTTTACACTTGTGTTAATGTAAAACTTGTTTTCATCTCACAATATAAAACAAGGTTTGAAGAGATGAAAACAAGTTTTACACTAATGCTAGTGTAAAACAAGTTTTTTACTAGATTTTCACTTGATTTAGATTCCAAATGAAAGATCCAGAGAGTTTCCTTCAAAAAAGTGGAATGCACTATTTTGTGAAAAACACACTTAGAATCACAACTCTTTTTGGTTCCTGTGGTCAACAATTTGATGTATGATAAATCTAATGCCGAATTTTATGACAAATTCTCATATACAACGGTCGCACATGGTGCCGCAATGTTGTTTTGTTCCGCTGCTTCTCGCAACCACTTGCTCCGCTACATCCGATCGTTGGATCCAGCCCTCCCACTTCCCAGATCGTGACACGTGTCTTCCCTAAAAAAAACCCCATTAACTTTAAAATGCTATATCTTGAGATTTATAGCTCAGAATTTTTAAAAAAAAATACCGTTGTGGTCGTCTCGACGAGACGAATAAAACTAAATAGGTCATGATATGGTTTGATTTTTTTTAAAAAAAACATATTTTTTTACACACCAAAAGTTTGAGTTGCTTGTCAGCTGAGATGTAACACTCTGTTCAAATAAAAGTAACAATTTCATATTCAAAAAGTAACACTCTTACAGTCAAAATGTAACACCAATTTTACAAAAAAAAAATTGTTTTGATAGTTTTTGTGGTTAAAAAAAGTAATATTTTAAGTGTAACAAAGTGAATATATGATTATAATTTTTTATATAGATGAATGTAACATTTTTATTTAGTAAATGTTACTTTTCTTCTTTAAAAAAAGAGTAAAAATTCATATATATAATCGGGTTTGCATTTCAATTGTTACTTTCTCAATAAAAAATTGTTACATTTTCAGATATAATGTTACATTTAAGAATATAATCTGTTACAATTGAGGAAAAAAATATTACATTCATTTTTTATAAAATGTAACATTAGTTTAGTTTGTCAATCTTATGTTATTTTTGAAAAAAAAGTGTTACGTTTGAAAAAAAGAGTGTTAAATTCCTTTATAAAAAGTGTGGCATTTGTTTAGTTGTCAATCTTTTATGTTTATCTCTTTAATCTATTGTAGCAAAATTGTGGTACATTTTTTTTTTAAAAAATGTTACATTTTGAAAGAAAAAAGTGTTACATTTCGTTATAATAAGTGTTACTCTTGTTGTGAGGAAAAAAAGTTTTGGGTGGCAATAAAAAATAAATAAAAAAAAAGGAGGGCCTGGCGCCGTCGCACGGTGTGCGGCGGCGGTTGCACAGGAGACCTCCTCGAATTTTAATTAGTTAAGCGTATAAGATTTTTGAGTTGTGCACGGGGATTAAGGAAAAATGTTAGTAGAGTAGGTGTTGTGAGTATGAAAAGTAAAGTAAGAGAGAGAAAGTGGAGTAGAGAATAATGAGTGGAAAGTTGTTGTGAGTGTGAATGTGGGTCTCATTAAATAAAACATTTTCATTTTTTGGTTGTCTTAATTCGAATGGGATTTCCAAAAGGGAATTTTATCCTAATTCGAGTGGGACGGGGGGAGTATATCTTTATAAAATTTACTAAATCATCCATTATTAAACACTAAATCCCAATTTACACTTATCCTCATAATACAATATGTGAGATCATTAAAGAGTTTTTATGTATTTATGCTATTAAAAAGATTTAATCTCATTTTATATAAAACTAAATCAGATATTCGTTTTAGGACGGAAGAGGGAGTATGGCACATTATTTTCAGGGGGAGCAATGCTAGGGGCACAAAATAAGGTCACAAAATTTTGCTCACAACATGAGGTGACGATATTTTATTGGTTGCATCGATAATGGACCCGTCACATTCTAATTAAAAACACCAATAAAATCACTACACCTAAGATTTTGTGAGCAAATTTTTGTGATTTTTTTTGTGCCCTAGTATTCTTCTTCTTTCAACAAGGAGAGTCTCTTTATTATTACGGAGTACTTTTTTTCTTTTCCAAATCTTTCTACGACATGCGTGTGTGTCTATATGTAATGTAGTTGTAGAGTCAAATGGGGTTGGCCGATGCTTTAAGGATGCAAGTTCCTGAGTTTGGTTTATATAATTTCTTTGAGTGACCATTGTCAAAAAGATTAGTTAGGCAAATCGTAAAAAGAAACTCAAATTTTCTTCTTAATTATTCTCTTTTGTTTGAATGATTAATGTCGGAATAACTTTCTCTTCAGAAAAGACTAGTTGTTCCCCTTGCGTGGCACGGCGGTAATTGTATTATTTACCGTAATTTAATTTGTTAGTATAAATAATGTCACAAAGTTGGGAAAAAATATTACTCCCTCCATCCCTAAATGAGTGTTAATGTTAATGGGAAGACCATCTGTTTACTGATAATTGGACTTGCACGATGGTCATTGCACTTGCACGAGTCAAAGACAAGATGATACTTTTCATTATCATTTTTCTAAAGCGAAAACAATATTGTGTTGGAACAATTTATGACCCTGAATGGCATACTCATATTTAGAAGGAGATTGAGGAAGAAGATGAAGGCGGAAGCGATGATTACCTGTTGAATCCATTGTTCTTGACTTTAGGGAGATATAGAAGAAGAAGAAGATGTAGGAGAACGGATCTTCTAAATGATAGTGTCTCTTAATCACTCAATATTCTTCCAACAATATGAAGATGACTTAGATGAGAGAAAATAAGAATGTAGTTATTTCTAGGCTTGATGGAAGAGCCTTTATATATGAAACATGGTGACACTTCAAATAAGGACCATACCTATTCATTTCTTAAGCAATGTTGATTTACCATTTTGCCCATCATAAATAGATAAATAACATTTCAGGGATTCTACACATTTTATTATTGACTACACTTCATATTAACATTATACTTATAATTTTATGTATGGAAATTCACTAAATGACTTGTGGTGCAAGCCATGATCTTACAATCTCCCACTTGGGTTGCAAAACAAGTCTTTCCTTTAAAACATAAATATAATACAAATGACAACCCAAATGCGCGCACGTTATTGTCATTTATAACAATCTCGTCCATTAGTCATCCAAGTATAAGGACTAAAGGGGCAGTCGTTGTAATTGATTCGCAACTAAACCCACAGTAATCACGTATACAAATCCAACTAAATGACATAGATCAAAAGTATAGATGTGTAGCATGGAATCATAATGAATATATACATATTCTTCCAACTAGTCCAACTTAACCAAATGAGATCAAAACTTTAAATAATAGAACAATTAATGATAGACAACACAAACTCCCACTATACCAAATATTATTAAGATCGTTACACCCATGTGAAACACTGAATATAATAACGCTTTCATAAACGGATCTTCTTAAATGGAGTTTGTTTCTATAAGTTGTATTTCTTTGTTTATTTTCCTTCACAATAAGAAACTTAATGTCTATATGCTTAGACTTTCTTTAACTCTTGTTGTTATAAGACCACCGTTCGATTGTCACCTTAAAACTTAAGCGGTATTTCGACACATGTTGACAATTGGTAGTCCCTTTAATAAACTTATGCAGTCATATAATTTAACTAATGTCGGAATACCTAATGATCTCAATATGATCCGACTTCAAAACATAGGCATGTAGTTCTTTAGTGTTTTGTAAATACTTCTATCATTCTTTTGGCTGCCACTTAATGTTCTCTTTTGGATTGCTTTGGTATTGACCAAGCATCCCAACAATAAATATAAGATTCACTCATACATTAAGCTCCATACTGCTGATGCAAAATTGATCTTTTCCATATACTTGGATCAAAAAAATTACTTTTAGGACACTGTTTAAAACTTTAAAATTAGGGGTGTCAAGTGGTTTACATTTTTGCATGCTAAACCTTTTGTAATACCTTTTCCATATAGGCCTTTTGTGATAATCCTAAAACACCTCGTGAGTGATCACAGTGAATTTGGATTCATAATACAAAGATGCCTTACCAAGATCTTTCATTTCAAATAAGAAATTTCTTAGTTTCCTTAAAAGGTTCATATCATTACTTAGTAAGCAAAATATCATCCACATATTAGACCAAAATTATAAATTTACTCCCACTGAACTTATGGTATACACAATCTTTAATCAAGATTCGTTTCAAAACTAAATGAAAGAATAACTTGATTAAGTACCATTGATGAGAAGCTTTGCTTGAGCCTACAAATGGATTTCTTAAGTTCACAAACTAATTGCTTAGTTTGATCCAAATCAGCCATAGATTCATCAATGTCTCCATTAAGGAAAGTTATCTTTATATCCATTTGATTAAACTCAAGATCATAATATGCCATATGTGCCATAATGATCTAAAATAGTTTTTTTTTTTTTTTTGGAAGATACCGGAAAATGTGTTTTCTTTATAATTAATGTCTCCCTTTCGAGGAAAATCTTTAACAACTAGATGGGCTTTATATCTTTCCATATTACCTTGTGAATCCTTTTGGTCTTTAAAGACCCATAATAGATTTCACATCTTTAGGTAATGGGACAAGATCCCAAACGTTGTTATCTTTATAGATTTTAACTCTTCATTTATGACATTAATTCACTATATGAGAATTAGGACTATTAATGGTTTCATGAGAGGCTCATCTCCCACTTAACCTAAGTGTCCTTTATTCTCGGCAATATACACTTTATAATCATCCGGATTTGCACTTTCTTCTTACTCTATTGGATCTCCTCAAGGGCACCGGTTCTACCTCATTTTGAGGTTGTTGAATTTCATCCTTATGATCAACATTTTCATGTTATTCAATATTTATAGAGAAATCTTTATTTTGAATTGTATGTTCTTCTTGAATATCAAGTACAAAACATGATATCCAATTGGAACTTAAGGAAAGAGGTATAAAATGGATGCCTCTTCCTTTTCAAATTCAAAAATATTACTTCTAATCTCCCACTAAATTCAACATCCTCAAAGAACCTAGCAATTCTCGTTTCAAAATGTTCTAGTTTTCGAGTTGTAAAATATATAGCCCCTAGATCTCTTGGCAACCCCACAAATAACTACTAACCATCTTATGTCCAATTTGCCTTTATTAGGCTTATAAGGCCTAGCTATAGTTGGACAACCCCATATATGAAGATGATTTAAGAACATGTTCTTAAATCATAAAGGGTTTATATTAGTAGCCTTTGAGAGGGAGCACTATAGAGAATATAGATTGCGGTTTTTTAATGTATCGCCCATAACGAGTGAGGTAAAGAAGTACAATAAACATACTTATTACCATATCCTTAAGGATTTTATTATGTCTCTTGTTACATCATTTATGCTAGGCGTACCCGGCTTAATGTAGATGGAGACAATCTCACTCTCTTCAAAATAGCGAGTAAAAAGGACCCGGACGTTGTTCCTCAAAATCGTTATTTCAATCATAGTATTCACCACTATGATCGGACTTAACGTTCTTAATAGTCTTTCTAAGTTGACTTCAACTTAGGTTTTATAAGACTTGAAAAACGTCCAAAAATTGAGACTTTTATGAAGTAAATAAATGTATTCATACCAAGAGTATGAACGTAATAAAGTATTGTTGACCTTTCCATGAAGGAATAATGAATGACCCACAAAATACGAATATATTAGTTCTAAAACACTTGATGTTCTTGAGAATACTTTTCTTTTAATGTTTGTAAATTTCCTTTTTAGGGCATTCAATGCAAATGTATTTTCCAGAATATCAAGTATGGAAAGATTCCTTTAGACACAAGCTTATCAATTCTCCTCTCGGAGATATGACCGAAACGCCTATGCCATAAGGAATAAAATTTTACTTGATAACTTTTGCTTTTACTTTTGGTTTCATTATTTATGGGACTCATTTATTGTTTGAATGATGTCAAGTAAAGAAAGAATACTTGACAAAGTACTAATACCAACAACCTTGGAATTTAAAATAAAGATCACAAAAAAAATGAACAAAATAACCTTGGGCAAATTGCAATTTAGTTACCTGAGTTTTACACGATGTTTCAATTGGTTCCTGAATCCGTTTTTCAGCAAATTGGTTACTCCAGTTTGTCATTTAGTTGCAATGTGGTATAAAAATGGATGGATTGTTAGTTTTTTAATGAAATGGATGGAAAATCTAACAAGTTTCTTTTATAATTGCAAAGTGCACCCTCCAACTCAACTTATTCACATTTTTACCCCATAATAAAAAATTTGTAACATCTAAAGACATTAATTAATAAACCGACAAATTCTAATTGTTTGTTTCAGAAAAACTTGAGCAAAATAATAATAATAATAATAATAATAATAATAATAATAAAAAAAAAAAAAAAAAAAATCTTCTCGCTCTAACTTAAAAAACATTGGGCATTTTCTTAAGTATATTATGCATTGTCCGGAAACAGTAAAATGGCAAAAATTGCGCCGACAAGCCACAATTTCTTGTGCAAAAACGTTTCTCCAGCCATCAATTTTTTGATTAGAAATGACAAAGAGATCATGAAGGCAAGCACTACCAAACCCACTTGGATGGAGCAGAGAGAAAACAGTGGTCGCGAGAAGGGGGAGAAGGAACGTGGGTGGAGAGATCGCCATTTTTGGTGGTTTCCTTTGTTTTTCGACGGGCCAAAACACTGTTCCGCTCTGGATATCATATTTTATAATTTTATTTAAATAAAATTAGTATTTTTATGAATGATATGTATTTGTCATAAGTTAAATAAAATTATTATTTTTATGATAGATATCATAATTTTTATAATTTTGATGTAATAAATAAAATGAAAATGACTGAAACACTAATCTTTGGACATATGCATGCAAATTATGTTAGTTTTTAAACATTCGTTAGGAGTTAGGGGGTGAAGTGGGAAAATTTAAATTGTAGGGTTAACCATTGCAATTTTGAAAGAAGCTCGTTAGGTTTTTCATCCACTTTTGTTAGTTTTTAAACGATCCATCCATTTTTATACCACATTGCAACTAAATGACAAACTGGAGTAACCAATTTGCTGAAAAACGGATTCAGGAACCAATTGAAACATTGTGTAAAACTCAGGTAACTAAATTGCAATTTGCCCAATAACCTTCTTTGTTTAATATTGTGATATATATCAAATTCCGTCTAAATGACGGTACATCAAATGTATTATTAATACAAATAATACTAAGTACTTAACAATATTCTAAAAGATCCCAATGCCTTTTACTTCTACCTGATTTCCATCTTCCATATAGATGAATCTTTCATCTTCTCCAGGACTTCGGTATTTCAGGCAACCCTACATAGACATCCTTTATGTGAGTTGTTGTACCAAAATTCAACCACTATGTATATGTAAGAAATGAAACCAAATTACCCTCAGTACAAACAAGTCTAAATGACATATCTTTCTTAGCACGCCAAGCTTGATACTTAGGGCATTCGTACTTCATGTGAGTGAGGTCCTTGCAAAAGAAGCGTTCCATTTCTTTATGATCATTGGATGATCCCTTGGGCTTCTTATTACTTGCAACCGCAATTTCATTCCTTCTTATCTATGTCCCATGAGAAGAAGTAGATGTCAAACGTTCCTCAAGAATATCAAGGAATGTTTTAGCATCAACATCCTTGGAGACACTGTCCAAAATGGTCTCCGGGACAACTATATTCATGATCATTAGGCTCACGCGGTTGGAGCGTTCCCACTTCTCATTATTTAAGCAATCTTCTTGAGTGCTTATATCAGAAAGAGGAAGAAGAAACGGTTCCCTTAATGCGTGATCTATGTCCATATAGCCTAAGATCATAATTATTTTATTTTTCCAAGTTTTAAAATTAGTCCCATTAAGCATCGGTAAGGTACTTATAGCAGTAATCACGGATGAAGCAATAAGTAAATCTGTTGGGTTTTTGAGAACAAAAAAATGAAAAACAAAACATAAATAAGAAACTACATTATGAATAAATGATTAATTATATCAACGAAATCCATCAACAAGGTAATTAACATGACATCAAAACTAATCTTTGGATTGCGAATTGACTCATAAATAATTGCCTTAGATGACAAGTAATTTGAACAATATTTGATTAAATGCTCAATCTTCCTTTGGGTAGTCTTAAGCATTTAATAAAATAACTTAATGTTCATTTTATTTGTCATCACATGAATGCCCAAGTTTAGTCAAATGTCAAGATCTTCTTTGGAAAATTCATGTCATTCACATATTAACTTACACATTCAACACTTTAACAATTTTGGGTTTAAATAACGTTAATCACTTAGGCGATAATATTATTTAAACAATAAATAAAATTGTTTAAGCATATAATTAATCAAGACTTTTTAAGGTTTGAAAAAATGTATGTTTTGTTCAAAAGGGAAAACAAAGTAGTGCAGAAACATAAAAAATTCTAAAACCTGTGAATACTGTCTGCTCGGCCGAGCATAGAGAAGTGCACGGCCGAGCACCATATTTACAGAAACCTTAATTTTGGCCAATTAGTGCACGGCCGCGCGAAATGAAAGACACGGCCGAGCAATCCTGGTGGTCCGCCCGGGAAACTCCTAAGACCCGACCGAATTGTAGCATGAGGTTTGACCGGGCTAAACTTAAGACCCGGCCGGACCATGCTGGTTCAATACCCACCGTTTCAAAACCCTAATGGGTCCGACCGGACCAAATACATGACCCGCCCGGACCACCCACTTTTCTGTAGCACCGATTCAAGAATTTCAAGTGCTCAGCCGAGCAAAACACAAGACACGGCCGAGCATAAGATTTTTCTGCATTCTGAATTTTGTTTAAATTATTCCCAAAAGCCAAACGAATTGCAAGTAGATCCACATGGTATGTAATTAAAACATAAAACCACGTTATATGGGGATAATCTTGCCTAAAAAATAATGGAATCAAGTGAGTAGATCCACATGGTATGTACTTAAAACATAAAACCATGTTATGAAGGGATAATCTTACTTGAACCATTTTTAATGAACAAAACTTTTCAAACCATTTTCTTTAATTCATATGATGATTATCAGCACTCTATAAATGAATTAGAGTCTCTAATCAGCATCATAACTTTATGATTCAACAGGAAGAATGAATCAAAATTTAAAGCGTTTAAAGGCTTTCTTTAAAGAACTCAACTCAAACTAAAAAATGAGCGGGCTCTGATACCAATTGTTGGAACAATTTATGACCCTGAATGGCATACTCATGTTTAGAAGGAGATTGAGGAAGAAGATGAAGGCGGAAGCGATGATTACCTGTTGAATCCATTGTTCTTGACTTTAGGGAGATATAGAAGAAGAAGAAGATGTAGGAGAATGGATCTTCTAAATGATAGTGTCTCTTAATCACTCAATATTCTTCCAACAATATGAAGATGACTTAGATGAGAGAAAATAAGAATGTAGTTATTTCTAGGCTTGATGGAAGAGCCTTTATATATGAAACATGGTGACACTTCAAATAGGGACCATACCTATTCATTTCTTAAGCAATGTTGATTTACCATTTTGCCCATCATAAATAGATAAATAACATTTCAGGGATTCTACACATTTTATTATTGACTACACTTCATATTAAAATTATACTTATAATTTTATGTATGGAAATTCACTAAATGACTTGTGTTGTAAGCCATGATCTTACATATTGTCTGTATATGGTTCACATATACTGATATATGTTTATTTCAAGAGACTTGTTAGTTGTTTTATTTTATACATTTGGACCAGGTTGTAAGATATAATAGTGCTCATCCGATTGGTAAAAAAAACGGTGAGGTAAAGATGACTCCTATTAATACATTGTCTCAACTCTCAAGTACATGAACTTACCTATACTCAATAATCCTCTACCAAAAGATTGCCAAAAGGAGTAAGACCAGAAAATTACTCCTTACATTATAAGGAGTTACGGAGTCCTTAGTACACACATATTAGTCGATGCTTAAATCCACTACTAACTTAAAGACATGACTTCAACCACTCTACCTACGTACTGTTGGGGAATTGGGGGGATCACCGCATCCACTAACCCATACTAGCAGTCATCAACATGGAGAAATAAATCAACACATGAAATAATAATATGAAAGAACAAGAACACCATGATTTGTTAACCCGGTTCACCACCACACGTGGCTACATCCGGAGGGCCCAAGCCAGGATATCACTAAAATAATATGTTGATTGTTACAGTTTACACATACACTCACACAGATCTAGTATGTATACTCTCCCATGAACAACCCTCTCCTACATATTATTATCTCTCCCCCAAGAACGCACAAACATGATCATGGCCGGTTTGTAGGATCGCCCCCCATGGCTCTCCTAGGCCCCCGGCCCCCTCCTAAACACTATTTTGTGCTCTCTCTTGATATCCTTTCTCTCTCCTTTTGGGTGAAGAATATTATGGTGGTAGTCACAATATATTTATAGGGATACAAAACCTAATCCTGATCAAAACCTAATTACCCGGAGTCCTTGAGCAGAAGGGGTATAATACTTCTTCTCCAAGTATTATGAATTTTGGAAACTAGATGAGATAAGGAAACCAATTCCTTATTACTTAACCTTGGACTCCACTCCATGCCAATTTCCTGCTGTCCGCCATACCAGGCGCCCGCCTGCCCATCACCAGGCGCCCGCCTGAATTCTTTTCCAGGAAGCTAATTCTTTCTGCCAAGGTCAGGCATCCGCCTGCTCCTCACCAAGCGCCCGCCTGCTCCATTTTCTCCTCGGTTTTGATCATCTCCTTGGTTTTGGCTCCAATCTCAACATGTACATAGACAGAAAACATGGAGACATTTCGAAATTAGAAACACTAAGCTAGACATCTTATTTCTTTGACATTTGAAGGATTCTCAAACCTTCCATCTTCATCAAAATCACACATAATACAACGCTTCACACTTCTGGATGTTCAGACCCCAACAAACCAAATGACATTCTTGCATTCCACGTACCCTTACCTCGTTTTTTTTCAACCATATATTTACCCTTGAAAGCAACCTATAATAACATTTAAAAAACATGTTAGAAAAAAAATGATAAATGATAGAAATATAATTTGAAAACACTCATGGCTAAAATATGTTAAAAATGTAAAACATTAAAACTGAACATTTGTGGTAACGATACCATGTATCCCAATTAATCATTGTTTACCTCTTTGTTCTTCCTAGTTTTCGAGCCATTCAACTGAGCAACACCTTTGGAACATCCTTCATCGGTAACAAAGTTCCCAATATTCATGGGATGAAATTTAATTTTAACGACAGTATAAGGTTCAACTTTTACCCCACTTAATAGTTTCACTTTGAAGAAAGGCTCAAGTCCAACTATTTTATTAATTTCAGCAGGTGGTATCTAGAAAGAAAGAAGTAAATTAATTCATTAACTTATAGACAAAATAAGGAACGAAATTTTGAGAAAGAAAAAAATTGCTCACTTCATTTTGTATGACTTCATGTGCTGACTTTCCAATTAGTTGGATGCATTCCTTATCCCATAACACAAAAGAAGCACATCGAGTAGCATCAGAGACAGTGACAATAAGTTTGTACCTGTTATTTTTAAAAAAATATACAAATAATAAACACTAAACAAAATAAAGAATGTCTTAAAAAAAAATATGACAGTTATCAGTACATACACTAAATACGCAAATCTTATTACCATTATTCGAACACTTTTGCCTCCAGATGAAGCAACAAAATCCTTTAAAAAAGGATTACATGAATATTAATAACAAATAAAAAGAGATCAAAATTAACTCAATCCAATTAATATTTTCATTCCTAGATAGTAAGTTAAAATAATAATAATCATATTCTCGTACTAATATTATCTTAAATAATATGTTCCTGTTTTCTATTTAAATTTTGGCAATAATTTAATTATACACCTAAAATTTTGTTTGAATAGAAACATTGAATATACACAAAATTGATAATAAATTTTATTTTTATTAAGATATTTTTTTTTAATTTAGTTTACTCTTTTCAAGCCTTCAAATCCGTGATCAATCCCAAAATAATATGCTCTTCTCTCTCTCTCTCTCCCTCTCTCTCTCTCTCCCCTATATCTATAAATTATCGTTAGTTTGATTTTTTATTTCTGAAGGTTGAAAATATTGCTTTTGAAAATAGTTACAAATTGTATATATATTTAAATATCAAAATAATAATTTATTTTTTTATTATAATAATTATATTTAATAATTTTTAAAAATAACTAAACATAAAGCTAGATGGTTTGTAACCCTAAAAGAATTAGATAAAAAATATACACCATATGTCAAAAATTTAAGATTTAATTTTTCATAAAATTCATGTAGTTAATTTTGAAACTATTCATATATTATATTAATTTGTAGAAAATAAGTTCTATATTAAAGCTACCCTCAACAATTTTTACTACGGATTTAAATAAAACCCCAACACAATTAACCTTGCTTTTTTTTCTTTTTGGAAATAATTAACTTTCTTAATCTCTACTATACATTTTGGAAAAATAAAAGTATCCGTAACGACTGCCCATATACATTAACTCAACCCACTACATATCCACTAACCAAACCCTCTACATGAAGCCTACGTCTCTCCTCTCAATTTTATTTTCTCTTTTTCAAAAAGATTAGTTAGGCAAATCGTAAAAAGAGACTCAAATTTTCTTCTTAATTATTCTCTTTTGTTTGAATGATTAATGTCGGAACAACTTTCTCTTCAGAAAAGATTCTTATTTCCCAGCTTCTAGACAAAATGGTACCACCTCTTTACAAAAATGAATGTCAATTTTTTTTTCCTTCAATATTTCCCTTGATCAAAACAAAATAAAGTTCAAATCTTTGGACATTCAATTTGAAGAGAGTATGGAATATAATTTTAATATTTTTTTATAGGAAGAGTTGAATAACTTAACTAACATTATAAAGAGGAAAAACAAGATTTTAGTTATTTTCCTATAAGGGGGAGGGATATTTATTTTTTACACTAAAATCCTTAAATTAAAAAAATAGAATACAAAAACAATGCACTAATATGTTATAACCAAATGAGAAAATTGCCTCAATAATTCTCTATGTAGCTCCGCCAGTAACACCACGTGTCTCTAAATAAATGTTTGTTTTCGTTTTTTTTTTTCCGAGAGAAAATGTTTGTTTTTGTGAGAGAGATGTTAAGTTTGTAAACACATTTAGTAGTATAAAAGCATAAACATTTTTAATGATCTCACAATGATTTTAAATATGAATTTGAATATAATGTTCAATGAGGGTGAGTTTTAGTAACTTTAAAAAAAAATTATTCAAGATCTTTGAAAACATTTGTTTTAGAGGTCGATTTTACTTTACTTTCACCACTAGGATTTATATTATTTTTTTTGTAAACTTTGATTTAACAGAAAAGAGTATGTCACTCGACTCAAATACTAAAAACCTGGTATCAAACTTTTTGACTAAAATAAAAAAGATCGAATATTTAACACGTGCAAAAACAGTACGTGTTTCCGTGGTCACTGGTCACCCTTAATTCCCATGTGCAAATTAATGGCAGAAAAAGCAAGAGCCTACAAATTACTAATAGCCGAATTAAGCAGCACAAAGCTAAGATAAACCCTCTTTAATGCCAACTTAACTGGAGTATATTTTTAGACAAAAACTTACGTGAGACGGCATGACGTACGAGACGGATTTTGTTGTAATATAAAAGTAAATTGTTTTGTCCTTTATGGGCAGGACGGAGCATACTCATTTTATCTCTCATTGATTGAGACTTGTTTCTTAACATGAGACGGTCTCACAAACAAAGACTTCCTCATTTTTATATCCTGACTAGAAAATAATTTTGTTAACAAGGAAAAAGTCATCCCGACCTTCTGTGTTAGTCATAATATCTGAAACAAAACACCTTACGAATTACTATAAAATCTTATATACTCACTCCGTCTCATACTTATCGCAACTTTATTTCTTTTTTGGGTGTCTCATACTTACTGCTACTTAACCAAAATGTTTACTCTTCTCTCTCCTATCCACTCATAACAACTACTATCCACTAACTTATTTTCTCTATCACAATACTTACTTTTCTAGTAACATATTTTCTTAATCCACGTACTCTCCCATTTAGTAGCAATAAGTATGAGAGGGAGGGAGTAATTAGTAAGCACATGTGATTTTTGAAAGGCCAAATAAAAGAGTGAAGAGCCAAATAAACATGCCTGACTGCCTCCGGCCTCCATAGCTATGGAGTATTGTAACTTACAAAATATTAGAATAATCTAAGTTTTTTAAATATTACTAACCTCCGTCCCAACTCAATGTGCACTTTTCACTATTTATTTGGTCAATTCAATCAAACTTTGACCATAATTTTATGAAAATGTTGATATTCATAAGCAATTTTAAAACTTGTTATTGTTTCATCGTAACGAATAGTATCAATAACATTTTATAGAATTGCATAGAGAAATCTAGATTTTCATAAACTTATGGTCAAAGATCAATTGAATTGACCAAAAAAAGTCAAACAGTGTATATTGAGCTGGGACGGAGGTTAGTATTTTAAAAGCACGCGGAAATATTTTTGCAATTAATTGAAACTTCTTTTATATCATGCAATTACATTTTTGTAAGTAACATGACTTGCTAACACACTCGGCCACTTTTGTTACTACAAGCATTGACACTTTTTAACACTATCACTGACGCTCATTGCTACTACCAAAGAGACTATTTACACTATCACTTATCGCTGATAGTTAAACTACATTTGACACTTTATAACACTACCACATGCACTATATGACAAGAGTGCAAATGGTTTGTTTAGCTCAGTTTGGGCTAATTTAGAGATCAAACCGCTATACATCGGTTTGGAAAAATCTCAGATCAAGCTGAACCATAAGATTTTTAAACCGAGTTAAACCAAACCACTATGGTCTAGTTGGCTTCGGTCTGAACCACAGTCCGTCTAATTGCAGGAACATTATGAGAGCTATCGCGAGATTTTGTAGCAAAAACACAGGAAGAGGAAAAGCTGAAGAAATAAGAGAAAGAAGGAAAAGTTGGCTGTACCACCCCCTTAGAAGTTTGCATTTGTAAATAAATGGTTACAGGAAACATAAAACTTCTCCCAAAACTTCTTTCATCACAGTATCTGCTGGAGACAAACACACACTTACACACAGATATTTAATGGAGACTTAACTATGTACACGGTTCGGAGTAGTTTTGGTTCGGTTTGATTTAGATCCGTCTGGAAGGATCAAACTGCAAACCAAACTGAACTACATAGTTTGTTAATTTTTCAAATCGAGCTAGACTACTCCTACTTGAAAACCGAATCAAACTGCATGGTTCGGTTTAATTGGTTCTCGATCGGTTCTGAATTGTGGTTCAGACCGAACCGCTAACACCCTTACTTTATAACACTACGACTGACACTCGTTAACACAATCACTGGCACTTTATAGTTTCATCCTAAATTTTATTTCTCCTAAAAAATATTGCGCTATTCTTAAAAGAGTAAAATTGTAAAGGGATTATAAGGAGATACAACCGTACAAGCAATTAAATCAAGATTCTCAAAATTTCTGGCTTGTCAAATGATAATAACAAATATATTTCTCATTTTTTTTTCCCATTTGGATCATTGGAATATCTGAATATTGAAATTTGAAATTTAATTGGAGTCAAGTGGTTGCAGTATATGATGCATTAAGAGTTCTGTGCAATGCTATATTAAATATATCATCTTAAGTAAGTAATTGTGTGAAGATTCATATACATCATCGTTCGAGCATTTTGGCTCAATCCAAAAAGCGTAACTTGTCTTGACGTTTTCTAGCATCTAGAATCGAGGTTTGTTGAATGATAAGGACCAATGTTGATCTGCGAGCGCACGGATGTCATGAGTAGATGATGTTCTGGCATCACACTTGGTTTTCTGCTTGTGAAATCTCAATTTTAAGTAAAACCTATTCTATAAAATGGACTTAGGTAAAAATTGAAGTTATAAAACTTCATACATAGGTCCCAAAGTCCGCAAAATAAGCTTATGTGATGGTATCATCAATTATAAACAAGTTTAAGAGGGTTAAGAAATAAGCATACCTAATAAAAACGAATATTGAAAATGAGAGGAGGGAGAGAAAGAGACTAGTGATTCGTATATTTTAGGGTTTAGAAGGGAATAGGTAGTTTGGAGTTTTCATTATTTCATTAAACCATTGTGACTTTAGGGGATTCCTAGGTACGGAATTGAGGAAAATAATAAAATATTGTAGCTTGTTTTTCATCAAAATTTGGGTATAATTTGAGACGCATTAGCACAATAAGTCCCACAATAATATACTATCATTTGGTCCAAAAAAATAATCTCATCTAACTTGATTGAATTTTAACAAAAAAATAATAATAATGTTTTCAATGAAATTTTAAACATATTACTATCATTAAAAATATAATCAATAATATTCTTTTAAACTTTTAATAAAATAATTAAATTGACGTAACTGATCAAAGTCATTCGAGTTAACCACTAAAAATTAAATGAGATTATAATTTTGGGAGGAGGTATTATGTTGGTAGATTAACATAATAGTGTTCTGATTTTGGAAGTATGATATCTTGTAAACTGAAATTGTAGAAGACTAACCATTTTTGTATCTTGAACTATCACTAAATTTTACTACCATTGTCCTGTCCCTAAACGAGTGTCCAAATTTTATTTTAAGGGACATAAAAAATCTCAACTTTTTGTACAATTTGGTGGCAAATATTCATATATAATCTTGTAATCTCTTTTCCAAACATTTAGTTTTGCAAGTATAAAGTGACCGGTGAAAAAAATTTCGAAAAAAAATATTTAGGGACAAAGTTATGTTAAAAAAAAGACACTCATTTTGGGACAAAGATTTCTTAAAAATGGACACTCATTAAGGGACAGAGGTAGTATAATTGCTCTTTTATTTTTAAATATGAAAAATATTTTTTTTGGTGCCTTAAAACTCCAATTTACAAAATGAAACCGCAACCTTACTACTGCCTAAATGGTTTAGGCTAGGCTAGGAACCAATTTTTGTATTTTGTTTTTTTGGTTTTTCAAAAACTTGGAAATCTAGAGTTTAAAGGCTCCAAAAAATTGATTTCCTACTGTTAAGAAAATTAATTTTCTATAATACTTACTCCATTGACTTGTGAAAATAGTAGATTGGCTATCCATTTAGGTGTCTGAGTTTCCTACCATGTTTCAATTGGTTACCCATTTTGTCTTCGTTATACTCCAATCCCTAGCTTTGTAAAATGGGTGCAATCTGATATAAACATGGGTGAAATGTTAAAAAAAACTAACGAGTTTAGTGTCATGTACCACGCACATGACATTTAAGTAGTACATTTGTCATTTTTCAATGTAATGGATTTTTACATTATATTTTAGGGAGGGGCTATTGCCACTACATCTTTTGCTTTTCCACTACATCCATTAATATGTTTGAATTTTTTTTGACTAAATTGCCCTCAAGTACATCTTAACTATTAATGTGTTTTTCCTATATTTTTTTTTGGTAAGGTTCTATTTATGGGTTTTCCTTATTTTTTGTATGATTGTTTTGTTTTTTCAATCATCATGACAATGAAAATCTCTGAAAATAAATGCATAGTAAATTTATGTAGGATAAAAAATAAAATTGACAAAACATGAAGTAAAGAAAATTATTAATCTTTCACTAACGTATAATGCTATAACTAATTACTTATATTTACTTACATTTCCACCGTAAAATTTTGTCCTTAATGATGCAAATAAAAATTAAAAAAAGTGGAGTTAAATTTGAAATTTTAAACTAAATGTTATTCAGCTTAATTATAAAACTTTAGTTATGAATTTATAAATGAATGTTTTTAATCTTGTGAAAAAAATATTTTTCTATAAACTATAGAACATCTATTTTATAACTAAAAAAATAGTCTCCACCAGTAAAAGACTTCATTTAACATTTTACTGTTTCAAGTTGAAAACTAAAAAGAGAGTTAAAACATAAAACTTTATAACTAAAATCTAGTTAAATTTATCAGATTTATTTAAATAGTAATTTTTCAATTCTAAATGACATATTGACATTTCATTTTTATTAAAATTAGCATAGTAAAATCTCCAAAAACCTTTTCTTTCTAGTGTGAGGAAAAACTAATTTTTTTATACCACGCAGTCATTTGTAATATGTTTCAAATGTAAAACTAATTGTGAATGTGTAAATACTTTATAGAAGTAGATTTTATGGATCACCGGCAATTTATTTTTTATTCTGGAAAATAAATCACAATAAAACTATAATAAATTTATATCAAGTTGAAAAGGAAAATTAAATGATAGTTTGCTATTGAAATTAATTATTTATTATGCAAGATAATTATTTCAAGTTAAATCACTATTAATTAGTTTCTTATTAGTAAATGTAGTGGGTATTTTTAAAAATATGTAGTATATAAGAAAATTTTGTTGTGATATAATCCATTATGGAATGCTTAGCTAATTCCTTATAAAACTAAAGGATGATTTTGTCTATTCACAAAAAAAGAAGGGATAAATTTGTCTAGTTGCATAGTTTTGTAGTGGAAAAGCAATAAATGAGCCCCTCCCTATATTTTAAAGGCAATATGTTATTTTGCTAGCCATTTATGGGGTAAAAGGGTAATACTTAATTCAGTATATTGTAAAATAATAATTAAAAAATCCTACAAACCTACGCCTAGACATGTCCAAACGGTTCCGGTTCCGGAACCGCCGGTTCCCGGTTCCCAAATAGCCGGAACCGTATTCGAACCATAATAATCCGGTTCCCGGTTCTATCCGTCGGTTCCGGTTCCAACGGTTCCATCACCTTTTTTTTTTTAAAAAAAAAAAAAATCCAAACCTCTTAAGACAGTAAAGACGCTAACTAATATTTTTTTTTCACTTGGGGAGTATTTTTTGGAAAGAATGAGAAGTGGACAAAATTTGGTTAGTACATTATTAAAGATAGAATAAAAATTCTAACAATATTTTTAGGAAAAAAAGGGGCGGCACCCTTATAATTTTATTAATATAATTGAAAATATTACAATGAGGGGGACAACCAAGTCTTTCCCTTTTATAATTCAAGGGTAGACAAAAGGAGCCTATACCTCTATATTACAACATTTATCTAAATTCTAGTCTAATTTAAATAAAACAACACTAGACTACAAGTACAAATACTAAATAAATGCTAAATATTACATTTAACTTACCTTGATCAATCGCTTTCCGTTGAATCGTCGAAAAATTCTTCATCGGATATAACATTGAGTTCTTGTTCTCTTCTATCCGCTTTCACCCAATCATTCACCAAAGTTTGATTTTCCAAATTTTCACAAGTCAAATTTGTGCGATGATCATCCAAAATATTTCCACTAATGCTAAAAGCACTCTCGACGGCAACCGTTGATGCGGGCGCCGCTAATACCTCTTTTGCAATCATAGAAATAATACGAAATTGAGTTCCTCTTCTCGACCACCAACGTAAAATATCAAAGTCACTTGGATTTTCTTCATACTCAAATGACGTCGTTAAATAAGTATCAAATTCGGTAAAAGAGGTTTGTGAAGAGCTCCCTCCTCGAGACCGTTTTCTATTTATGTAGAAACTAGTCATGTAATCCATATTGGGGTCGACTTGAATGGCCGGTTCAACCGTAACTTGATCACTATAAAGTACACCGAACTCTTTATAAACATCTAAAAATGATTTTTTTGCATTTTGAATGATTTGATAAACATTTGGATAATTGGGATCGTTTTCATGAAAAAAGTTAGAGTAGTAAAAATGAAGCAATGATTCTAAACCATCCTCTCTAACTCTAGGATCCAATAATTTTGCAATTAAAAAAATCATAGGAAACTCATAAAAATATTTTAACCATTTTTCCTTCATACGTACGACCAAAGCACCAATATTTTCGTCATTTTGAAATCGACTTAAACTTTGAGAAATTAAAACACAATGATCCAAAACTAAATCACAAGTTGGATAATACGTACCGGACAACTTCTCGGTAGCTTCCTTGAAAACTTTCAATATACCAATTAGGCCCTCACAAGAAACCCAATGTGAAGCAAATAATTGTTCCCCATAGTTAACGGATGCTAAAAACATTGCAATATGTTCTTTATATGGATAAGAATCGGCTAGTAGTTTATAAGTGGAATTCCACCTAGTTGGAACATCATTTGTAAATTTTTTGGGACGGATATTATTTGTTTGACAATATAATATCCATCGTCTTTCAATTGATTTCTTTTTATATAAAAAACGAATCCCCGCTTTAATGGGTGCAAAAGAACTTTTCAAAGTATCTAAACCATCTTGGACACATAAGTTTAAAATATGACAAATGCATCGAACATGAAAAAAACTACCACCCAATATTGGTTGACAAAATTCTTTTAATTGTTCAATACTAGCGGTATTAGCACTAGCATTATCAAAACCAATAGAAAAAACTTTTTTCCCTAAATTGTATTCTTGTAAAATGGTATGTAACTGAAATGCGATATTATGCGCATTATGCTCTACGTCAAAATCTCGTAATGCAAGTAATCTTTTTTGAAGTGTCCAAGATGGGTCAATCCAATGACAAGTAACACCCATATAAAAATGTTCGATCCTTTTATCACTCCATATATCACAACAAATCGAAACTTTAGATTTTAAGTCGGAAAACATTTGAACAAAATTATATTTATATTCCCCGATCAATTTCCGAACATCACGTGTAAGGGTACTACGTGGTACTCTTCTAGCGGCGGGGTTAAGACTCATTTTTGCAAAATCTTCGTAATAGTCATCCGCAAATCCAAAGGGAAGACCCTTTACACAAACAAATTTTGCCATATTTTTTCTATGCGAAGCCTCAGTATATTGAAATAGAGATTGAGTAGAAGATGTACCTACATTTTGCGACGAAGCCGTGAATCCTTGAAGTTGACTTTGACCCGTTGTTACTCCCATCTCGGTAGGATGCTTGTTTTTTAAATGCTTATTATAATTTCCGTACCCTTGGCCTTGTTTCCACCCCATTTGATGTTTGCAATAGTTGCATTCCGCCACCCATTCACCATCTTTATTTTTTACTTTGCTAAGGTGACGCACCCACAATTCGGATCGAGGGGCCGTGGGCGCTCGACCTCGACCTCCTCTCGTGGCCACGGGTTGTGTAACATTATGCGCGTCACTTTCTTCTTCAGTTTGTTGTTGTTGTTGTTCGTTGAATGCCATCACTTCTTCATCTTCTTCATGTTCTCCCATATTTTCACCACCAAGGCCCGCCTCAAAATAGGGAATGTAAACATCATCACCTTGCATTGGTGGTGGTGGTGGTGGTGGTGTTGGTGGTGGGCGAGATGAAGTTGATTTGCTCTTTCTTCTAAATAAAGAAGACATAATTAAAAAAAATAAAATTGGGACGGATAGGATTTATGGAAAATTAAGGGATTGATGGAAAATATAGATGATTGAAGTTGGAGAATGGATAAAAATCTGAAAATATGAATGATTTAAGCAAGATAATTGAAGTATATGAGGAAATTTGTTAGAGAGAGTTAAGTAAGAGAGAGTTTGAAAGCTTGTGTGAAAAATAATGAAAGGAGGAGACTGCTATTTAGAGTTGAGAAACAAGGTAGAAATCAGCCGTTAGTTAGTAACGACTATATTTAACGGACATATTCCATTCCAAGCCCAAGGTCCAAGTAAAACGCGTCAAAGTCTACGAAAAAAAAGCAAAAAAGGGTCACTGAAGTGACTGAAGTCTGAACATTTAATTGTATTGGGTTGGGGGGGGGGGGCATTTTTGGCGTGTGTGGTGTGATGAATGTGTGTTGTGTGTGTCAGTCAGCCTTAGGCTTAGGCATGTGCGTATGAATGTGATTGTGTGAAGAGTGAATATGGTGGGTGGGTGAAGTCAGGAACAGGAAGGAGGACTGGATGGAGGGTGTCTAGTCTTGTACCTAGGCTAGCTACCATAGCATGGCATGGATGGGATGGATGGGAATTGGGAGAACCTTCGGTTCCCGGTTCCGAAACCGCCGGTTCCTCGGTTCCCAATAAGGTGGATTCGTATTCGAACCGTTTCAATCCGGTTCCCGGTTACGTTCGGTTCCCGGTTCCGGCGGTTCCCGGTTCTCGCCGGTTCCCGGTTCTGGTTCTACCCGTCGGTTCCGTCGGTTCCCGGTTCTATTTGGACATGTCTACCTACGCCTACCTCCACTTTTCTCTCTCCCTTAACTCCAGACCAAACACCATCTCCCACATTCGGCTCCCCTTCCCCCTTCTGCCACCCCTTCCCTCCTCTATTTGCGCCCCTTTTCTGCTTCCCCCTTTGCACCGCCCCTCTCCTTCTTTCTCCCATGTCTCTCTCTCTCCTCTCTAAATCGTTAGGTTTGATTTAAAAATTTGATTATATAGTAATTTATGTGGAAAATATAGATTTATACCCTTGTACTTAGCTCTAAGATGCAGATCTGCCCTTATACAAGATAATTGCCATCTTTGCCCCTGTACTCACGAAAAATGAGGGTATATTTGGCCAACGTTAATTTTTCGTCCAAAACTTAACGAAAAAGCTGACTAAGCGCCTAGGTGGAAATAAAGATGTGACATGTGGGAAAAAAAAGCACACATGGAGTTGCTGATGCAGGTTACAGGGGTATATTTGCACGAATCCTAAAGTACTAGGGCATATTTGCATGATTTGTCAACAAAGTGATTATTTTTCAAAAAATCACCATCATCCACCACCACCACCACCACCACCACTCACCTCTACCACCAACACCATCATCACCACTATTACTACTATACTATCGCTGTCACTTACCACCATAACCACTTCACCATACACACCACCGTTATCCACCACAACCACGACTGCCACCACACTCCTATCCACCATCACTGGCACCGCTACCTCCATGACTCACCACCATCATCACCGCCATTACCACACCCCATTTGCCAGCATAATCACCTCACCGTCACTAACCAGCACCACCATTACCTTTATCACTACTACTACTTACCCTCCACTACCCAATCAACATAGCCTCTACCAACATCAATCATGCGTATCAAAACCAAATTAAAAATAATGGTTATGGTGACGGTGAAGTCGTGGTGATGATAGTGATGGTGGTAGTAGTAATGAGTGGTAATGATAGCGCTGGTGGTAGTAGTAATAAGTGGTGGTCACAGTGGTTTTGGTGGGAAAGTGGCGATAGTGGTAAGTGGCTAGTGTTGTCGAATCATGGTGATGGTGGTGTTGGTGTTGGTGATAGAGGAGAGTGGCAGTGGTAGAGGGAGATGATGGTGTTTTTTGAAATATAAGCACTTTGTTGACTAATCATGCAAATATTGTTGGGTTTCCTATGATCATGTGCAACGGAATAAAGCATTAAAATTTTCATGAAACCCAAAGCTCATAGATCCATTCATGTGATTAAATCAAATACTGTATAATGAATACTAGAATACTAACCCTTGATGCCTTTGATTAACAACCTTGAATCTTGGTGGAGATTTGAAACTTGATCACGAACAATAGCAGGAACACGAACTATGGAGGTAATAAGCTTCACCTTGGTATCCACACCTTGAACGAATATCAAGAAACTTCTTTATCTTGGTTGCTAGACCAAATTGTGAAACACGCTTTCACGATTGTATTAGAACTATATGGAATTTATATTGTGATGTTCTTGTTCTTCACCCAAGGGATCTTAGAACAAGAAATAACTCTCTCAAACTCTTTGGAGGCTTACACAATGTTATGTACTGATTAGGGCAACTAGTGTTGGGTTTCATAGCCTCCATGTATAGCGGTATTTAAACATGAAGAAACCCTAGCCTAGATCCATTAAGAACAATAATTTATAAAGCATAAGATAAATTAAAACTAACCCTTGTAGTTCAAATCTTTAATCACGGACTAAGATACTAAGCAAAGTATCCTCTATTGGTGATCCACGCTTGAACGGATCCAAGAACACCTTCTTGGACTTGATTGCTAGATCCTTTGGCTTGAAAACTTGAAGAACACCTTCTTCTCTTTGGAATAATAAATCCCTCTCAATATGTGTCTTAATCTCTCTCTAAGAAAGCTTTGTGATTTCTTGAATCATAAACTAGGTCTCAAAAACCCGGACACACATATTTATACTGGGGTAGGTCTGATTCCTTTAGGGACTTCTTGTTACACAAGAAATTTCCTAAAACTGAATCAGTGCGGGACACGAGCCGTACGGCGCCAGCCTAGGCGTACGCCGCCTTGGCCGCCGTACGGTCGCTGTTTCCGTATTCCTTTTATTTTCAGCCTTTTAATTATCCGTTCTGCGTGTGTGGCCCTATAGGATTATACTAAGTTGCCAACGGGTTTGACCAGTCAAATCCCGTAAGTCATAATTAGATTCTAGCAAACCTTTTATGACTACGCAAATAGTATAACTTTTTAGCCCAAAGTTTATCCTTATAGTACAAGTCACAATCCTTTTGTCCACGACGTCTATTGAACACAAGTCATAGTCCATATTCAACATGTTTTTGTTCAATGATTTCTCGTTTCCGAATATATTGATTGATTCAAATGTCTTGATCTCATCAATCCATTTGGGTCCGGCCAAACACTTTCATCAATATCATTCTACGAGAGGCCTAAGCTTGACATCTCTCCGAAGAGGGACAAATCCATTTGGCTTATTATTCTTCCCTATTTGAATCCAATTGTGCCAATCATATCCTTTATAACTACCCGGTTAAAGGTAGCGTTTGAATATGTCAAACATAATGTTCATCAAGTGGAAGACAATAATAACTTCATGTCGAAGGATTCAAAAGAAATAACTAACATGAGATTTATTTATGACAATGACCATGACATAAATCTCATCTAGCGGGCCATGTCCAGTACCTTGTTCCAAACAAGTACACATAGGTCTAACATAAGCATCCCATGATTATTTAGACTTATACTAGTGCTTCATAAGTACTAGGGACAGAGATTATTATAAACAAAACATGTAATAATAATAATAATCAAACATCTCTTTATTAAATGAATAAAACGATAACAAATATATGTTCCAATAATGTGCCTAGGGCATACACACCAACAACTAGAGGGGGTGTTTATACTTGTTTCTCCTATTCCAAATAGGCAACAAGTGGTCAAACCTGCAAGAAATCGGAATAGGAAAGTCCCAGGCCGAAACCCTATAGGTCCGCCCGGGTCTTACAAGAGGTCCGGCCGGGTCCTATACAAGGTCCGACCGGGTCCTTGTATAGATCCGCTCGGACCCTCCCCCTTTTTCCACTTTTCTTGTTTTCTCCTCTAAATTCCTAAAATCCCTTAAAGGTCCTTCGACCCAAATTCCAATTAAATCCTTTAGGATTCGTTCTATTTGTGTGTGAACCTATAGGATTACACTAAGTTGGCAATGGGTTTAAACATAAACCCATAAGATATGATTATGTTCTAGAAAACCGTCATACCTACCCAAATAGTGTAACTATATACAAGTTCGTATTCCTTTATAGAACATGTCACAATTCCTTTGTCCATGATGTCATTGAACATAAGCCATGGTCATTAAGTCAACTTGTATTTGTTCAATACTTTCTCGATCCCGAATATGTTGATAATCCAAATGACATTGATCCAATCAATTCACTTGAGTTTGGCCAAACATTTCATCAACATCATTCTACGAGGGGCCCAAGCTTGACATCTCTCCGAAGAGGGAAAAATCCATTTAGCTTATTATTCTTCCCTACGTGAATCCGATTATGCCAATCATACCCTTTATAACTACCTGGTTAAAGGTAGCGTTTGAATATGTCAAACATAATGTTCATCAAGTGGAAGACTATAATAACTTCATGTCTAAGGATTCAAATGACATAACTAATATGAGATCTATATATGACATTGACCATGACATAAATCTCATGGAGCGGGTCATGTCCAGTACCTTGTTCTCCAACAAGTACCCATAAGTCTAACATGATCATCCCATGATCATGCAGACTTATACTAGTGCTTCATAAGTGCGAGACACGGAGATTATTATAAGTAAACATGAACAACAATAATAATCAAAACATCTCTTTATTAATATGAATGAAACGATGACATACATAACGTTTAAATAAACGTGCCTAGGGCACCAACACTAACAAATATGGCCTTGTACTTTAGGATTCGTGCAAATATGCCCTTTGTAACCTATATCAACAATTCCACGTGTGCCATTTTTTTCCACATGTCATATCCATAATTTTCACCTAGGCGCTTAGTCAGCTATTTCGTTAAGTTTTGGATGAAAAGTTAATGTTGGCCAAATATACCCTCATTTTTAGTGAATACAGGGGCAAGGATGTCAATTATCTTGTATAAGGGCATATCTGTATCTTAGAGCTAAGTACAGGGGCATAAATATACCCTAATTTATGAGGAACTGGGTTTAAAACTAGGGGTTTTAAGTGATGAGGAAGATGGAGATGAATCTGAAGGTGAGGAAATGGGTGGTGGTATTGCATTGGTCATCCGATGCTCATTAAATAATGGGTTTTCTTCTTCTTGTTTTTTTATTTATGGGTTTGAAATTGCGATTTTGAATCGGAAGGTGAGAATGTTTGTTTGGTGATGGTGAGGCTAGTGCCGATGGTGATGATGTTAACGAAGCTACAAATCTCGTTAAATAATTTACATATAGGGAAGTATTTGTTTTTTTAGTTCAAACTTTGTTAGTTTCGTTAAATGCCTTGGCAAATTTACAAGTTTGCCCTTTAAAATTATCATGTGGCTTTAATTGACGTGCATTCAGTTAAAACATTAACTAATAGTTATTTTTTACATCAGATTGCACCCATTTTACAAACTTAGGAAAAGATTTGTTTAAACCATGATAATCAATTGAAACATGATATAAAAATTCAGATAACTAAATTGCAATTACCTCTTTAAGACATCTGAGTTTAACTCTAGGAAAGATTTGTTTAAACCATGAACTTTAAAGTTTGAATATGTATACAAAAGAAAGTAATGTCAAGCAATTGACACATGTCAGAAAAAATTAACGTTTCAAATGACGTTCAATTAAACATACTCACATGGCCTAATAACAAACCTTGGGGAATATATATAGAACCATCGCATTAATTTTGTAATTTAAGCATACTTAAGGGAATCTCCAATGGTGGTACTAAGCCATAGGTATCAAAATCAAATTTTGATACCTATGATCACTATTCACAAGGTACTCCGTATCAACTTAGGATCTCCAATAGTAGGTATCAAAATCAAAATTTAATACTTATGAAAAAAAATACTAGCATCTCTAATATCAAATTAATGACTTATTTTCATATTATTAATTTTATTTCATATTTAAATATTTTTTATAATTTAATATTTATAATAATTAAATATAAATAATTTTAAATAATAATCAAATAAAATGTAAATTTGGATAAAAAAAAATAAATTATTTATTTTGACACATAGCATTACCAATGACAAAATAATTTACATATAAGGAAGGTGGCAAATTTGCTACCTTCCTTAGGACCACATCAAATTTTGGTACCTTCTTGGTTTGCCATTGGAGATGCTAATACCTTGAGGTAGGTATCAAAATTACCATTGGAGTTGCCCTAAGGTAGTCAATTGTAATTATTTTCTATTTTGCTTTTATGATTTTTAAGGCTAAGCATGTCAGTAATTATCTAGATAAGTTGTAATGATCGAATTTACCAATTTGGAAGTTTGAAATCTTGAAAATCCAGATCCCCATAATCTGGAAATGCGAAAAGAATAAAAGACACGTTTAGAAAGAATCATGGAGACAAATCCAAGCTAAAGTATGCAATAAGAGACCATTACAAAACTTCATTATTGGTGTAAAAATAGAGCAATAAATACTATTAAAGGTTTAATAATATAAATTACTCACTCCGTCCCAAAATGATCTTCGCGTTTGACTATTCAAACTTTTTAAGGATATGACTATTTGCTTCACTAGCCATGCTTTGTTTAAGCCTAAAATGTAGAAATGTGAAGAACTTTTTGAGACAATGACAAATGAGAAGATCATTTTGGGACGGAGGGATTAAAATACTGTTGTCAGTAATTGATTGAATATTTAATTAATTATTAATGAGATATACAGACTAAATATTAAATCGATCACTGCAAACACTTTTTTTTGTGACTCACTCATCAAAATTAGAAACACAGTCAAATGTTAGATTGGTGGTCCTTAGCACCTCATTTTGTTGTGGACTTAAAAAAAAATAGCAAGTGAAGAGAGATCAAGAAACAACATATATAAAGGATCCATTAGAGAGGTGTGGCTATACATTTATAGTACTGTAATCTGATTAAAGATTTTGAAATCTTGGAAAAATTCTTTATCCATACCTTGGGAGATCAATGTGATAAGATTTCGAGACAATTTTAGACAATAATTCATGTTTATGTTTACGTTTACGTTTATGTTTAGTAGAGGATAACATCATTTCTTGAATGAGCTGGTCTCAAAATTCGAGACACGTTCAAATGTCAGATAAGCTGGTCTACAAAAAGAAGTCTATTATCTATAAATTGAAAAAGATAAATAAATAAAAGAGGAAGTAATAATATGGGGCATAAAAGAATCAAATAGACTTAGACTAATAATACCTACTCTTTTCATATCGCTTCAAATTGCAAATTTTGATTGAAAATGTCACTAAATTGCATTTTGATTAAGAATAAATAAAAAATTCATTAATTTTAATATAAAAATATAAGAATTGTTATTGATAACATTTTTAATAGTGAATCAATAATAAATTTTAAATTTTAATAAGATTATAATTTTTATAAAAATGCAATTAAGTTGACAACTTTAATCAAAATTTTGCAATTGAAGTGACAAAGTGAATACTCCCTCTGTCACTATGTCACTATTTATTTAAGGTTCTTACTTTCTTTTTTAGTCTGTCACAATTTAAGGTTCTTACTTTACTTTATTGCTTAAAATGGAAAATGAGACATACTTGTCATTCTCACAACAAAAGCTCCATACCCACTTTCTCTTTCCTACTTTATTTTTCATACTCACAACGTTTACTTTTTATTAATTTCAGTGTAAAATCAAACAAACTAAGAATATTAATTTGGGACGGAGGGAGTACATGATACTCTATCCCTTGGTAGTCCCGTGGTAGAAGAAGTAGAAGAATAGGTGGAAAAGTTAAGTGATGCTTCCTCTCTCTCTCTCTCTTAACCATGAAATTTACCTATAAATTGACATAGTGCGAATTGTGTTTCTCATTCGACTAGACCGACGCATTTTCTCATTTATTTACCTTAAACCCCTCATTTCTCTCTTTCTCTCTTCTCAACTATAAACTGAAGGGTGCTCTGTTTGTGTTCAAAGTTGAAACTCTTTCTTTTTTTTGATTCTGACAAACATAAAATCTTGGAAAATGACCAACACAAATTTGGTGGTTTCCGACGTGAAACCGGGTGGTGTAGGAATGGCTATCTCCATGACCCTCACAAACTCCACTCTCTTCACTCCTGCAGTTCAAAAAAGGTCCGCTGGTTACATTACTATCTCTTCTTGTAAGAAGGTAATGCTGAACAAAATTGATACGGGCGTTGATGCGAAAATTAATGCTTGGGTTGACTCGTTACGTGCCTCTTCTCCGTCTCGTCAATTACCAGAATATGATCAAGTCCAAGATTCTTGGATGGTACGTATATCCGTTTTATTCAAATTTTTCTTACTGTTCTATTGATGTAGTATACAGTTTTGAACATGATTTTTCGGATTTTTTTTTTTTTTTTTTTGGAAATATAGAGGAGTCATCCATCGGCTTTGGAAGTGTTTGAGGAAATTATGAGTGCTTCAAAAGAGAAGCAAATTGTTGTTTTCCTTGATTATGATGGTACCCTTTCGCCTATAGTTGAAGACCCTGATCGAGCTTTCATGTCTAATGAGGTATAATCTTTTCCATTTTTTTTTTTTTAACATTTCTCTTCCCGGGTCAATAAAATTAACAAAATCTATCTGGTTTTGGATTTGGTGAATTCAGATGAGGGCTGCTGTGAAGGATGTTGCCAAGTACTTCCCCACAGCCATTGTCAGTGGGAGATGCAGAGCCAAAGTACGTGTCTGCAAACAACTTCTTTACTATTCACAGTTAAAATTCTAGCTAGTTTATCGATAAAATTTAAAAAAAAATAATCTTAATTGTGATTACGATCAAATATTCAGGTGTATAACTTTGTAAGATTATCTGAGCTTTACTACGCCGGAAGCCATGGAATGGACATTAAGGGACCAGCAGCATCCAAAGGTCGCAAATATCAAAAAGTGAGCAACACCAAACAATGCACTAATCTCTACTACTACATACATACAGCATATAGTATATATATATATATATATATATACATATACATGCATATATACACATTTATATATGTTTTTTGGTGCTAATATTCAGTTAATTCTTCTTTTAGGATAATGAATCAGTACTTTTCCAGCCAGCCAGAGAATTCTTACCAATGATGGATGAGGTCGTCTCCCTCACTTCTTCGAATATTATTCTGTCGTTGCTAAAATGATTATATATGTTGATTAATGTATATGTATATGTTCAGGTGTACAAAGTGTTGGTGGAGAAAACGAAATCAACGCCGGGAGCTCAGGTTGAAAACAATAAATTTTGCTTATCTGTACACTTCCGACGTGTCGATGAAAAGGTACTCTCCACCTACTTTTATAAATTTCTTCTTCTCCAACGTAGTTAGAAGCTTCTCAGTAAGTTAATTCGATTCTAATATGTTGTTATAATAATTAATTTACTCAGAGATGGACCGAATTAGCTGATCAAGTTCGATTGGTGCTTAAGGAATATCCCAAGCTTAAATTGACTCAAGGGAGGAAGGTACTATTTATATATATAGAGAGAGAGTATATATATATTTTTTTGTGATAATATATACAAAAGAATATAATGTGCTTAGCATTTCTGATATGGTTAAATTTACAGGTTTTGGAGATTCGTCCAACCATCAAATGGGACAAGGGGAAAGCCCTTGAATTCTTGTTAGAGTCACTAGGATATGCTAATTCAAAGGATGTTCTGCCGGTATACATTGGAGATGATCGGACCGACGAGGATGCATTTAAGGTATCAAATCCCATTTCCTTTTTTATTTTTTTTCAAAATTTTAATTCCATCATAGCAACACTTTACACAAAACACTTTATCAGGTTTTGCGTAAAAGAGGCAAAGGATTTGGTATACTCGTGTCAAAGTTGCCTAAAGAAACAGAAGCTTCCTATTCCTTACAAGAACCATCAGAGGCAAGTAAACTAGCAAAAAACTACTATAGTTTTAGTTAGTTTTAAAGTTAAATTTCGCTTGACAGACGGACTAATTTCAAGTTCTTGGTTTTATAGGTTATGAATTTCTTGCAACGGTTGGTGGCATGGAAAAGGAGTTCGCAACGAGGACTTTAAAGAGGCAGCAAAGACTAACAAACACACTAGGGGAACTTTTACTCCGCCATTATTGGAATTTAGCTAGCGAGGGATGGCTTTAGTTGTGTAGAAGTTCCGTGTTTGGATCTGTTTAAAGTTAGTTTTGTAAATATAGCTAATTAAATAAAACCATTCGTGAAAATATTTGGTCTTTATATAGTTTCTGTTGTACTTGCAACTATTTCAATCACTGCAATCTGCATATGCTTAGTTTAGTTTTATCAAGTATGCAAGACAATACATGACCAGTTGTCCAAAGGGCTCTACAGCTCTACTTTGTGGGATTCTTAAGTAATAACCTAAAACCAGCGTTTCTTTCGCACCTAGATCTGAAAAATAGAAAAAAAGTTGATTCGACTTTTAATTCACGCTAATTCAACAAATTTTCATCTTGTTCGAGTAAGAAATTGCTCTACACTTATGCCTCACATCGTGTGTCCCTTCTTTCTTAGAGGGTATAGCTTCATATGCACTGGCACGAGTGTTGACTTGTCAGACCTTGTTAGTGCAAAGGGGAGTCATTCATTTGGGCTAAACCGACTATATTGATATTCCAAAACTTAGTTGTATCAACTTTATATATCGACTGCACCAGAAATACCTGTAGCAAATGGGAAATCCATGTTACCTTTCGTCTTTTAGCCGAGCTATAGCAGTCTGATACAAGCCTTCTTGCACGAGTTGGTCGTTTGGGTGGGCCCTGCGAGGGAAAAGACCCAAAGAAGTCAGTTTCAATGTTGTCTACCTGATAGACGAAAAATCCTTCACTTTACCTAGTTGGCCATATGACATGTTATCGTGGTAGTGCATGCCTCAAACACACACACACGGGCACACACTAGCACTAAAAAAGAAAACACACACACAAAAACAGTGGCGCGGAACCAGAAATTTTGTTCAAGGGGGTCAAAAATGTGATAGAGTGGTATTTTTTCCTACACAAAAGGGGGTCAAAATGGTAAAAATACCCCTTTAAATGCTAAAAACGTTGTATTCTTAAACTTGAAAGTAGTAAAAATGACACTGCTCCAAAATCAAGAAACTAAGTCAAAACACAAATGGGAGAATCCTTGGACACTGCAGTCATGCTACTGCTTCCATTACATTAAATCAAACAAACAATAATGCAAGGCATCTTAGTAGGTCGTAAACAATGCCTAGAGTGAGTCAAACCCAAGCAGCAAAACGGACGCTTAATTTAGTAAACAATAATACCACTTGCATTGCATGTAAGATTTAACAAATACTAACATTTATCTTAATATATACAAATGTTTTAAGGAAAATCAAACCACTCCTTTCCTGATGCATGACTGACAATAATCTAATCTAGGAAATATGAACTGCAGCTCCACGCTAATGTCACTTTACTATCTAATCTAATCAATAATGATACGAATAATGTCTTTTATTTTTTTTCTGAATTTGGAATCCTGAATTGGCGTGAAAGAAAAATGCGACATTCTTAGATCATTTGATTGTGATGTGAAGTTATTCCTGCAGGATTAAGATAACACAACAACATTAAGGGATCGCTTTTTTGATTCTAGCGAAAATTAAGGTTAATTATAACACAACAGCATTAAGGGATCATTTTCTGATTCTAGCCAAAAATAAGGTTAATTATATCGCACCCAGTTTTAGTTGTACTGGGGAAGTTTTATTACAGAAATGAATGATTAGAGATCAATAATTCGGATGAAGAGGCATGTTAGGCAAACATTGTAGCTTTAATTAGCATGATTCTAACCTTTTAAGGTAAAAGCTAGTAATAGATTAAGGATAAAAAAAAAAAAGAGTAGGATTACAAATTATTTTGTCTTAAAGTCAAAATTACTTTCATTGCCATTTCATATGGTGGGTGTGACAGTGTGACACTGCTCTAATTGGTTCCACCTTCTCTGTATTCATCTTTGTGTCAGACTTCTGACAGAAATAGGCATGTATTCCTTAAATAATACTCCCTCTATCCCAGAAAGTTAGTCCCTCTTTTTTGTTTTTTTATCCTTAATCTATTATTTTTGCTCAAAGTTCATTCGTACTAATAACGAAAAAAAAGGGACTAACTTTCCAGGACCGATGGATTACTAATATTTTTCCTGACTAGATATAACCTAGTTAAATATAAGGACCAAGCTCAATAATATTCAGTATGAAGGCATTCACTTGTTAGTATATTTTTGTTGAATAAGTGCGAGTATATAAATATATGTACATGTATATGTTCAGTCGGCATATTCAACGCGATCAGCTAGCACAGTTCCGGGATTTATGATCAAGAAAATGGATGGAAGAAGGGGATTGCACAAGAACATAAGAAGAGGAAGTAAACTATTGGGAACTTAGATTTGTGAGATCCCACCTCAAAAGATGTAAAAAGAATCTCTTTAAAATAGTTTCTTAATGGATTCTTAACTTTTACTTTTAGCGCGGGGGACGGTTAGGTGTTGAAAGGGAAACCCACTTTGTAGGAACAAATAGTATCAATGGTTGAAGAAAGAGTTGGACTCCATTATCAGAGAAAGCTTGCTGTCAATAAGACATATATTCAGATGGGGAAGAGGGGGGACACCTAATATAGTTCCAGGCCTTAGAAAAAAAAAAAAAAAAAAAAAAAAAAACTTCTTCCCTTTTTAGACGTGCAAAGAAACACCTTCCACTAGATTCAACATATTATTGGTACCTGAAACTGAAATAAACTAAGTTGTATTGACCCCAATTATTGGTGAAACGAGTGCACTCTTTCTAGGACAACCTGGTTTTTCGCAACTAGTCATAGTAGCAGCCATCAACTTTTTACTTCACACATTATTTTGCACAAAAATTTGCATTTCAATGCAGTTGAATAAGTTGGATCTTGCTTAGTTGACAAGTATCACGTGGCTGTTCTCTCCTGCCTCCACCACGAGACGAGGATTGTATGAGACATAATATCTTCGTAAATAACAAAACCCTTGCTTCAACTTGTGTCTTAGACTGACCAAATGGTAAGAAACTCACGTGTTAGCAGTCACCTAATACACAGGATTTCCTTCTACTGAGGTGTTTCTGTTTGAGTGTTCAGTTTTTTTTTTCTTTCTAAATCTATGACTTAATTCTTAACTTTATGAAAGTTCATTGTCCGTTTGTGCGTGTGCAGTGGCGGATCCAAGACATTTTTTACGTGGGTGCACAAATTACACCACAAATCTTCAAAATGTAATTGTGAAAAGAGAAACACATGTTGTGGGATACGAGCCCAACCATAAGTTTACAAGCCTAGCGCTTTAAAGTTTAACCATTGAACTAGACAAACTATTCAATTATGTGGGTGCACTTGCATCCTATATGATCCGCCACTCTCTCTGTGTGTGTGGGTGTTGGCATGCGCATTCCCTCAAAACAGGAATCAACTCTATATTTTGAGGGACATCTTAAGATTCAAACCAAAAAACTTCACAAGATTTAGAGCTTAAGCAATGATGTGAAATACTCAGGCCAATGACTCGGAAAGTTCACTCTGCTTGCTTACTAGACAGTTTAGTCAATCTGTAGTATGAAATATGTTTACCTTTTCAGGTCATACTATATCTGGTGAAGGTCAGACCAAAAAAGACCTGAAACGGCAGTGTATTTTCCAATAGTTAGTAGTATTATAACAAGTCCCTCACATTGGAGATAACAAGTCCCATGTGCATCATATGGATTTTTCGAAGACAGCTAACGGAACAAGTGTCAAGATTAACAGAGTTTCAAGTAGTTTAAGAACACTTGGCCACGTTAACTGCGAAAAAACAGTTGAGCACCATCAACTTGCAGTATAATAGTTCTGAACCTCAGTTTTCCAATGAGTAAAAGACACTAAAAATGTTGGTAAAATGAGAAAGCCATCATACTATAAACCAATCAAATAGGTCTTAGGAGATGTTCAACCCCTGGAAACATGTGCAAGTGTATTTTAAGATTGATCGTTATCAGCTTACTACACATAATAGAATAGCACATGACGGAAAATAATATAATAAGTAAATAACATCAGTTAGCAGCCTCTTCCCTCAAATATGGACCACTGTATGGAAACAAATATATTGTTTCCTCAAGAGAATTACCCGTACGAAGGATTGAACTATTTTAGTTGTGGTCCAAACTAAAAGAGAAAAAAGTGGCGTAAACAAGTTCAAACATTTGCAACCTGTTCCAGAATCAATCAACATAGTACTCCTTTGTTCTTACCAGTCCTAGGAGGCTTACACACTAGAAGCAAAAACATAGATAACAGAATGAGCTGGCAGTTGTTGGAAATCGTTGTTAGGATAATGTACGTTGTATACTTTGATAAGAGCAGGCAGTCAAGTATGATTTATATAAGAAACAAGTGGCCAAGTGGGGAGTGCTAAGCTGCAATGAACTAATTCTATAACTGGCAATCTGATCGAGGACAGTATCACAAGATGCGCAACTAATTTGAAACTCGAGGAAAAAAGCCAGCAGATTTAAAACAACTACTTGAGAAGTGGCAGCTGTCGACTAACTTAGAAATACTGAAGTGGCAGCTGTCGGCTAACTTAAAGATATTGAAGGAGGCATACTGAAGTTGCCCTTTAACACATGTATTTGAAGAGTCAACTCTATGTTCTAAAAGTTGATCTATGGCCTGGTATAGGGCCAAGTATCAAAGATGGTTCCAAATAAAAAGGGCCAGCCTGTTTCGATAGCCTACTTGCAAAAAAGAAGCCGGAGGAATTGATGTATATAGCCCCATAAGAACTCTGTCTAATCAGGGGCGGAGATACCCTTGAGGATATGGAACCAATTGCCCCTATTTACTTCCTAAATTGTACCAAATTTGTACTATTAAATATTGAAAAAAAAACAAAAATACAGTTAAAAATAGTATTCTACTCCCTATATTATAATTTTGCCCCGTTTAAAACAAATTTAGATACTACATCATATAAAAATGATATTACCCCCCGTTTAAAAAAGATCATGGCTCCGCCACTGTGTCTAAACAACAAGCATGTGAAATTAGGCTGGAACAACCTGTGTTTATGCATGCATTCATGCGTATGTTGGCTTTGCAACTTGTAAACCCCGTTATCCCAAGAGACTGGACAATGATGAGAACTCTCTAAGAGGCCCATTTCAGTTATTTGACAAGCCACAGATCAGAATTGTGTTACCTGGAATATAAGAGGACCATTTCAACAATCTCTGTCAAATAACGCAACCACTGCAGTGAAGAAAATGTTGGACCTACAATCAAGCTCAATAGTCAAATACATTTAGAATTAGAAGATTTCAAGCCTCGTAAAAAAACGCATGCAACTCTAATCACATTATCACAGACCACAAAAATTAAACAAAGTTAGTGGGCTGAAGAATGCCCAATAGGCTAGTTTCAGAACATGATTATTGGCCTGCCAGGTCTTACTCTCTGGACAGATCCGCGATTTTAAAAAAAAAGAGTGACGGATTTTCATTCAAGTGCAATGGGAAATGAAAACCTGCATCACAGGCTGTTGGAACTAAATTCCTTTTTGGATGAGGAGCGATTCTTTGACTAGGTTTTGATGTGGATTGTGGAATCATAAATTTCATCTGATGTTAAAACCATTAGAAGACATTAGTGTAAAACATTTAGCAAAATAAAATGAACACATTTGATCATATCATTTCAAGAACTGGCACTGCAAAGAAGTCCTCAATTCAGAATATTGTGTGTTTATAAACATCGACTTATGTTGCATTCAAAGTACATTCAAATTCGCACTGCAATCTTTCTCTAGTAAGATATGTAATATTATAATTGGAAACTTTATTTATTTTCTCCATCCATCCCAAATCCCTTTTGACTTTTCAAACGTTTTAAGGCAACATTATAAGTTTTGGAAATTAAGTGATTTTGAAGCCTTCATTTTGGAAATGGGAAACTTTTTGGGACAAACAAAAAGAGGAAATGGGACTATCATTTTGGGACGGAGGGAGTACATGCTTAAACGGCAACATTCCTGAATAAAAAGTACTCCTGTTAAGGCCAAAAAAGAGGAAAAATATCACCTCCTGATAACAACCTTCTTTATGCATTGGCAGATGAGACGACTCAACCACAGCACTGTAAGTCTGTAACTGTGAATAAATTGATAATCAAGCTACTACATCAGATATTGTTTTAGAGCTCCATCATAATAATAACAAAGACGTCTACACATGACCATAAAAACATTATATATAAGGAAAAGACTCATGATCTATGAAGGCATTACAGAGATAGAGACATCATAGAAGAAGCCAACAATCTGAATCTAAACTCCTTAAACGTACAATTTATGTGACAAATACATACGTACATTCTTCCCACAAAACGAAAATTAGAAAAGGAAAGAAGTATCTACGGTATGTGACTGAAGTAAAGGGAAAATCATCAGAACAAAGAATAATTGAGGTATACAATCCTAGCTGGATTCACTCTAGAAAGTACATATTGCCACGGATCAAAAAACAAGATTTAACGTTGTCATACTCATTCCCCATGGTTACTGCACTATAGTAGAGAATTTCTTTCTAGATTAAATGAAGGAAACAAGTGAAGTTAACGAGGATGGGGGATGAAAGAATGAATTCTCAAGAGTAACTTAAGTCGAAAAATCAACGAATATGAATTGTCTTTAAAATGGCCCCGTTACCACCACCTACCAACAGGTCCATTACAACCACCACCGCATTGCTGCCATTGCCAAATTGGTAATTTTGAGATGAATTTACTCGCTGGTTTGACAATATTGGGATAGGATATGAGTATGCTTAGCCAGAGTGTCAACCTTGATAGAGCATGACACTGTCAGAGTCTTGCTCTTCATCACAAATGGCCCAACCTTCATTTTCACCGGGAATTTCAGTTGTAGTGATAAATCAATGTGCACTTTGGTTTTGGTGCTGTTCATGCTTTTCCCTATTTCCTTAGGCAATGCAACATTTGAACCATGGAGGGTAATTTGATGGGAGCTTGAACTTCCGGGGCTTTGATCGAATGCAGGGTACTTGCCCGTAGCAATTTCCTTTGATTTAAAAGAGAGGGAAGCATTGCCGTTTTCACCGTAGAAAAGGCTCGTGTGTTGATTTGGATTTTCGGATCCCAATGTGATGTCGTAGTCTGGGCGGTTGTGATGATGGGGATCAGTACCGTTCTTGACAAGGACACGATCAACACGGATATTGGGGCTATCTTTCTTGATTAAGACAAGGGAAATGCCTCCAATTATGGAAAGAATGAGGATAATGACAAAGAACGAAATGAGAAGGCAAGAGCAGGACCAACATGACCTCTTTCCTTGAGGCTGGAGCCTAAGTTGGCGTTCTACAAACTCAGCGTGCTCGGGTGGGGGGACCCGGTAGACTTGATCTTTGGGGACCTGGACCACGTAGGTCCCAGGGTGGAAGCGTTGTTGTTGTTGTTGTTGGGGTGTTTCGAAAGTGAAAGAGGAATCATCGTTGTCGTCATGGTGGCTAGGGAAAGGGCTGCTGCTGCTATCGTAGTCGAAGATGTTGTTACGTGGAGGGGGAGGTGGTAGTGGGGCCCGCTCCTCCATGGGAAGATGGGGAGCGGAGTTGAGAAGGGGTTGGGTGGTATGGGCAATGTTGGGAAGAGGCGGTGATTTGCATGGGAAAGAAGTGGTTATTGCATCAACAACAATGACAGGCAGATGAGAGAGAGAGAGGAGGACAAAGGTGTTCCAAACCAAATTAAGGGACCTATTATTAGGTAATTTTACTTGGTCAAAACCTCCTCAACTTGATTTCCTAATCATAAAAATGAATCCTTTCGCTTCTAAGTATACTAAAGAAAGGCACTTGGAAGAAGGTTATTGAAACATCAACAACAACAACAGCCACTAATCTAGGAATTACTTTCATTCAAATACATGAAGATTTTTTGTGGTATTTTTTCATATTTATTTACACTATGATATTGGACTTACCACTTGCATGTATTAAACGCACATCTTAAAAGCTTGGATCTTTTTTGATTTATTCAATGGAGAAATAGCCAAAACAGAGACAAGTAAGCATGGGTAACTTAGACAGCTTCAACCATGTTAAATATGATTTGTATGGTTGAGAGGAAACATAAATTTAAGTCCTAAAGCAAATATTAGTTAAATCATTGGACACACCAATTTGACACATTCTTTAGCCACGAGATTTGCGACAAAATTGAAATCACAATCGTCAAAGTCCAAGTCCCATATCAAAATAAATACGAACAAATTGAATCCATAAACTCCCATATCAGAATGACAGAATTAAATCTTCTTCTTTCGTGGGTGGGGGACCTTTCTCGCTTATGGGCAGAGTCAAGAAGAGAAACTTAAAGATGGTCCTTTTGTTATGGTGTCCAAATATATGCAACTAGGAATGATATGATGCTGAATATGATGTAATAATACTCTATTGCATGGACGATGGAAAATTTCTTACCTTAAATGTAACAAACAAAAATATTTAGGCAAAGCTGCAGCTGCAGCTGCATATGGATCAGCAATCTCTCTCCAACGAGGACCTGTTTTCATTTTCAATTAATTAAACATTATCAGATATTAATAATGCTAAGTTAATGACACATACATGAAGTATGAGAAAAACAAAAATAATAATCCAAGTGGGTTACTTGGGTGATACTGATATAAAAAAAATTGGAAAAGGGCGTTTCTAGTCAGACATCCATATCGCTTCCTAAGGGCTATCGTTGAATTTTCATATCCTTCCCCATCCCTCACTCCCCTCTTCCATCACCATCTATATCAACTGGAGTATACGCAAGCTAGGTATTTTCTATCATACGCTTAGACTATTACATAGTCGAACCCAGGACCTCCTTTCCTTTAACACACTCACACATACCGCTAGGCTAGAAGGCCTTTGATTTGGTAAGACTTGTATATTTTAATCATGTCCTTATCGTAGTTCTTAATTACCATAATACATTATTGCAATATTACATTCTCCTACCAAAAACTACCCCCACGTTACAAGTTTTTGCCTATGCGAATTACTAATAATATCACTCTCTAGAGGTTAAATAATGGGGAGATAAGTCGATTAAAGTCGTTTATTATGATATTATAGCAATTGTTGCCACTACCATACTGTCATACTCACAACAATTATCCACTAACTCTTCGTTACCCCACTTTTTTTTTCCTACCCAACTATCAACCTTCACAAAACTCTTAGCCAAATTGCTCCACCAATTACGTATAGAAGTGATAAATGCATTAGAAAAATACGAGTACGGCACAGTCCCAATTAAATCAGAAAGCCGGCATTGGGTAGGAAATGGGGCCCAATCTCTTAACAAGTCAACGGTCAAAACTACGGCTTCCTCAACCGCTCTCTCTCTCTCCTCCCTATTATCATCCCTATCCCCCCCCCCCTCCCTCCCCCTCTCTCTCTCTCTCAAAACCAGAAATAAGAGAAAGAAACTCACCTTATAAAATTAGGCACATCCAAACGCGGTCTTATCAACGATGATGGCTTTCTCCCAAGAGCTTCCCGAAACCGATCAAACCGACGGCTTCGATCGACTCCCCGACCCCCTCATCCTCCTCATTTTCAACAATATCTCCGACATCAAAACCCTAATCCGGTGCCGTGCCGTTTCCCGCCGCTTCAACTCCCTCGTCCCGCAGTCTGACTCGCTATTGCTCAAGGTCGACCGAGTCATTTCCTCGTCCGAGTCCGAAGACGGTGATTCCTTTGTTGTTAGTTTTCTCAGATCGATTGTGAAATCGCTTCACGATCTCGTATCGCCGAAGCCGCTGCATATCCCGTCTCGATCTCAGAATTCGCCGGCGCAGATTCTTCGGGGATTCGAGAGGATCCGGGAGTTGGAGATCGAGTTGCCGTCGGGGGATTTGAGGTTGGAGAAAGGTGCGGCGATTCGATGGAAGGCGGAGTTTGGGAAGACGTTGAAGAGTTGCGTTATATTAGGGTTTCGCGGTGGCGGAGAGGCGGATTTGGGCGGCGGAGGTTTGAAAATGAGGGTTGTATGGACGATTAGCGCGTTGATTGCTGCGTCGGCGAGGCATTACATGATCAAGGACGTGGTGAAAGACCATCCTCACATACAGAAATTGGTGGTGAGAGACAGGGAAGGGGAAGGAACGGTGGTAATGAATGTGGAGGGATTAAGAGAGTGCAGGGAGAAAGAGGAAGAAGAGGAAATGGAGGAGGAAGGACAAATCGGTGATAATGGAGTATGGTGGAGGAACAACAGGACGACAGTGCCGGCGGTGAGAATGAGAATGACACATGAGCCTCGGTTGGAGCTGTCCGGTGGGGACAGAATGGAGGGAGCTACACTAGTGGTGGTGAGGCCGATTGACAGTGGAGGAGTGGGGACCAGTGAGACGGAGAATCAGGGTGGGGACGTGGTGGGAGCGTTCGGTGGGGTGTATGGAGAGGCGGTGGAGAAGCTGGTTAAGAGTCGGAGTTACCTACTAGAAATGAATTCCTTCTAGCATTTTCTTTCTATTTTTTCCTTGTTTCTTTCTTTCTTTCTTTCTTTCTTTCTATTTCTGGGAATTAAATGGAGCCATTTTCTGTATAGTTTATGAATGGGTGCCAATTGATTTACTTCTAAAGCTTGTAAGTTTTTGCTCATTTCAATTGGTAAAACTACAACTACAATTTGGTGCTTATTTTGTAATGTGCATATTTGTAAAAAGGGCCAATTTTGTTGTTCAAAGACACTAAGATTTTCAATTCAACATTTGAAATTGCTAGTATTTGGTAACTCATGTACTACTATTGTTTTTGGATTTTACATTTCATTGGCCTGGCCACTAAAGAAGGAAGACGGTTTGCCCCGTCCGGGGAATAAATGGTGTACCCGATTAATGTTGTCTGGGGACAAATGTCTTTCAAATGGGGGGATAGGTTTTATTAAGGAATATATATATTCCTAGCACATATTGTAATTACCAAACATAAAAATTGTATCTTGTACACCAAGTTAGATTATTCTAGAATATTAGTTTCCTTATTGTATTAGTATTCCTAATTAGATTAGGACTCTAGAACTCTCTTTGTACTCCTATAAATATATATTGCTAGTATCAATAATATTTGAGTCATTCATACAATATTATTTGAGTCTCTCATATTAATTATCTCTCTCCATGTATGATTGGCTCCGACTATCTCTTTTTATAATCCTTGACATGGTATCAAAGCTATGATCCATAATGGGACTTCTCCGCCAAAAGCCAACCCTACCTTTATATCGCTTCTGCCGCCCTCCATCAAAAATCCAATCCGGCCTATACACACCAATAACCAATCCGATTATCAACCCCACAACCCCAACATCAGGTCTTTGAACCCATATTCACTTTCCACCTTCTCTTGTTTTTTTTTTCTTCATGTAACTAACCTCAATCTCTTCCCAACCACATGTTGCCAGTTTTTTTTTCCTCCTACACCGGTTGATTCAGTAACCTCAATCAACCCCACTTCTCTGACCACCATCTCGACCACTTCCATCCCAACCAACCCAAAACCCCATCGTCAATTCAACCCCGGAAATCCTCAAACGAATACCAGCCAAAACCCCCTGCACCACAACTTCACAAACACCGCCCACAAAACCCAAATTTTTCCAAAATCTTCCTCCAAAATCTCAACCAATTTTTTTTCTTTCACTACCCTACCACCCGTCTCGCGACGTTAATGCCTTCACCCGTCTCACGACGTTAATGCCTCCACCCGTCTAGCGACGTAAAAGCCCAAACCCATCTCGCGACGTAACGCCTTACTCCGTCTCGCGACGTTAATGCCTTCACCCGTCTCGCGATGTTAATGCCTCCACCCGTCTCGCGACGTTAATGCCTCCACCCGTCTAGCGACGTAAAAGCCCGAACCCGTCTCGCGACGTTAACGCCTTACTCCATCTCGCGACGTAAAAGCCTCAACTTGTCTCGCGACGTTAAAGCCTTACTCGTCTCGCGACGTAAAAGCCTTAGATGTACACTTCATAGGGTGAAAACCCTACTTGTACAAATGTAAAGATCATGGCAACATCAACACAACCGGAATCACATCAACCAACTCACTTCAACAACCCGGTTCATCTCATCACTTTCCAAGATTGGACTCTCCTATCGGACGTCCATCTTGCGGGGGCATATTAAGGAATATTATATATTCCTAGCACATATTGTAATTACCAAACGTAAAGATTGTATCTTGTACACCAAGTTAGATTATTCTAGAATATTAGTTTCCTTATTGTATTAGTATTCCTAATTAGATTAGGACTCTAGAACTCTCTTTGTACTCCTATAAATATGTATTGCTAGTATCAATAATATTTGAGTCATTCATACAATATTATTTGAGTCTCTCATATTAATTATCTCTCTCCATGTATGATTGGCTCCGGCTATCTCTTTCTATAATCCTTGACAGGTTTAATGTTGTCTGGGTACAAATGTTTTTCAAATGCTATGGTATGGTATAGTATGGTTGGGAACAAACTTACAAAGCATACTCCCTCCGTCTCCCATGTCCATATCCATGTGCACAAATTTCCTTTTTTGGCGTTCTATTGTAAGTCATACTTTCTTTAAATAACAAAAAATCTTTATCATTCCTCCCACTCATTCTCTCTCTTATTTTTTATCTCACTTTTTCTCTTCTACTTCACTTTTCACACCACAGCAACTACATACTACTCCCTCCGGTCTAAAAATAACTGTCTTTTTTTGCATTTACACAACTCTTAAGAAATGTAATAATTATCATGACTTAATGAAAAAAGTTTCAACTTTACCCCTATTAAATGTGCAACTTTCTTACATTAATGTTTCACACTAAGATAATTAATAAAAGAGAAAAATTTTCAATGCAAGGATAAGAGAAACATTTAGCTCAAAAGTGACAATTATTTTGGACCAAAATTTTGGTTCAAAAGTGACAGTTATTTTGGACCGGAGGGAGTACTATTCATTCTTTAATTCTCATGCACAACTCACTTTGTGCACATAGTTATAGGACGCAGGGAATAGTAACTTTTCTTTTAGTTTATTTTCTCTTAAAATTGAATCTATATATTTGAGAAGTGTTAGTGCAATACATGCAATGAATGTATATTTACAAGAAAACTTATCTTTTACTAACCTATATTTTAACCATTTGCATCATGAATAATATTTCAGACAATTATACTCAGTCTCACTTAACTTTTTACTTTTTTTTTAATGTTTCTTTAATAATCATGCAATCCCTTAATTTGAAAATTACACCGAGACGGAGTACATTTTTTAGTGTTTAAATCACAAAACGTTAACTTATTTTGAAATGGTGGTAGTACTATTCGAGAAGGGTGATCGATCCGATCCACTTTTTGGCTTGATGTCAAGATTTGTAACTTACATGATACTCCCTCCACACTTTTCTTTTATTCCATTATAAAATAAATGTCTTAGAAAACAATTGTAGTACAGTTTTATTATACTGCAAACAATAAAGTGGAAATATTTTTTAAAAAGTATTGGCAAGTAAAATGATACAGATTTTATTGATTAGTATATGGGTGGTGCAGATGACAAATAATTAAGCAACTCATGCCGAGTTGGAATAAACAGTTGTCAAGAGAGTCGTCTTATACCAAATGTGACTAAACAATTAGATATCTTTGATATGATTTTTTTTTAAATAAATACTACTCCCTCCGTTTCAGAGTAAGAGTCCTACTTTCCATTTTGGTACGTCCCAGAGTAAAAGTCCTATTCCTAAAATGGCAAAGAATCTTTACTATCCACCCCACTCATTCTCTCTCATATTTTACTTTTATACTCACAACACCAATCAATTCACTATTCTCTCCCACTCATTCTATCTCCTACTTTACTTTTACACTCACAACATTTACATCACTTCCAATATTTATTAATAAGCGTGCAAATGAGGGGTAGGACTCTTACTCCGGAACGGAGGGAGTATTCTCATTGTTTCAAAAAGTTCGTCTCATTTCAAATTTCAAACTTTTATGACCAACATAAAAGGAACTTTGACTAAGCATTAGTATCAATCTAATAATGACAATGAAATTTTAAAATTTGTTATTGATAAATTACTTAATAATTTATCAATACAATTTTTAAAATTTCATTAAAATAATTAGATAGACATCAACATTTATTTATATTACTATAAAAACACAAAATGAGACAAACTTGATGGAATAATTGGCATCACTCTGAATGAAAGTCGTAATCCATGAGGGAATTATTTATTTATATAAATATAGATGGGATGCATTATGAATGTAGAGAAATGATAGTGAAAATGGAGAGAAAAAAACAAGAAAATGCCAGTTAATAGCATAGATGATTGGCATAAATTGGGGCCTGCGACTGCAAAAGTATAGACGCTTTCCCAGTGTAAAGTTGGTGTATAATTAGAGAAAAGTTTTTGGAACGGTTTGGATTGGATTGGGGGCCTTCTCTTCTCTTCTCTTCTATTATTACCACAACTTTATCTCCTGTTGCTTTCCTCTTGTCCACACCTCATTATCGGGTTCAATTCTACTACTGATTAGGTTCGGGTTTAGTGGTTTGAGCTGAAACTGAGTTCCGATTAGCTCGAGTCTTGCGAGTCAATTGAATCGGTGCACCCTACCCTACTCTATCCAAGCTCATAAGCATGGCCATTCCAATTTCACATACTAGCTTGTTTCTAATACAATCTGACGTGACGGCTCACATTTCTCTTGAATCAAATGGACGGCCTATATTGGTATGATCAAATTTTAAAAACTAATTTAACAATTAAAAGTTCAACAGTCAGGTGTCACTGACTCAGACACATCATTTGACTCCAAGAGGCAAGCTCATTACATGCATGTATGAGTTCAAGCTATAATTCGCTCCTGAAAATGAACAGCACATATCATAAGCAACTTTATGGTATTTCCCATACATGTAAAGGGTATTTTAGGGGAAAAGAGGATATAACTCTTCTCCACTATGAAACCAAGTAGCAGATTCAGGAGCATATGCAAGTGTAAGTAAGAGCACATGCAAGTGTAAGTACTCCTTCCGTCTCAAAATAATTTTCTCGCTTTTTTTTTTTTAACAAACAACAAATCACATTCATTCACGATAATAAAAGAGATGGCACTTCACAAAGATCGAAGACTCATCCCAAATACAAGTACATGTTTCATATTATAAACTACAACAATGCAATATTTGATTGAAATTTTGAGACATACGGATTCTACTCCAAGTACAACTTGGAAACTGCCTCCATTCGGCATTTGAGTAATCCCACATTGGATAATATTTTGCGTTGGGCACTTCTACTTAAGAATCCGGGTTGACAAAGACTAGACGCCCACCAAACACCTCAAAGTCTATGAAACATCCTTGTGTAGTAAGAACAAAAACAACCTTTCCATTGTGATAGAATACAAGATTCATCGGAATTATAAGATGAAAACACAAACAAACAAACAAACATAGGCTCTCAATGAGGAGAGAAATCAACGGCTATCGACTTAGGAGAGAAACTTATTATATAATAATAAATTACATATAATTGAAAACAACAACACAAGTGTTTGTAATTTCAAATTGAAATTACAAACACATGTGTTGTAGTAGATTAAAACAAGAAAAACCAAGAAGAAAATTAATGGCAGATAGGGGTTGAATTGGTGAAGATGATGAAGAAGAAAGGATGAAACGGGAGAGGTTGGGAGAGAAAAAAAATCTCACTTTTTTAAACCTTTATTGAAAATGAACTTTGAGCATAATTATAGATTAATTTAAATTTGAAACTTGTTACTGATACACCATCAACAATACTATCAATAACAAGTTTTAGACTTTCATTAGGATAAGAAAATCTAAAATTCTACTCGAAATACTTTTGTAGTTACGAAAAAAGAATGGCGAGATTATTTTGGGACGGAAGGAGTATATGTTTACACAATAAGAAAACTGCAACACTGCACCAAGTAGACATTGATACTTGCATCAAATTTCACTTACATCATCCACCCAACAGCAGCACATGTTATAACACTGCGATCATCAGAAACTGCAACCATACACAGGCCTTTACATCTGAGAAAGACGAACCAATGTTTTTAAGCACAAAACTTTCATGCTGGTATAAAATACTTAACCAGTAATCAAGAAGGAATTTGAATCAACCAACCTTGACATAGCCAAGATGCAACATATGCAGTTCGTAAAAGACAGTTTAGGGATAACTATGGCCTCAGTGATTGAAGAGGATGAAACAGAAACAAATTCCAACGGCTCAAATATATCTTCCAGGGACAAAGAAAGCAATAAAGTCGGTCACAAATTTTTCATATTGTTTTCTCTACAAACTATGCATGTTGATGAGGTTAAAATTAAAGACATTGAGTGCAAGGAAACAAGGGGGCAACTAGTCAGTATTTTCCAGTGACGATACTTGTGATAATTTTGTTCATATCATATTAAATTCGAGATGCTAACATAATTTTAGTCATAATACTCCCTCTGTCCCAGAAAGATGGTCCCTCTTTTTTCGTTGTTACTACGAAGGAACTTTGAGCAATAATTAAAGCTACTTTTAATTATTCTAATGAAAATTCAAAAATTGTTATTGATACACCATTATAATAATACCAATTTTTAGATTCACATTAAGATAACTAAAAGTAGCCTTAATTATTGCTCAAAGTTCCTTCGTAGTAACAACGAAAAAAGAGGGGCTATCTTTCCGGGACAGAGGGAGTATTAACTTCAAGGTGGTCAAGGGGGTCTTCAACACCATAAACTGAGACAGTCAAAGGCAGTCTTAAACTAGAATATCTAAAGGGAAGAGAATAAAAAGTTATGTCACAGAAGTTGCTGGAAGGAATAACCGATTCACCTGTCTGTAATAAAAAGCAGCCTTCTGCAGATAACTAAGTTCCATCAGAGGAACACTTTGATCAGCAGTTAACATGCGCTGCCAAAAACATGAGTTATACGGGAGTACACGTGCTTGTATGAACAATTTTTCTATCTATCTTTCCAAGTCCAGTACACCTGAACACTTTGAAGATGCAGAGAGGTAGAAATCCAGTTTTATTTTGAAGCAGCAGGAAGAAAGAAAGAAACTTCAACATCCAGATCTATAATCTCAAAGGAAACTAAAAAGAATGTTCCAGTTTCAAATGAGTCTTAATGAATATTTTGTATAAGCTGAACTTCGAATAAGTGACTTGGTATCGATTTGTTTAGGTGTCGAGACATTTAGGCGCACTAATGTTGAGCAACACATTCTTGGTGATTCCTGTCCTAATAAGATTTTTCTGAAACCTTTGTTCTTCAAACATTAATGTGTTCACAATGTACCAAAATTTTACTACCTCTGTCCCATATTAATCCACTTTTTTAGTGGTTATTTTGATTGAACTTTAACGAAGGGTTTAGGAACGGGAATTAAGGGAAAATGTAACTAAAGTAGGTGATGTGAGTATGAAGGAGAGAGAAAGTGGGGTAGAGAATAGTAAGTGGATAGTTGTTGTGAGTATCAGATGTGTGTCTCATCACTAAAGAAGTATTATAACCCCTTTTTTTTTTTTTTAGGAAAGTGGGACTTTCCATTGGAACAGCCAAAATGAACTTTTTAATGGGACGGAGGGAGTATACTATTAGTCAAAACTCAGTCAAATTACTTCAAAAAATGGGATGGGACGGGACGGAGGGAGTATATAATATATATGTGTATGCAATTATATGTATAGAAATATTGTATACTGTATATACACATGCCACATGTCACCAAACTATTAGCCCATTGAAATCTGAGACTGAGGTTGAGTCTCAAACAAAAGTCTTGGAATTCCCAGACTTATTCCATACTTAGGCCATTTGGACCTGCCACAGTGCAAGAGTCTGAGTCTTAAGACTCATCTCAGACTCCCACTATGGAAGGATGCCCTAAGATTGCTGGTACCAAGGGATCACTGTGATGGTAGATTTGTCTTTGCGTCAGGTGCCAATACGAGTAAGAAGGTACAAAGAGAGTTTGTGAAGGGGGCATACTTAGAAAATGGTGGTACCTGCAACTAGTGAAAATGGCATTCCAAGAATCACCTCAATATCTAGAGAACAATAGGTATCCTTGGACAGTGGTTTTTAATAGATAAAATTTTACAGTTCAGCCTTAAACTGGTAAGAAATCAACAGAAAGAACTAAGCTGCTGAGGCCCTACAGAGGTTGACATGTGAAGCAAAGAAATCCCGAAAAACAGTTGACAATTTTTCTACAGTTATGAAGACGACAAAGACAAAGTATCATGCTCACCAAACAAACTGCAGGTAGTTGCAAAATTAAGCGTTCAAATTCTCAATCACTCTTTAATCAAGCGGAATGGCTAAAATGGACACAATATTCAACTGAGAGGGTTTGGGTCGGGTGTAAGTTGATGTTTCGCCTCATTGACCATCTCCAACAATTCTGGACATCTATCAGTAAAAGGGAGCACAAGACGATCTATGAATTGCTTCTCAGACATAACATACGCAGCTGTGTTAGGCCTCACAGTGAAGAGATTGTTTCTTTTCAGAACCTTCAGAACCTGTATCCTCGGTTTGATCGTGCGATCAATGCTGTAAATTAGAATCTGTGGCTGATTAACTATAAATGAGACATCGTAAAGTCCTGAACCAATTAGAACCTCAGTCATTTCTTTGATTTTCCTCTCCGACACAGCAAATACAGAAGGCACCCTCCTAAATACAGACGCTATATCACATTCCGAAAATCCAATGCTCCTGAAGACACCCAGTTTGCTTTCCCAAGTCTCAGCTGACATGCAACTAAGAGTGCGTAAAGCATAAACAAACATCTTGGATTCTGTACTATGACCCATCTCTTCCAACTTCTTCGCAGTTTCCTTGAGAGTTTCAGGTTTAATAAACATATACGCTGGAAAGTGAGAAAAAACTACCATAATTTGTGAAGAACTGATTCCCAAGCTTTGCAGAAACTCTAGGTTGGGCAGGAAAGACTTGTCCAAATTATAATGTGAGTACCGTTTACATTTGGTGAGAAAAGAAACAATGAATTTGGAACCCAAAGGTTTACTCAACACGGAGAGAGTTCGCTTAAGGCGATTACATTTACTACCTCCACTTTTCAGAATGCACGGGTTAGCTGAAATGATTTCGGCAATATCAGATGGAGAAAGACCAAATTCTTGGAAAATATGGATTTTAGGCTTAATGGCGCTTTCAAGTTCCCAACACAGAACTTTGGGCAGGTTTTGAACAACATGTTCGAGTTGGGTTTTTGAAAGCCCACTATCTTTCAGGAATGATAGCACGGAATCAGTCTTTTCAGGATCTTTAAGATGAGGCACAACTGAAGACACTTTGGAAGCTGTTTCTGGAGAAAATTGGTGCTGATTTATCAAGTGATCAGCTGTGGGAACGATGGCATTTGATAGGGTTTGACTTGTAGAATAAAAGAAGAGGAGAGATGGGTGATGTTCGGAAAGATACGATCGTTGATATTTGACAATGCTCAGGAACCTACTGAGAATCATTTTATCAAACAGGTGGAGGGTGTGACCACAAAAAATCCGGCGAACACCGAAATTGTACAATTCAGCAGGAAATGAAAATTACTTGCCGGTAAAATTGGAGAAAGGGAAAGAGAGGAGGGATCAATCCCTTTCGCTTCATCAGTTGATACCATGAGGGAACTTCATTTGCAGAATCGAGGTTTAGGGTTTATTAAGGCTGAGAATTTGGGGATTCGGAGTCAGTCCCGTTGAAAGCTTGAAAGTAGAACCTGGAAACTGGCAAGTGTTTACGCAGCCCAAGTGTAAAGTGGGCCAAGCGTTTCAAATTTAGGCCCATCCTTTGAGAATTGCGATACCAAATACTCCAATTCTACACTACTACGGCTTGCGGTTGCGGATGGTCCGTCTTTATTTTTATTTATTATTTTTTTTTAGGAAAAATTGCAAAAAAAAAGCACTCAACTCTTGACCTTTTGTGGATATTACCACCAAACTATTTTTTTTTGTATCCGGTACATCCAACTTTATTTTTTTTGCATTAGTTACCATCAAGACTAACGATGTTAAGTTTTCTCAGTTAAGTGATCATGTGCTATTGCACATGTCATTTTTGCAAGGGTATTTTCGGCTTAGCAAGTTTAGGAAACAAGATATTAATATATCTTCTATAATCCAATATCCGAATTAACAAAACACACAGAAAAAGGAACGGAAAGAAAATGTGGTCCATTGTTGTACATGGTAGGCCCCTGTGTGTTTTGTTAATTCGGATATTGGATTATAGAAGAGATATTAATATCTCGTTTTCTAAACTTGCTAAGCCGAAAATACCCTTGCAAAAATGACATGTGCAATAGCACATGATCACTTAACTGAGAAAACTTAACATCGTTAGTCTTGATGGTAACTAATGCAAAAAAAATAAAGTTGGATGTGCCGGATACAAAAAAAAATTGTTTGGTGGTAATATCCACAAAAGGTCAAGAGTTGAGTGCTTTTTTTTGCAATTTTTCCTTTTTATTTTTTTTTACGATGTCCACGTCATAAGGAGGCTAATCACCGAGTATGAGGATTGACGGATGGTCTGCCTTAGAAAATAAAATAAAGTGTCTTTAGAATATTCCAACAATAGAAAGAAATAATTTTAGCTGATTTATAAATAAATAAAATATTCTCATCTTTTTGAAAAAAATAACAAATTAATTGTGACATTTGTGATTGGTAATTGTAAATATAATTGGAGCATCATGTGACAAAATCATCAAATATAACTATAAACTTGCAAGTTACTCTATTAGTACCAAATTGAATGTCCACTTTTTTTTAGTTTTAAAGAAAGGGTAAATATAGAGTCACAAAAAAGTGCCACAAAATTTGGTTTACAAAATGAGGTGTCAAAATTTTATTGGTGTTTTTAATTAGAGTGTGCCGGGTCCACTATCGATGTAACCAATACAATATCGCCACCTCATTTTGTATCCATCATTTTGGAAACTTTTTTTGTGCCCCTAACATCGACCTTAAAGAAATCTTAAAAAGTAGACATTTAAGTAGTTTTTTGTAACATACTCCCTATGTCTCCTAACAATGTGCATAAAATGGGGAATGCACGGAAATTAAAGAATGAATGATAGTGAATAGATGTTGTGAGTATGAAATTGATGTATAAGAGAGAAAGTGTGGTAGGAAAGAGTAGGGGTGGAAATGGTTTGGTTCAAACCGCGGTTTGGAACCGAGCCGAGTCAAACCGTGCGGTTTAGCTCGGTTTTTAAACTTATGCGGTTCAGCTCGGTTTCGAAAATTGGTAAACCACACGATTCGGTTTGGCTCACGGTTTGACCCTTCAAGCCGAACCGAGCCAAACCGAGCCAAACTGTTTCGAGCTGAACCACGAGCCGAACCGTTAAGCTGAACCGTGAGCTGAACCGTAGAGCTGAACCATTAAGCTTTCTTGTGCCACTTCAATATATAGTTTCTGAATTCAACTCTGCTTTTAGCACTACAAAAGTAAAACTAAAAACTTTGTCCCATAGATTCTTAATAGGCTGCCCGAGTGTGAAGATGTTCTCGCTTCTTTGGTTGTTTTGAGAAAGATATTTCTGTTTTCTTCTTTACGTGTCTTAGTCTTACTTAATAATGCCTATTAGTGTAACTTCCTGTTTTGTAACCAAATTTGTAGTCAGACCTTATATGGCTTTCAACTTATACTATCTATCTCGCTTTGCCAACACTTGTTAATTTCTAAGTATGGTGTAAGAGTTGTTGTTCAAACCGCGGTTTAAGCCACGGTTTACACCGCGAAATCAAACCGTGGTTCAAACCGAGCCGAGCCGAACCGTGATGGTTTAGCTCAGCTCGGCTTGGACTATTTTGTGGTTCAGCTCGGTTTGGGATTTCTCCAAACCGATGTATAGCGGTTTGGCTCCTAAATTACCCCAAACCGAGCTAAGTCGAACCATTTCCAACCCTAGGAAAGAGTAGTGGATAGTTGTTGTGAGTATGACAAATAGATCCCAATGAATAAAAAAATATATAATTTTCATTTTAAGAAAATGTGACTTATCAATAAGACACCAAAATCCAAAGAAAAAACGTGTTTGACACTTGTCTTTGTGTAAAACGTGTTTTTCATATACGGAGTGACATTTTTGTAAATAAGCGAAACGTTTTTATAATGTGCGGTGACATTGTTGTAAATAACCGAAACTCATAAAAATTCAACAGAAGCTTTTCGACACTGTAAAGGCAATTTTCAATACTACAGCAGACACTTTTCCATACTAGAGCAGACACTTTTTTTTTGAACATTTACGCTACTATATTATTAAGAAAGAAGGCTCAGGGCCTATAAAGTGATGGTACATTTTCCTAGCAAACTGCGCATTCTTATGCGCTAATTGAACTACACTTCTATCGACCTTACTAACAAAAGCTCTATTACATTGGGAAAACAAATATTGAATATCCAAAATGATTGCTTCCAATGAAACATCTTTGCATGTTGAATCCCTGATGTAGTCTCGCGCTATCGTTGAGTATGTCAGGACAAGAATATCAGTATAGGAGTTGTTGAATCTGTAAGAGGCAAGTTTCAGTACTTTAACATGCACTTTTTAATGGTAGGACATGAAATTGTTAACACTACAACCGGCAATCCTTACAATACCACTAAGTGCCTGTTTGAATGTTTATAAGTGTCAATTTGAATATTTTAAAAGTGTTATATTGTATAGACACATTATAATACTAGAACACGCATATGATAATATTAGAGGAAACAATTACGAAAAACTCATGTTTCCAATCTTTAGTATAGTCCGGTCTAAATAAGTGTATACCTAAAAACACGTTCTAACATACTCCCTTCGTCCCATTTTAAACTTAAAAAAAAAAGTGGGCACAAAAATTAAGATGAGAATTTTTATATTATAAAATATAGATAGTGGGGGTAGAGTGTTGTGAGTATAGAAAGTGGGTAGGAGAGAGAAAGTGGGGTAGGGAATAGTTAGTGGATAGTGTTCCATGGCTCGGGGGATGATACCGTCTATCTCAGGGGAAGATAGGCGAAAAATAACTTTGTTTCTGTTTAGCCATATTTCCAGCAAATGTAAATCAGAAGGTATAGATCTTCTGGTTCCATCTTAAGATTTATCCACTGAGCTAACCAATTAGATAGCGTGGAAGTTGGATTGTCCACGGGAGATGGAGGGGGAGGGATAGGTGATGTTATCCAAATTTGTTGCGCATACCAACACGTGAAAAAAAGATGGAGCGGTGATTCATCATGTGTAGAGCAATTTGGACAGAGAGGGGATGGTGCACAATTCCTCCTAGCAAGCTCCTGATTTGTAGGTAGTGTGTTATTGAGCAATCTCCACATGAAGATTTTGAGTTTTGGTTCCAGCGGAGAGTTCTGCAATGTCCTCCACATTTTTTGGTGTTCCGGGGGAGAAGGGGCATGTAGGAGATCTTCTGTGTCTTTGTGATTTACCAGGCTCTTAAAATATCCAGACTTGATCGTGTAGTTGCCATGAGTGGTGAAAGACCATACCTGATCATCTTGTCCTTGAGAAATAATGTATGATGAAAGGATAGACTCTGCTATGCGCGGGGGGGGGGGGGGTAGAGTTGTTTTATCAATGGAGCTTTCCAAGAGTTTGTATTCCTGTTTATCAGATCAGCCACGAGGAGGTTTGGGATGCTAGTTTGTAAAGTGGTGTTGGATGTGAAGTCTGGATAATTTGGGATCCAGTTATCTTTGAGGGCTTGAATGGTGAGGCCACTTTTCACTCTCCAGTGAATGTTCTTCTTGATTAGATCTTTTCCCCAGGATATACTTTTCCAACCCCATGACCCTTGTTGAGAGTTTCTAGCATCCAGGAAAGAGCTGTTATGGTGATACTTGTACTTGATAGCGGAGCTTAACAGACTTCCCGGTGAATGCCTTTTTGTTTGTCAAGACCAACCCAAAGAAACTTGTTGAAGATTCTGTGCATTTCTTTGATAGAGTAAATGGGGAATTTAAAACAGTACATGGCATGGCACGGGATTGTAGCAACCACATGTTTGATGAGGGTAATCCGTCCCGCTAGGCTGAGGAATTTCCCCTGCCAACCTTGAAGCTTATTCCTAATCTTTATTAGGATGTCTTCAAAAATTACCCTTTTCTTGCCATAGAACATCTGATTGAGGACTGCATCAAATATAAGTCATTAGGCCAAAATACGTTTATCCCCCAAAGTATCCAGACAATCTCACTTTGCACCCCAAACCGAATTTTATCCCAGAGTAACACTTTAATTTTCCTTTCATCCCACTTTGACCCATAGCACCTAACGGAGTTAGAAAGTTAACTGAAAATGGTTATGTGCATGTCACATGAGGGGCTTCTTAGTCATTTCATTTTAACTTTTAATTATCATTTCTTTATTATTAAATTTTCTTATTTATATCAAATAGTACAATTATAAATTATCATCTAAATAATAAATTTATTTTATAAAAAATACGTTGACAACATAATAAATAAAAAATATTATGGGATAGTAAAAATCGTAAATAAAAAATATGAGTTAACCAAAAAAACAAAGAAAAAAAAAACAAAAAAAAAAACTTGGAAATAAAAAGGTACATCAAAAAACAAAAAGAAAAGAATATCCCATTTCCAGATTCATGAGTTTATTCCCACATTTCATCTTTCTCATCTTCCACAAATCTCAGCCATCTCTCTTCGTCATCTTCCATGACCACCATTCCACCCCATATTTCAGCCCATCTACCCCTCACCATCCATCTTCGCCTTTCCTCTCATCACGTGCCCTGTGCGACCTTTCCTCCATTTCCATGTCTCTCTGCCATGGCTGGCTACCTTCAAGCTCATCCTCTTAATCTTCGATTGCCGTCGACTATTCTACCCAAACGAAAATCGCACCTTTTCATCTTCAAGCTGATTCATGATTACAAAGGTCATATTCATCGGAACTTTTGAAAACCTCAACCTCCCCAGATCTGAGATCTGATTTTTTTTTTACCTTTCATTTTGGTATAATTATGTGGAGGGTAATTTGCAATTTGGTTCCTGACATTTACAAACTTTTGCAATGTTGCTCCCAACAGTTTTTTTTCTCCGAATGGTTCCCAACATTTTCATTTTTTTGCAATGTGGCTATAAAAGTAAATGGGCGCTAGTTTTCTAACAGATTTTATGTCATGTGACTAGCACATGACGTTTTAAAGGACGAAATGGTGGTGGAGAATTTGGTGGCGAGGGTTAGATGGAAGGGACGAAAGCGAAGAGAAGAGGGTGAGGTGGGCGGAGGCGGGAGAAGGGTGTGGATGGGAGGAGGGATGTGTGTGGGTGGGGGGGGGGGGGTGTTGAATTTCAAAAACCCATATTTGGGTGTGATTTTTCGTTAAGTTTTTTAATGGTCGTTAAATAAATCAATGACTGTTAGAAAAAATAACGTCTGTTAGAAAAAATTAACTAATGAACAATATTTTGGTAAATTTTGCAAATAAAACTATAGTACGCATCATATATTTAGTGTTTAGGTAGTACGGAGGTAAAAGTATTATTCTAAGATAGTACGCAGGTCATTTTGGCAATAAACTCATTTTCGGATAAAAAACTCTAACATCTCACTTGCTCATAAAATTCTCAATCTCAATTCATCCTTCCATTTCTATATTTTCATCTATTCTTCCAAGTTTTATACAACTATTATCACGGTTAAAGACATAATAATTCCATTTATTCGTTTTTAATATAATTTATAAGAAAAACATAACATTTTCATTAAACATATTATTTCTCACTTTTAGTTAAGAAACTAACAGAACTGTTAGGTTGTTAATTGTAGCCTGTTAAAAAAGAAAAAAAAAACGAGTTTTTAGCCATTTAGACCTGCGTACTATTTGGGCGTAGTCAATGTGACATGCGTACTTCATAAACAGCAAATGTGTCCTGCGTACTTTAGTTTCGTTTTCAATTTGACCTATTTTTCTAACGCCAGTTAAAATTTAACGAAACAGTAAATGAAAGTTAACATACTATTTAGTTTGAAGTTGATTTTCCTTTTAAGGGCTTCATTGATAATTCTATAAGTAAAAAGGTTATGAACAAAAATTTTGAAACATTAATATTTAAAGCTTAAAATAAATATATATTTTTATAATTTTAATTATTTTTGAACGTGTCTTAAAAAAACAAATATTTGGATTAAAAAATATTTAATAAATGACCATTGTATCTAAAATAATCAAATTTTTTAATAAATAAAAAATTTAACCTTGTATATCATTTCCTTTCAAAAAAAAAAAAAAAACCTTGTATATCATTTATTTTTCCAAAAAATCAAAAAATCGGATGTGTTGGCTTGGTATGTTATGGGTGCTACTGTCGCCGCCATAGCTTGCCTATTCATTTTTTTTAAACCGAGTTTCTGAATTTTTGGAAAAATAAACGATACTCCCTCCGTCCCAAAACAACTTGCACAATTTTGAAGTTGCACGAGAATTAAGGAGGGAGTATATATATATTCAAATATATTAATAATTGTGTTGTTTAGTGGTAAATTAGAGGGAAGTAATTTCTGAATTAACTTTTGTTCATCTCAGAGAACATCAGCACAAACAATTAACTTCCGACCACCGTCCTCCTACCACGGTCCTCTTACGTCGCTGCCCACCGACCACCGTGGCCGTCCACCGTTCACCACCCACCGTCCGCCGTCACCGTCCACTGCAAACCGCCGTCAATTGTCACCCACCACAACTACCACCACCAAATAAGCAACAAAAAAGAGATCTGACTGTTTTGGTGCCTAGGGAAACAACCATTCATGAACTATGCATATCACCATGAGAATTAATATCAAATAAAGAACACACTCATAATAACAAATGCAAATAAGCCCAGAAACACATAAACACACACAGATAAGCACAAATATAAACACTAAATTCTAGATCTGAACCCTAGTTTCCAGATCTAACTTGCACCCACCCAGATCTGATTTACACAAGAACAAAATCTGTTATGTTTTTACACACAACTCAGATCTGATTTTCACACACAGATACACACATAAAGATCTACAAAGATCTAAACAACACACCAATACAACCACAAAACTCACATATCTAGCCCCTAATATCTAGATCTAAGCCTCAAAAAATGAAGGACCTAAACCCACACAAAGAACAAACCCAAACAAGCACAAACCCAAATGAAATGAAGAAGATATAGAAGAGACTGAGAAAGAGAGAAGAGACGGAGAAAGAGAAGAAACTGAGAGAGCGGACTTAGGGCGGAGGTCGCAGGTCAATGGACTTAGGGCGGAGGTCGGTGTGGAGAGACGTGCTTGCGGTAGTGGCGGAGTCATTAAAGCGGTGGTGATGATGGTGGTGGCGGTGCGGTGGCGGCGGGGGGCGGTCTTTGGTGGAGAAGTAGAAAGAAGCTCTGACTTCTCCCCAGCTTTGTCGTGTAGAGAGAGAGAAGTTTGAGTTAATGGTTGAGGGTAGGGGTGGCAAAATGGGTGTTTTGGGTTTACCCATTAAAGTTAAAAATCCATTGGATATCCGGATATTTTAACTTTAATGGATACACCCAAAACACCCCTTTTGCCACCCCTAGTTGAGGGGGTGAAAATGTGAAATTTAATGTAAAATGAGATGAACTTATTAAGGTTTTGATTGGGTTGGTTAGTTTTAAGTATGTGATTATTTCATTATTCTATTAATAAAAAATATCCATTTTAGGAAATGAGACTTACCAATGGGACACCCAAAAGGGAAATAAGTGCAAGTTGTTTTGGGACGGAGGGAGTATGTAAGGTTAAATTGTTCATTTATTAACAGTTTTGATTATTTTAGTTACGTTGGTCATTTATCAAATATTTTTTTATCCAATTTTTTATAAGATACGTTCAAAAATAATTAAAATTATAAAAATATATATATTTATTTTAAGCTTTAAATATTAATGTTTCAAATTTTTTGTTCACAGCCCTTTTACTTATAGAATTTTCAATGAAGCCCTTAAAAGGAAAATCAATTTCAAACTAACAAGTACGTTAACTTTCATTGACTGTTTCGTTAAATTTTAACTGGTGTTAGAAAAATAGGTCAAATTGGAAACGAAACTAAAGTACGCAGGACACATTTGCTGTTTATGAAGTACGCATGTCACATTGACTACGCCCAAATAGTACGCATGTCAAAATGGCTAAAAACTATATAAAAAAAAAAGAAGCCGCCGGAGTAAGATCTGCGGTTTTATATCAGTACCGAGAACCACGATGGAACATTTTGGTCACGGACTAACCGCAGCTTCGGCACCGGAGCTACCAAAACTGTTAAGCATGCCTAAATTGATTGTCAAAAGTCACATGTGCCTTGCTCGTAATGATACTTTAAGTTTAAAATCGTCCACTTTACCCGGTCATTCCAATGAACATTCAAAATTTTAAAGGAATTGATCATGTGCATGTCACATGAAGGCTGTTTTGGTTATTCTCATTTTAATATTCTATTAACTTATTTTTCTTTAATGTTATTTTTTCTTGTTTATATCAAATATAGTAGTATAATGTTTATTAACATTCATAAAATAAAAATTAAATATATAAAAAAGAGTTGACCTTATGAAAAAACGCGTTTTCTTGAGGAAAAAAATTTTCGCCACTGGCATATAAACACACATACGCTGCCTTCACTGGCACTCTCTTTACACTGCCACTTTTTTACACTGACTTTTTTTGGGATAATCTCACTTTACTACCCCAGGGTTTACATGCTGAATCACTTTGGGGCCTATAGTTTTATTTTTCTCACTTTAAAGCCTGAACTTTCATTTTCGTATCAATCTAGGGCCTAAACAAAAATTCCATTATATTTTGAATAGAAAGTTGGAATATCACATCCTAACACCTATTTTCTCTTGGGCATTTGATATTTTCACAAGAATAATGGTTGAACAATTATAGTTTGGCAGTACACCCAAATCAATCCCAGGTTCATTAGCTTTGGTTTGATTTGGGAGTTTCGGTGATATTGTTGCTCAAATTATCACTCATTTTAATGTCAAGAGTGACCAGTTGACTCACAACTTTTCTTTAAGTCACTATGTTTGTGTTCTGTAGTATTTTTTTGATGTTTGGGTGATTCGTAAATTAACTTTTTTCTTTAAAAATTTTGGGGAAATTGGAATTTTATAATTTTAAATTAACTTTCTTTCTAAGTTATAGACATACCAAGGAAAAGAAATCAAAAAAAAATAATAAGAAGAAGAATACTCACAATTAAAGGAACTTTCACATTGACTCATGAACAATTTGTTTGGGTCTATTAAATTGTAGGGGAAATATTTTTTAAAATAAATAAATAAAAAATAATTTGGAAAATTGTTTCATAAGTCGATAGTTTGAAGGCTTAAATATACTAATGACTTGAAAAGACCAAAAAACCCTAGAAAAAATGGATTTTATATGGAATATGTTAGCTTCCCGTTTAAAATTTAACAAAACTCTTGCTTGGGCTTTGAATTGATACAAAAATGATAGTCTGGGCTCTAAAGTGAGAAATATAAAATAATAGGCCCCTAATCAATACAACATGTAAACATTGGGGGTAGTAAAGTGAGATTAACCCCATTTTTTTACACTAACACTGGCACTTCATATTCATGCACTGGCACTGGCATGTCGAAAACACGTTTTTTTAAGCTTAGGAAAAACGCGTTTTTTGTGAGCTTAGATGGCTTCGATAGACGCTCCATCTGTCTAACGATTATAAATTAAGGAGCTTAAAAAGTAAAATGAAATTTCTTAAAAAATCGCTATATCATCTCTATGTCGACAAGTGTGCTTTACTATCCCTCAATTAGTTGTTTGCTTCTCTTTGTCAAATACTCGAAACATGCAATCAAAACAAGGAAAATAATTTTATCAGGTATGAACGCAATCAAACATTTGGTTCAAGATAATATGAACAACCCTATTGAAGGAAGAATCATGAATTATTGAGATCCCCATTTATGCAAATTTTCAAATTCAAGTCCCCGTACCCACTATTAGTAACATTTATATATTTGATTATCTTATAGATAGATAGAATAAATAACTTATTAGATTAAGCACAGGTTTAAAGAAAGAAATAATTACTTTGAATATGATTTGGGTTTATAAATCATTAACAATGGTGACTCGAGTTCTTCATCTTGATTTTTGGGGTGAAATCAAATCATTGATAGTTTTAATATCTTATCTTACTTTTCTTAGCCCAAGGCATACGAATCCCAATTACAATAATTAGATTGCCAACAAACAACAATTAGTAATAAACACTGTTATCAGTTCTTGACACGCTATCAGTTGATGAAAAATCGAGAACAATAAATCGTGGTAGGGATTAATATTTTTTCAGGGAGACTTTACATGAATGAATTCATTGATCGATCGCTACTTTTTCATGATATATACCCCAGTTTGTGATGTCTAAGTAGTAGAGATGGACTGCTCATGATGGTGTAAAGAAAGGACCATGCCACTACACTAGGCTTTGTAAGCATTACATTCTCTGCACCTAAACTCCCTAATTCTAATTCAGTCTTTTCATTGGCCCCCGTTTGACCACATTCCTATTTTGGGACGTCCCTAAAAGCTCACTAGCGAGCTTGTACAGTTGGGCTGCACTACAGTTCAAAACGCCTCAAATCTCAATTGTTGATTTTGAGATGGATGACTAGAATCTTTGACATGGGAATCCCGCAATTTCATAGCCTTATTCAGGCGGCCATTCATATGATGGAGATGGGATCTTGGCCGTCCAATATAATCTATTTTATACAATTTGACTGCATTGACCCCACATCCATGCATGCACATCAGTTTTTCAAGAGGCATTACATTCGTTCATTTATGTATTAAATCAATATATATAAATAAATCTAGCACACATTTTGTGAGTGATAACAAAATCAAAGCATGAAAAAAATGGATATTTGTTGTAGGATGGATTTGGAAAGGAGTTTTTAGCCATTTTGACCTGCGTACTATTTGGGCGTAGTCAATGTGGCATGCGTACTTCATAAACAGCAAATGTGTCCTGCGTACTTTAGTTTCGTTTTCAATTTGACCTATTCTTCTAACGCCTGTTAAAATTTAACGAAGCAGTCAATGAAAGTTAACGTACTAGTTAGTTTGAAATTGATTTTCCTTTTAAGGGCTACATTGAAAATAAAAGGGTTGTGAACAAAAAATTTGAAACATTAATATTTAAAGTTTAAAATAAATATATATTTTTATAATTTTAATTATTTTGAACGTGTCTTAAAAAAATGGATTAAAAAATATTTAATAAATAACCAATGTATCTAAAATAATCAAAACTGTTAATAAATGAACAATTTAATCTTGTATATCATTTATTTTTCCAAAAATTCAAAAACTCAGATGTGTTGGCTTGGTATGTTATGGGTGCTACTGTCACCACCATAGCTTGCCTAATTCAATTCTTTTTTTTTAAAAAAAACTGAGTTTTTGAATTTTTGGAAAAATAAATGATATACAAGGTTAAATTGTTCATTTATTAACAGTTTTGATTATTTAAGATACATTGGTCATTTATTAAATATTTTTTAACCCAAATATTTGTTTTTTTAAGACGCGTTCAAAAATAATTAAAATTATAAAAATATATATTTATTCAAAGCTTTAAATATTAATGTTTCAAATTTTTTGTTCACATCCCTTTTACTTATAGAATTATCAATGAAGCCCTTAAAAGGAAAATCAACTTCAAACTAACTAGTACGTTAACTTTCATTGACTGTTTCGTTAAATTTTAACTGGCGTTAGAGAAATAGGTCAAATTGAAAACGAAACTAAACTACGCAGGACACATTTGCTGTTTATGAAGTACGCATGTCACATTGACTACGCCCAAATAGTACGCAGGTCAAAATGGCTAAAAACTCATTTGGAAAGTTGACATATACCCGTAATGATCTTCTCATCCTACAACAAATATCCATTTTTTGCATGCTTTGATTTTGTTATCACTCACAAAATGTGTGCTAGATTTATTTATATATATTCATGATTTAATACATAAATGGACCAAAGGCATATAAAGATGTATACTGAAGACCATCTCTACATGTGAAATAAAGGTTCCAAAGTAAAAAGAAAAAGATCCCATCTCCATCATATACCCGTAATACCCGTAATGATCTTCTCATTTGTCATTTTTCATTGTCCCAAAAAGTTCTTCTCATTCCAACAATTTAGGCTTAAATGTGCATAAACACGACATGATTTGTGAAGCAAGTGTTCATATCATTTTTATTTTTTTTTTGAAGGAAAACAAGTGTTCATATCCTTAAAAAGTTTGAATAGTCAAATGTGAAAGATCATTTTGGGACGGGAGTAAATAGATAGGCTGATGAGGGACCAAAGGCATATAAAGATGCATACTAAAGACCATCTCTACATGTGAAATAAAGGTTCCAAAGTAAAAAGTTTGTGAAGTCTAATCCCAAAGCAAGAGAAGTGGGCTAGCCAATCCCACTATATTGCTCTCAATTGCATTACTCCTCCCTTTATACTTGCTTCCATATTAATGCCTACTTTAGTAAATTACCTAAGCACCTTTCTTAAGAATTATGTTTTCATTTTGAATCTGAAAAACATTAAGTTTTCATTTTTAATCTTCAACTAGATGACTCTTGATATCAGGAAGTATAAATGGATCCAAAATAGGGGTACTCAGTACTGCAATGAATCAGAGGAGGATTAGAAATTTATCAGAAAACATATACTACTCCCTCCGTCCCCGTTTAAGGTTTTTTAGTTTGATTTAGCACGCTTATTAAGGAATCAAGGCAAATTTGAGTCAATAATAGTATTGAGTGGAGGATATAATTGTCCAATCATAAAGCGAGTGGGTGAAAAATAGACAGGTAAGTGATGGTTTTTTTGTTACTGGTAAGTCAGGGCATCCCTGCTCTTGGTTATGCTGTTTGCGGGGGGTTTTTTTTTTTTAAATAGATACCAAAGAAAAACTGTGATTAAAAGATATCTAAAACAAGAGTGTGAACGTGTTATTTCGAGTATCACTTCTTCAAACAGATTAATGGATTAGATTACACTGACTCGAGATTTTAGTCATATGAGTCTTCAGAATTGCTGGCAATCAGATTGGATCTTAAGATTGGATTGTTTAATACTCCCTCTGACCCAGAATGGTAGTCCTCCTATTTTCATGGGTTTTACGAAGGAACTTTGAGTAATAATTAAGGCTGCTTTTAATTATTTTAATGAAATTTTTGAAATTGTTCTTGATACACCATTATAAATACTGTTAATATCAATTTTTAGATTCTCATTAACATAATTATAAGTAGCATTTATAACTGCTCAAAGTTCCCTCGTAGTAACAACGAAAAAATGTGGACTATCTTTCTAGGACGGAGGGAGTAGTTAAATTTTGTCATCAAAATATGGTTTGGTCACTGTCATATGTCAAGTTGATTGGAGTAGTTTGTTTTCTTGTTGGATTAAGCATGTGGAGTTCTTGTTAGAAGAAAGAATTTGAATTTTGATCTTGATTTTGGTATTTGGTGATTTGGGTTAGGTAAACAAATATGTTTATTCTAAGATTCCCCAGGAGTTTGTCTTCCTCCCTACAATTACTTAATTTAACTCACTCAAAAATACATAAATAAATATGTGTGGTCTTAAGAAGGTATAAGTCATCAACTATTAACAATTTGATTTGTCACATAGAACAATCTTTTCGAGATGGGATGAGAAATTTTTATATTTATGATGAACGGTGGGAGCAATGAAATTTTTACTGGGGTGATCATAAAAAGGTAAAAGGAGGGTAATCAAAAGGTGGCATAGCAAAATGGGGTGACAAGTTGAGGGTATGATTGATGAAACATAGATCTTGAGTATCAAGTATGGATTTGAAACTGCTGTAGCGCTACATCAAGAGGTTCAGATCTGACCACATTCCCCTAGTTTAATTTCAAAGGTTAAGATATATTCAACCTATGTGGAAGCCATCGTACGTAGACCAAATTAATCTCAGCCATTAATATTAAAAATTTAGAGTTATGGCCGAATCAGAACCGCTACTGAGGCACTGCAAAAAATAAACAAGGCAGCTGCGATCCCTTGTCCACTATCAACTACGTAGTATTTAACCCTTCTTTGCTTTCTACAAGCCTTGCAAATAAAGTAACGGCCAAATTATGCTAGTTAGTTGTGAACTGTGAACTGTGCCCCCCATTCATCTCAAACAGTGTTTGAATATTATGACGAAAAAAAGCAGATGGTCATCAAGGCAAAGTTACAAAGTGAAAAAGCTGTCTTAGATCTTCCTAATTCCCCTTTTCCTTTCTTATAAAAAGCTCTCCCAAACACATCCTTAACTCCAAGCTAGTTACAGCTCCTCTGAATCAAACATACAAAACACACAGACAAAAAACAGAGTGAGATGAAAAGAAGACAAGGGAAAGGAGCTCCTACTGATCTATTGGTATGTTTTCCTACAAGGGCCCATCTTACAATCATGCCCAAAGCTATTTGCAGCCCGGTTCAAGCTTCGGGGCCCAATAACAATTCGAAACACCACCGGAGGAAATCTAGCCTTGGTGGTGGTAGTACTAGCAGCCCTTACATGTCCAAGCAAATGGGGACGGATTATTCAGAACCGACGTCTCCGAAAGTCACTTGTGCAGGGCAGATCAAAGTGAGGCGCAGGCCAGGTCCGTGTAAGAGTTGGCAATCGGTTATGGAAGATATTGAAAGGCTTCACAATAGTAAAAAGAAGAAGAGGCCGACTTGGGGAGGACCACTTGGTTTCTTGGCTTGTTTAAGGAGTCTAAAGTTTGATTTCCGATGCTTTGGGTCGTTGCCACATGCAAATGTCACTTCAGATGATGACGAAGAAGAAGATGAGGGGAATGATCATCATCATCAACACGTTCAGGAAGAATTAGATGATCAAGAGGATTCATCAAAAGCGGTTTTTTCCAAATGGTTCATGGCTTTACAAGAAAATCAACATCCCGGGATTGTCAAAGAAGAGAAAAGTAAAGATGATCGAGAAAGAGAAAGCGATGATCCTCCATGTGGGCCACCACCGAATGCATTGATACTTATGCGGTGTCGTTCTGCTCCTGCAAAAAGTTGGCGAGAGGAGAAAGAAGAAGAAGAAGATGATGACGAAAAAGAAAAAGAAAACAAAGAGGAGGCAATGGAGAGGAGGAAAAAGGAGGAAGAAATAGAGAAGAAACGGAACTTAGAGTTGCAGGAGGAGGAAAATGAAAAGAAAAAGAAAAGAGAAATCTTGGAGGAACTGATGAGGTATGAAAGCGATTTCTACAAATTATCTTCAGATATCGCCAAGGAAACATGGGTTGTTGGTGGGATTAAAGATGTATTGTCAAGGAGTAGGAGCATGAAAAGGTAGTAATAATAATATGATCATCAAGGTGTTCACAATCCTGTTCAACTCGATCAGCACCTCAGTTTGTCTCCCAATGAATTCCGTGTTCTGGTGTTCAATCTTTTTCTTTTTTATTTTCTTTAAATCATTTTTCGGGTTATAATTTCTCTTGGAATTGTAATTGTATAACCCCGTGTACATACAGACTGTATTTTGGAAAATGTTTAGCTGTCCTGAATACTTAAATTGTAATAGGAAACATTAAAATAATCAAGAACTCAGGTACTACAGCTATGTACTGCATAATACTATGAAATTTGAATAGAAGATTGGGACAAAACAACAAAATGTGAATTTAATTTCATTAGCTTTGTTCTGCATCCTGTTGTTTTACATGCTGTGTTTTGTAGACTGTAAGACTATAATCATATGAGCAACCACAGGGATGAAATCGAAGGTGCGGGTGGTTGTACTCAGTCATGGTCCATAATTGTGTCTGTAACTTGCCTAAAACACCTAAATCATTTGATTAAACCTAAACTAATTTGACTTACGTGATCCTGTCAATTTATTCCTTTTATCACGATGACATATGAGGATTCATGTTATCCGACCCCAAATTATTTTGGGACTAAGGCTTTGTTGTTGTTGTTGTTGATCCTGTCAATTTATCTTGAGATCTCTTCAGTTAATTCCGCTTTAAAATTTCCTTTATCTTGATGATTACATTTTTGATCGAGTAGATTTTGGGTTTTTCCATAACTTATAAAAAGTCCACTTTTTAATATTAGTATTAGCATTAAACCCTAAACTCTAAACCCTGAACACTAAACCTTAACCATAAACCTTAAACCATATAACAACATGATTTTTTATAACTTTATGGACGAACTAGTTTTCCCCAAAATTTTGTGTAAAAAAAAAAAAGTATCAAACCCTAAAAATAACATAATTCATCAATAGCATGGATGACGATGGTGTAGGGTTACAGATGAGCCAATTGATGAACATATTACTGAACAAATGGAATTTAATTGATTAACATTTTCAATACGTAATCTAAAAATCAAAGTGAAAAATTCATCTATCAAAATACCTGGTTCCGGCAAATGCAATTTCATCCTCTATGGTCGGCGTCCGTCACTCCGTATTCTCTGTCCTACCAACTAGGGAGGGCCAAACCGGACCGGAACCGGAAAACCGGACCGGAACGGAGAAGCACGGAACCGGAGCAAACCGGCGAATAAACCGGAATCGGAGTAACCGGAACCGCCATTCATCCGGGCTGGTTATGGTTCACATAAATGGCGAACCGGACCAGAACCGGACAAAAAATATCTTGTTTTTAAATAATTTTAAAGGGGGGGGGGGACCGGAACCGTACCGGAACCGGTCTAACCAAGGGCCGGTTAAGGTTCATATAAATGGCGAACCAGAACCGGCGTTGGCCATCCCTACTACCTAGGGGTGTAAACGGTTCGGTTCGGTTCAGTTTGGGGGGTTTTTAGAGACCAAACCGCTAGTCATCGGTTTGGAATTTTTCCAAACCGAACTGAACCACAAAAACGTCCAAACCAAACTGAACCAAACTGTCATGGTTCGGTTCAGACCGCGGTTCAAACCGAGGTCCAAACCGAAGGTCCAAACCGAAGATGATTGTTGTTATAAGAATGGGATTTGGGTCAGTAGTACAGTCTAGATACACAATAAAAAATTTAAAAAAAAAAAAAAAAAAAAAACACAAGATTGGAAAAACCAGATCTAGTAGTAGTACTAGTAACACAACAATTTGGGGAAAAAAAATATAGTTCAATGAAGAACATACATCGTCACTACTAGCCATGGCCGAGATCTTGCCTTGCTTCCAATCAAAACTGTAGTCAAAATGAAATTGAAGGAAGGGGCGGTCGGCGTCGGCGGTTGAGAGGAGCGATAGCCACCGGAGAAGGGGCAGTCGGCGTCGGAGCAGTCGTCGCGTCGGGGGAGAGAGAACGCCGCTCGTGCGTCGTTCTAAAATGAGAGAGAGACTGAGAATGAGAATATTGGTACTTTGGTAGGGTTTGTGTTTAAGTTTATGTTTTATATGTATAAATCAATGGTCCAGATTAACATTTACAAATGATCAACGGTCCACATCGCGGTTTGGACTATCGGTTCGGTGGTTCGGTTCGCGGTTCGGTTTGAGAAAGTTCGGTTTGGTTCGGTTCGGTTTTTAAGAGTCAGACCGAACCGAACCGCACGGTTTATGCTATTTTTCAAACTGAGCTGAACCACGGAAGGAGAAAAACCGAACCAAACCACCCGGTTTGGTTCGGTTCGGTCTCAAACCGCGGTTTGAACCGAACCGCTGACACCCCTACTACTACCATCACCTTATTCCTTTTACGTTTTGACCAATGCAATTTCATATTCCCTCTGTCCCATAACGATAGTCCCCCTATTTTTGTGGTTATTACGAAGAAACTTTGAGCAATAATTGAGGTTACTTTTAATTATTATAATAAAATTTTTGAAATTATTCTTGATACACCATTATTGATGCTATTAATACCAATTTTTAGATTCACATTAACATAATTATAAGTAGCCTTTATAATTGCTCAAAGTTTCCTCATGATGACAACGAAAAAAAAAAGACTATCTTTCTTTCTGAGACGGAGGGAGTACTTTATAGTGAGTACGTTCAAATAATTTGGAATATAAATATATAATTTGGAATATAAATATATAATGGCAGTATTAGAATTGGAGATGGGTATTTTGGGCCCAAACCCGCAGACAGCCCGTCGGCTCGCCAAGCCCATACCCATCTCGCAAACAAAACCCGGCCTTTAACCCGTGTATTAAGCGGACGGACCGGACCTCACTGTTTGCAAAAATACCGGTTTGGCCCATTTGAATATTGTTTTTGAATTTTTGTCCAAAATACCATTATTTCACTATTAAAATGGAGTATATACGATGTTTAAATAATTTTGTTCATAAAATGGAGTATGTTTAATATTTTAACAATTTTATTCATTTAAAATTATAGCCTTATTTCACTATTTTAATTTGCTTTAACAATATACTAATATTATTACGTCATTTATATTTTTACTAAATTCTAAATTAAATTGTAATTCTTTAATATATTTTTTTAATTTTTTTTTTGTATTTTTCAGTATTTTTTCATATTTAATGAAAAAACTGTTAAACTCCGTTGGGTAAAACCTAAGGGTTTAAGGGCGGACCGGGGTAGGGACTTGCAAGAAGGTCTGATCAGGTTCAGCCCGCAGGCCCACACATCACAGACGGGTTTAAGCCCGTTTACTCGCGGGTTTGATTAAACAAGGGTCGTGCCAGTCTACCTACGCCCGCCTCTCCCATGACTTTCCAGACCAAATGCCCATCTCCAATTAGAATGCTAATCTAACATCGCAAAATCTTGGGAAAAACGTGTTTTAAAAAAAACGCAATGGTATTTTTGTAAATAATCAAAACTTCTCAACGGTTCTGGATATAATTATAAAACCTTCTGGATATGATATTGATAGCCAGAACATTTGAAATTGATAGACAGAACCTTTGAAAGTGATAGCCAAAAGGGTTCTGGATATCAATATAAAGCCTTCTGGATATGAGTATTACCAGAACATTTGAAAGTGATAGCCAGAAGGGTCCTGGATATCAATATAAAGCCTTCTGAATATGAGATTGATAGCCAGAACCTTTGAAAGTGATAGCCAGAATCTTTGAAAGTGATAGTCAGAAGTTTTTTTTCTGATTTTTTTAGAGGAACAGAAGTGTTAATAGATAGCCAGTGACAATGTTTAGGATATTCAGTTGTTGTGTTACGAATGTCCAGTTAGTGTGTTGAGGACTGTCAGATGATTTTGAAAAACACGTGAAAAACGTGTTTTACAAGAGACCAACTCATCTAACATGGCAAGAAAGTGAACTGTTTTGTTGGACTGAAAATTGACTAGAGTAATCCACGTTTTTAAGTATGACTAATACTAAGGGCACAAAAATGTTACAAAATTTTGCTTAAAAAATTCTAGGTATAATGATTTTAGAGGTGGCCTCTTATGAGAACACTTAGATCTGTCTCATGGTAGAGACGGGTCGACCCATGGCCCGTGTACAACATTCTCCACGAAGCATAGGATCCCAACCCATACTCCACTCAAAATCTGCCACATGACAGCGACCCATCCAAAAAAAAAAAAAAAGATTCCAGAAATTTTTTTTTTTTTTTTTTTTTTTTTTAAAGTTTTTATATTTTTTTTGTTTGCCAAAAGTAATACTTAGTATAACTAAATGTAATAATTGTGTTACTTATAAGTAACATTGTTTATAAGTAAATGTAACATCTGTTTTACAAAAAAATAGCTCATTTTACTCATCTTTAAACTGTAATACTAACTATAAATACGTGTAACACTAACTAAATGTAATTATCTTTATACTGAAATGTAATGGTGTTTTTGCAGATTTTTTTTTTTTTTGCGTATTTTGATTTTATTTTTTTGAAAGAAAGTAACATTTGAAAAATAACAACTTATATACATGAATGTAATTGTTTGTACAAGTAAATGTAACACTTGGGTAGACGAAATTGTAACATATTTCTATAGATAATGTAATACTTTTACATGTATCATGATAAATTGAACTTATTGTAACTTATTATTTGAAAACATATGGATATACTATTATACAAGTATACGTAACTGTTTATACAATATTATTATACAAGTAAAATGTAACATACATTTATAAAAATTGTTACTCCCTCCGTCTCAGAGTATATTTTCACTTCCTAAAATGGCAAAGAATCATTATTATTTCTCCCACTCATTCTCTCTCCTACTTACTTTTATATTCACAATATCAATCAACTTACTATTCCCTCTCACTCATTCTCTCTCATACTATAATTTTATACTCACAACACTTACATCACATCCACCATTTCTTAATCTCCTTGCAAATGAGAGGGTGGACATATGCTATGGGATGGAGGGAATACTTTCTTATTTTTACAATGTTACTAACACAAGTGTTTTAGTTCTAAAGTGTATAGGGTTGAATTATTACTTTTCTATACATATGTGTTACAATTATGTATAAACATTGTTACATTACATATAAGTAACATGTTTGTTACATTTTAGTTATAATAAGTATTACTTTTGGCAAAAGAAGAAAAAAAAACACTATTACTTTTCTGTATATATGTACTCCCTCTGTCCCATGACTAAGTGCACAAATTGCCAATTCGAATCCACGAATTAGGGTTTCACAAGAACAACAACAATAACGATGAAGCTCTTGAAATACGAAGGAACCCACCTTCAAACAAACCAATAATGGTTCAAGGGATTAAACCCACAAAGATGCAAGAAGCAAACTTTAATAAATATCAAAATCACAATGTGTTCAATACAATGAAATAAAAAAGTATTTAAAGGCTAAGAAATAACAAAACCCTAATCTAAAAAGGACTCATAATAGTTTACCAAAAACACCCAAATAATAAACCAAAAAGGAATTCTTTTACGCGTCAATTGCCTGGTTGGATTACCGAGCACGGCCGTGCCCTAAATCTGGCACGGTCATGCCAAACGTGCGAGCATCGCTGTTCTTCTTCTCAAATCGTGCACGGCCGAGTCTTGAAAGATGGTCGGGTCTGTTCCTTGGGTCCGGGCGGATCTATGGATCTGGGTGGCTTCTTTCTTCCTCGAGCTACATCAATATTACATAAGCTGTGTAGATGCACCAATTTCTTGTTTCTGAAGTTCGTTTAGCATTTGGACATCATATATTGCAATCTTTGCTTGTTAATGGAAATCAGAGTGCTACTTGAAATATGATTAACAAAGGCTTCAAATTGTCTTTTCGTAATCTATACAACATGAATGTGATCCACAACACGAGATTAATGAACGGAGAAGATTGGTTTTCAGGATGATTTACATTTTCGCAGATTGACACTTGTTCTACTCGGCATATTTTCTGCTGTGGTTCAGAAAGCACAAATGTAGGTAGGCTACTTCATCGTCGAGGCGATTTGTTTAAAGCGCTCCAGGAACTGTCTGGTAATTCAATTTTGCATTAGGATTATGCTGCATCTTGCCCAATGGTTCATGCTAAGAGCCTAAAGGATGCTTGCAGCATCAGAACTGTACACACAGTAATTAATTAACTATACAAAATCATCCCAACTCATTAATAATCATTTTGATTAAATTTATTGTCAATCCGTCAAATTGTTAAGGGAAAAATGTTAATGTACAGTCCTAAACATAACATAAAAGAAGCCCTCCCCGCTAATCTCTTTGCTAAACACAGTCAAACACACACACAAATACACACCAAAGATTCTCTCTTCCATATTAGTTTGTCATTCAACCGACCCGTTTTCTCGCTTTTTAACTAATCGTAGATGTTCTCAACAGCACACGAGCGTTGTTTATCTAGTGTTTACTTCCCCTCTTCTCTCAAATGTGTTATAGCTTTCCTTTTGTCTATTTTCTCTTGAGTTAGCTCTTGGACGGCCGTACTAATTGTACTTTCCAACATTTCTGTATTCTCCCCTGGGATTTCCTTCAGCGTTGACCCGTTCTTGTATATTTTAAAGACCGGACTGCAGTCAAGATCCTCCAGTTCTGCTATCTGAGGATGTTCTTCTACATCCACCTACATTCATCAATATTCGAATATGAGATATTGTAAAAACTGAGCGAACGTTAAAAATGAACATGTTGCTACAGGAGCTCCCACTATGCATAGGGTACAGGGAATGACCAGGCCCACAAGAAAATTGACTGAAAGTTGATTGTGGTTAATTTAGTTAAAAGCACACCTTGAGAAAATTGACAGAAGAGAATCTACTGCATGTTTGCTCCATGAGCTGCAACGCTTGGTCGTGGCATGTTTTATCATAGAAGAGCGCCACAGATATTCCTGATAATTAAAACGAATAATTTAGAAAATCATACTCATACTGGAAATTCAAATGCAATATTAATTTAATTTTTTTTAGTTACCTGGAGATAGCACGTATCTTCTGTAGTGTTCTTTCCCAGTAATATTAACCAGATTAGAAACAGATAATTTTGTAGCCTTAGCATCTTCAATGCGTTGTTTCTTGAGCTGAATCCGAGCCTCAACCAAAGCCATTTTCACCTCCTCATTTTCGGGAGTTTCTTGAATCAAAACCTCGTAATCTTGAATAGCAGCCTTCAATCTTTCTAGCTAATAATCCCAATAAAATTACAAAAATTCAGAGAAATAAAAAAAAACTTTAAAAAAAAAAACAAAAACTTTGTACTTCAAAGGGAAGCCACATAGTATTTCATGGTGGAACGATTCGGTTACCTTAACATAACAACCAGCTCTTCTAAGCCTAGCCTTGGAATAAGAAGGTCGTAAATTAATTGCTGCAGTACAATCTTCTACCGCTTTCTCGAATTGTCCTTGTTTATAACGACAAGCAGCCCGATTGCATAACAAAACAGAGTTATAAGGCTCATGTTCTAACCCTTCACTATATGCAATACATGCCTCTGAGAATTTACATTCCTTGAATACATGGTTCCCATTTGACCGAGCCGTTGCTACAGCTTTGACTCTTTTTGCTACTTTCTTCACCTCATCCCTCGGGTCTAGATCATTTGCACTTTGCGCAGCCGTCATAGCTTCCTCAAATCTATAATCCCATCCCAGGTTTTTTTTATCAGAATGACATAATTTATAATGACCACATATACATATACATATACATATACATATACATATACATATACATATACATATACATTTACATTTACATATTCATTTACATATACATATAAATATACATATACGCACTATGATATCATGACTAACCTCCCAGCAGCCATGTAAGCCTGTGCCCGGATTGTTAGCAAGTTAGCAGTAATGGTTGAGCCAAACAACTGAGTACAAATATTGACATCAAAGTTGGGTCCTTTTTGAGTGGCTGAATATGCTTCTTGGTGTCTATGAAGGTTCAGTAAGGCCTCTGTTTGCATAGCATAAATCTGTTTAACAAAAATTTCAAATAAGAACTTTTTATGGTAACATGTTTTAAGGTAGATGTCAGGAATTTGAGGCGATAAGATAATCAATTATCTAGTTTATAGTTTTACCTGTGGAGCTGAATCTGCACCTAAATGAACAGCAGTATGACTCTCTTTTAGCAATGTATTCCAGTCTCGTAATTTCCGAGCATCCATGCATTTTTCAATCTGTATCTTAAGAGCTTGAGCTTGAATTATGTCCTTAGTTTCCGCCTTTGAGCCAGAGCACTTAAAATGACAGACCGCCTTCTCTGCTTCTCCCAGTCTGATGCAAAAATCAAAACAAGCCCTTATAAAAAAAATCATTTTTGTTCTTTATGCATTTACATAATCTGAAGATTTTTTTTTTTCAAAAAGTTGGTCATTATTTACCTGAGATAGAGAGTAGCCAGACGATAATGAGCTCTATGATAAGAAGGCTCAATACGAATAGCGACTTTACAATCAAAAATTGCCTCCAAAAGTCTGCCTAACCCTATTAAAGCAGCACTTCTGTTGCTATAATATGATGCCTTATTTCCATCCATGCCAATAGCTTCATTATATAAAGAAAGCGCCTCTTCAAATCTTCCTTGCTTATACTTTTCATTACCCATATTCTTAAACGCCTCGGGGTCCATTTTATTCTTCAAATTTCCGCCATATATGTTCCCCAATTGCAAGCCCTTCCTTCCATTAGTCCTTTCCTCGTTATTTTCTTTCTTTTGAGGAAGACGATAATCTGAAGTCTTGACATGCCCTGTCTGGTTTAAATTACCTAAATGGCCTATAACCATGGCATTTCCTGAAGAAGCGCGATATAAGGTTCCGTTTGGCGTTGGCTTTTTGCGAACTGCGACTCTCATACTCAGCTCGCTTTCAGTGAAAGTTGGCTCCTTTCTTAGCTTTCTAGTGTAAGGAGTGTTAATGAGTTGTGATGATTCTTTGGTCTGCTTCAAGTCTTTTTGTTTGGTTGAATCCAAACTAGGCCTTCTAGTTGAAGATGGCCTTGGACTGATCAAGGTTGACTTTGGTGGTTGACCTGTTTTGGGAGAAGGGTGTTTGGTTGATTTGGCTATTTCTAAGAATTTCAATTCACTAGAGCTACTCCGCCGCCTCTTGGGACCACCGTAGTTGCCGGAGTTCTTGACTTGGCTGACGGTTTTGAGTGCAGGGAGTGGTGGCAAAGCTGGCGGCAGTTTTTTCACCTTGGTGGTGCCGCCACCGCTCCGGTGAAATAGAGCTCCCATTATCCCACACCCAATTTCCTTCTCTGTCATATAATTTGGTGTTTCTGCCATCTCTCTCTTTCTCTCTCAAAAACTTCCTACAAGTTAGTTATAGTAAACTGGAGTGAGAAATTTATGTAGTAAATGAAGGCTTAAATGTCAAAGAATGTGTGCAAAAAGAATGAATTAAGTTTAGAGCAAGTAGGGAAAATAAAGCAAAGAGTTGGCTTGAATGGGAAGGATTGGATTGATAAGCCATTTTCCATGGGAGTTGTGTATTTATAACTAAGAAGTAGAGCCCAAGGAAACAACTTTATTACTCCCTCCGGTCCAAAATAACCGTCTCTTTTTTCATTTGCACAACTCTTAAGAAATGTAATTATTATCATGGTTTGATGACAAAAGTTCCAACTTTACCCCTATTAAGTGTGCAACTTTCTTACATTAATGTCTCACACTAAGACAATTAATAAAAGAAAACAAGTTTCAATGTAAGGCTAAAAGAGACATTTAGCTCAAAAGTGACAATTATTTTGGACCAAAATTTTGGTCCAAAAGTGACAGTTATTTTGGACCGGAGGGAGTATAAAAAGGGTAAAAAATAAATAAAAAATTAATACAATTTTGTCATTAGTGAAGACCCTTATTTCTAAACAGCATCATTAGGAAATGTAAATTAAAATGTGAAATCTAGCTTTATTAGATGCAAAAAAACAGAGTAGGACCTCTAATTATTCAGCTTTTATTTGAGTTTTAGGTGGACCAATTAATTGCTTAAGTATTTAATATAATCAAAAGGGGTAAGGGCCGGTTTACACAAAGCATCATTAAAGACGACAAATCTTGAATTAAGTAATTTGAGTGGTTAAGAGAACAAGATTTTGGTAAAGTTGAAGTTTAAGATCACATTTTGGTCAAAGATGGGATTTTGGCATATATGATTGTGTTTTTTTTTTTTTTTTTTTTTTGAACTTAATACATAATCATTAACCTAAGGAGAGAAAATCTTCTCTCTAACTTCTAGGGGAGGGGAAGCACAGAGCTCTGGCCACCAGGCTAAGGCCTGATGGTTATAGGATTGTGTTTTTGGATATGTGCACGGCCGTTAAAAATAATAATATAATGAGCTTAATAATTGACGATATATAACACCAAAATTGATTCGCTTTGTTGAGATGATATTTGTCTGGCGGGCTCCACAAAGCTCAAAGCTAAGCAAGTCCATCATATCGTCTATATAATGCTAGAGATTATATGTAACTAAATTTTGAATATTAATTATATATATAGAACGAACATTAATTATATAGAACAAAAAATGCAATAAGTATTTGAATTTTAAAACCTCATAAATAACTAAATTTCTACTGCTTCCATCTCAACAAAAACGTCTTTAAAAAAAAATAAAAAATAAATTGAATTAGTCGCTCAACTCTCTCTTTTAAGAGAAACCCTAACTATTTTCTTTTCGTTCCGCTGTTTAACATGAATGGTTGGTATCTACTATAGCTCTTAGACGTTCGAATTTGGATAAATTCCACAAGGACCCTACGCCCAGATCAAAAGGTTATAAAAACCCACCCCATTTGCTTAAGCCCACCTGCACCCAAAAGCCAGATAAAAATTCCATCAAAACCCAATGACTCTTTGGCCCAGTCAACTTTAATCCCAAAATACCAAAACTACCCCTCCACCAAAAAAACCCTAAACTCCTCTCCCCTCCCCTCCCCTCATTCACGACCCACACGCGCACAAATTCGTCTCTTTCTCTCCACACCCTCTCCGACTCTCCATTTCTCCGGTGACCGTCGACGGCGTCCTTCATCTCCTCTTCTCCCTCAATCTCTCTCCAGATCATTAATTTCCTCTCTTCTCCGGACCTCCAACTGCCTCCGATCACACTGCTCCCTCCTCCGTCTTTCCTCTCTCGCCAATCGCCGGTTGAAAACACTCCGGCGTCTTCTTTCTCTATTCTCCGGCCACTCCAACTACCTCCGACGAAATCATCGTCTTCGATGTGTACAGATCTGAGTAGATCTCCCCTCTTATTCCCCTCTTGCCGCCTCCACCCCATTCACAGTCAGTGTAGGCACACTGGACAAATTACAGTATTATATCAGTTGATTCTTGACCTAACTCCACTGTTGCCAATTTGTTTGTGTAGAGATCTGAGTAGATCTCCCCTCTTATTCCCCTCTTACTCTGGGAGTAGGAAAGTAAGTACACTGTTGCCAATTTGTTTGTGTAGAGTTGGAAATAATTCATATTGAAGCTTCAAGCATTCTCCACCTCCCCCCATACTTTCTCTCTCTTCCTTATTTTTTTCTTTCTAACCCCAACTTTCCAACTATTTTGTTATTTTTTTTTCTGGGTTTGTTATTGGGTACTTTATTGTGGTAGATCTGGGGTTTTCGAGACTTGGGTCTTTGACATTTCTCTTTCTTGGAGAGTGTTCTTGGTAGAAACCCAGGTAGTGTTTTTGTTGTTTGAGAGTATTCTTGGTAGAAACCCTGGTAGTGTTTTTGTTGTTTGAGAATGTTTTTTAATATTATTTATTTTTTATTAAAAGTTGGAAAAAGTGAAAAAAATGTGTCTTATACTCTAATTATAAGAGTAGAGTTGGTCTTATATGTCAGTTATAAGAGTTTGACTGGATTTGACCAAAAAATATTTTTTTTTTATTATCATTAATTTTATTAAAAGTTGGAAAAAGTGAAAAAAAAATGAGTCTTATAATCTAATTATAAGAGTAGAACTTGTCTTATGCGTAGCTATGAGAGTTTGATCGGATTTGACCAAAAAATATTTTTTATTTTTTAATTAAAAGTTGGAATAAGTGAAAAAAATGAGTCTTATAATCTAATTATAAGAGTAGAACTTGTCTTATACATCAGTTATGAGAGTTTGACTGGATTTGACCAAAATATATATATATATATATATATATATATATATATATATATTTTTTTTTTTATTAAAAGTTGGAAAAAGTGAAAAAAATGACTCTTATACTCTAATTATAAGAGTAGAACTTGTCTTATACGTCAGTTATGAGAGTTTAACCGGATTTGACCAATATTTTTTTTTATTAAAAATTGGAAAAAGTGAAAAAAAAATGACTCTTATACTCTAATTATACGAGTAAACTTGTCTTATACGTCAGTTATGAGAGTTTGACCGGATTTGACCAAAAAATATTATTCATTTTTTTATTAAAAGTGGGAAAATGTGAAAAAAAAAATGAGTCTTATACTCTAATTATAAGAGTAGAGCATGTCTTATACGTCAGTTATGAGAGTTTGAACGGATTTGACCAAAAAATATTATTCATTTTTTTATTAAAAGTTGAAAAATGTGAAAGAAATGAGTCTTATACTCTAATTATTAGAGTAGAGCATGTCTTATACGTCAATTATGAGAGTTTGACCGGATTTGACCAAAAAATGTTATTTATTTTTTTTATTAAAAGTTGGAAAATGTGAAAAAAAATGAGTCTTATACTCTAATTATAAGAGTAGAGCATGTCTTATACGTTAGTTATGAGAGTTTGACCGGATTTGACCAAAAAATGTTATTCATTTTTTTATTAAAAGTTGAAAAATGTGAAAAAAATGACTTTTATACTCTAATTATAAGAGTTGAACTTGTCTTATACGTCAGTTATGAGAGTTTGACCGGATTTGACCAAAAAATATTATTCATTTTTTTATTAAAAGTTGGAAAATGTGAAAAAAATGAGTCTTATACTCTAATTATAAGAGTAGAGCATGTCTTATACGTCAGTTATGAGAGTTTGACCGGATTTGACCAAAAAATATTATTAATTTTTTTATTAAAAGTTGAAAAATGTGAAAAAAATGAGTCTTATACTCTAATTATAAGAGTAGAGCATGTCTTATACGTCAGTTATGAGAGTTTGACCGGATTTGACCAAAAAATGTTATTTATTTTTTTTATTAAAAGTTGGAAAATGTGAAAAAAATGAGTCTTATACTCTAATTATAAGATTAGAGCATGTCTTATACGTCAGTTATGAGAGTTTGACCGGATTTGACCAAAAAATGTTATTCATTTTTTTATTAAAAGTTGGAAAATGTGAAAAAAAATATGATTATTATATTAAATAATTTAATTTGTAACAAATATGTCTTTGGTTCAATGGTTTGGTAATATTGTTCAAGCATAGGTCACATGTTCGATTCCACACTCATGCGTTGCTTTAGAATTTTCTTTTAAATTTTGGAATGGGCTGTGGGCTGGAGTGGATAGGGGCTGGACTGGATAGGGGTAGTTATGTCTTTTGAGTGTTAATGGGTGTACCTGGGATTTTGATCTAGGCATGGGTTTTTATGGGATTTTGATCTCACTCAGGGGTTCTAGGGTCCAAATCTCGTTCGAATTTGGTATCAGTTTGTGGCGAAAAAATTGGAATCGCGGCTTTGCTAATTCATGTGGTTGATTGCATTAATAATATGAATTTGTTTGGTAATTGCTTGTTTTAGATATAAAGAAAAGGCCATGTTTGGACTTCCTTTAAAAGTGAAATGACTTGATTTTTCCTACTAGGAGCATAAGGTCATATTACATCGAGTGGCTTCTATTTCTCCATTTATGTGGCAAATATTTTTCGTGTAGATACGGTGTACAAGAGAAAATTTTGGGAGAAACTAGTTTATAAAAAGTCCTGTTTTTATAGGGTTTAAGGTTTAGGGTTTTAGGTTTGGGGTTTAAGGGTTAAAAACATGACTTTTTATAACTTATGGAGGAACTAGTTTCCTCCAAAACACACTCGGTGTACAAAAGTCGTAACCGGAATGGTTACACTTATGCAACACTACCTCTCCAAAATTTGGTAATAACAACTTCCTCCATTTCATACTTATTGCTACTAAATGGGAGTGTATGAAAATTAAAAAATATATTGAAAAAAATAAGTATTGTGTGTGGGTAGGAGAGAGAAAATAAGTTAATGGATAGTTGTTGTGAGTGGATAGGAGAGAAAAGTGAACATTTTGGGTAAGTAACAATAAGTACGGGACGCCCAAAATAAAAATAAGTAGCGATAAATATGGGACGGATGGAATATTCGATGGATAATCAATTTGAGTTAAGCTGACAAAATTTGCATTTGTCTTAATTCACCCCATTTGTCTATCCAGAAAAGTGAGATAATTAGGTCTTACGAATTACGAAAAACGTGTTTTTCATAACCATTAAAAAATGCGTGCTTTATAAAATACGCGGTGACATTTTTATAGATAACTAACACTTGTTTTAAAATAAAAGGTGCATTTTCGTAAATAACTGGCAAACGCGTATCTGCATCATAAATGGCAGTGCTACTGTTACAAAGTGTCAGTCATAAATACTGGCGTTTATAAATATTGAAACTCTCACTTTCAACAATTGTGAGTACTAATATTAAAAAGTGTCAGCCTTTCATACCATTCATATTTGCTGATTTATACAAGTGTCAATAGTAGTGTTAAATACTGCCAGTCATTTATACCGACAATTATAAACATTGAAACTGAAATCTTTTAATAAGTGTCAGTGGTAGTGTTAAAGAGTGCCATTGCATATATAAAAAAATGTGTCAGCCGTTTGTTTATAGTCTCAATGTCTTCAATTAATTTCAGTTGTTTAAAAAAAATAAAAAAAATTAACCGCCCGCTTTTAAAGCAAGTTTAAGTTATTTACCAAAATTTCACCGTCTTTTTAAAAACAAGTGCATGGTATTTATGCCATCATCACGCTTTTTAAAAATACAATCTTTTTTCAAAAAAAAAAAAACTCATTTTTTTATTAAATTTTCACACAAATATAACCAAATTCTCATTGCGAGAGAGCAGCAAATATGAGGGAGCAAGACAAAAGTGTTGTGTTTAACCGATGGTGACGGGTGTGTGAAAGTTTGAAGGCTAAATTAGACGGCCTGCCTAATAAATGTTGAATATTTTCGGACATAGTAAAAAAGAATACCAAATAAAATAATTGTAATATTAAAAGAGAAGATGGTGTCGGAGGGGAAGTCGAAAAGAAGTACTCGGTGTGGGGTTACTATTTGAGCAATGCTATGGGCATAAAAAAACAAAAAAAAACAACATAAAATTTTGCTTACAAAATGGGTTTGCAATATTTTATTTCTTGTATCGATATTCGATAGTGGACCCGTCACGCTTTAATGAAAAACACTAATAAAATTACTACACTTAAAATTTTGTAAGCAATATTTTATGAGGTGGTCTCCCATGAGAACAAGGGGGGGTCGCCCCATGACCCATGGGCCGAACCCGCCACGTGGCAACCCACCATTGGCCGGAAAAAAAATATAATAATTTTTTTTTTGTTTTTTTTTTGAGTTTTTATATATTTTTTTTCGGCTTTTCAGTGGTTTAGCAAAAAATAATAGTTACCATCTCTTAAAGTAACATTGTTCATAAGTAAACGTAATACTTGTTTTAAAAAAACAAAAGCTCGTTTTTACCCATTTGAAAAGTAATAACTTATGTATATGAATGTAATAGTAAGTTTATACAAGTAAATGTAACACTTTGATTGACGAAATTGTAACAGATTTCTATAGATAATGTAATACTTTTACATGTATCATGATAAATTTGACCCCATTGTAACTTATTGTTTAAAAACATATAGATATCTATACATATGTATTACAATTATGTACAAATACTATTACATATAAATAACACGTTTGTTACATTTTAGTTATGATAAGTATTACTTTTGGCAAACGAAGAAAACATAGGAAAAACACTATTACTTTAAGAGATGGTAACTATTACTTTTCACAAACCGAAAAAAAAACCAAAAAAAAAAAAAAAAATTAAAAAAAGCAAAATAAAAAAAAAATCGGCCAATGAGGGGCTGCCACGTGGCAGGGTCCCCATGGGTCCTGGAGCAGGGGTGTGGGTCGGGTAATGGGTCAAAAAAATGACCCGTCTCACCCATGAGACGGGTTGAAGTGTTCTCGCCCAGTTTTTGTCATATTTTATAACTTTTTTGTGCCCCTAATATTATTGTTACTATTTTGTGAGAATTGGACCACTTGGCGATGTCTAAATCGAGTTGAGAGTCGGTGCCGGCTTTGTTTTGGAAAGCCCTCAACAGCCCGGCCTTCCACTAAACCACATACTAATATTAGCCGTGGACGGCAGTCCAATTCGGTCAATTTGCTCCCTTATGTGCGGCTTCATGCCCTCCTCATATAACTTCTCAATCACCTTCCTACTATCTTGGTTGGTATGGTAGGACCTCACATTCAAGTAATTTCTCTCAATACTTAATTCTAATTTTATTAAAAAAAATCAAAACTCAATTAAACATTTATTTTTATATTGAAGTAGTACTCCTTGTATATTGATCTTTAAACCAAAGAGCTCTAGCTCAAGTGGTATCCGGTGTTAATTTTATATGCGGAAGTCACGAGTTCAAATCCCGTTAGAGAGATTTGTGTTAGCCTATTTATAGGCCAGTTGTATGCTTCATAGCATTATAAATTAATTTAAATAAAAAAACCCAATTTAAAAAAAAGAAGGTATATTGCTCTTTAATTCTGACTCATTATGTGCTCATTTATAGTTTGAAAGGACGTTTTGATGTTCTAATTTGGGTCATTAAAAATTCACGTTTACCTACAGGTATAAAAGTTTTTAGACCGAAATATTATTATTTTTTTTTTAAAATTAATATGTGTCATGCACATACATAATCAAATTTGTTGGTTTGAAATGTAGATTGCTTTATAAAAGGTAAAATGTTAAGTTTAAAGTTTAAAAAATATAAACAAAATTATCCCCTACTATAAACATCCATCACCAACCCTCAGAGTACCCCTCACCCAACCTTTATTCCTTGCACCAACCCACTCCGTCCATCACCTGGCCTTCATCGTATGGTTCCCCCTCTGCACCTACATTTTGTCACTTCTTTAGTGCTTAGGCTAAAGAAGTGACAATTTCTCGCAAGGGTTTTCTATTTTGATTTTGAATCGAACCCCAACAATATCTTCTTCAAAACCAAACATTGTGATTGTTATCATCCAGAGAAAATTACCACCTAATCCCTCATCCTAATAAAAATTACCACTTAGTCTAAGGCTATATTTTCATATACCACCTAGTCCGCAAACCAAAATAAATTACCAGCAGCTCCAATAATATTTCAAATCCCGAAAGTACCCCTTATTAAAACAAAACCCCCTCCCCTCCCCTCCCCTCCCATCACATTCGGCGCACAAACACGGAGAGACATTCTCTCTCTACTTTCTCTCACTACAATCTCTCTCTATCTATCCTACCCACTTCCGACGATCCCCCACCACCTCCTCCGGCGACCCCTCAACCCCCTCCTCCGGCCATCTCCGCCTCCCGCTCCACCTTTGATCTGTCTAAGCCCTAACCCTAGCTCCCTTCTTCTCTCGATCTGCCACATCCGACTGTCTTCTCCGGCGACCCCGTCCTCCTTTCCCACTCTGCAAATCGTTCGCCCGATAGCTCCACTCAACCCCAGACCTCTGTCTTTCCTCTCCCTTTACCATCTCTGGCACCCCCCTGGGAACAAACTTTCTTTCTCTCTCTACACTCTGGCTATTTCTCTCTCTTCACTCCAAGATGCGCCAGATCTGGATATCCGACTGGAGCTTGTGGTCGCCGGCATAGAAGCGTCATTGAAGATGGAGCATTTTAAAGGTAAAGAAACTGTAAACATTTTCCTTTCTGAATGAATATGCCCAGAAAACTTTTTTTTTTTGTTTTTTTTTTTTTTTGTGTGTTCTAATGGATTGGTAAATCAAAATGTTGTCAATTGTTTTTGGTGTTGGCTTTGAATGTAAATGAGATTTTGTTGTTGATGGATTGATTTGGTTTGCTAAGTTCACAGTTATTGTTGGAACAAGTGCGAGCAATCAGGGAGTTTTTCAGTTGTATGTTATAACTGTGAATTTTTCAGTTGTATATTAGAACAATTGTAAACTTGATTTTGGATCAATTGTGAACTTGTTCTAGGAACATCTGCGAACTTGATCTTGGAACAAAATGTGAACTTGTTCTTGGAACTTGTGTTGGGAACAATTGTGAACTTGTTTTTTGAAATAACTATGAACTTGTTCTTTAAAAAAAAGTGTAATTTTTTTTTTTTTTTTTTTGAAAAATGTGAATTGTTCTTAGGAACTTGTTTTTGGAACAACTGTAAACTTGTTTTGGACCAACTATGATCTTGTTCGAGGAACAACAGCGAACTTGATCTTGGAACAAAATTGTGAACTTGTTCTTGAAAAAAAGACAGTGAACCTGTTTTGGGAATAATTGTGAACTTGTTTTTGTTTTTGAAATAACTGTGAACTTGTTCTTTAAAAAAAGTGTTTTTTTTTTGAAAATGTGAATTGTTCTTAGGAACTGTAAACTTGTTTGGGACCATCTGTGAACTTGTTCAAGGAAGCGAACTTGATCTTGGATCAAAATTGTGAACTTGTATTTGAAAAAAAAGACAGTGAACTTGTTTGGGAACAATTGTGAACTTGTTTTAGTTTTTGAAATAACTGTGAACTTGTTCTTTAAAAAAGGTGTAATTTTTTTTTGAAAAATGTGAATTGTTCTTAGGAACTTGTTTTTGGAACAACTGTAAACTTGTTTTGGACCAACTGTGAACTTGTTCAAGGAACAACTGCGAACTTGATCTTGCCTTTGAAAAAAAAGACAGTGAACTTGTTCTTGGAACTTGTTCTGGGAGCAATTGTGATCTTGTTTTTGAAATAACTGTGAACTTGTTCTTTAAAAAAACTGTATTTTTTTTTATTTTTTTTCGAAAAATGTGAATTGTTCGTAGGAACTTGTTTTTGGAACAACTGTAAACTTGTTTTCGGACCAACTGTGAACTTGTTCTAGGAACAACTGCGAACTTGATCTTGGAACAAAATTGTGAACTTGTTCTTGAATAAAAACAGTGAACTTGTTCTTGGAACTTGTTATGGGAACAATTGCGAACTTGTTTTTGCAATAACCGTGAACTTATTCTTTTAAAAAAACTGTATTTATTTATTTTTTTGAAAATGTGAATTGTTCTTAGGAACTTTGAATTTGTTCTTGAAAAAATGTGAAAAAAAAGTATTTCAATCGCTCTTGAGATATTAAAAAAAAATGCTTTACTTTGATTTTCATAGTCTATTTGAACTAACTTTGAACAATATTTCATAAAAAAGTACTTCAATTGTTCTTGAGATATAAAAAAAAATGTTTTACTTTGATTTTCATAGTCTATTTGAACTAACGTTGAACAATATTTCATAAAAAAAATACTTCAATTGTTGTTGGGATATTAAAAAATGCTTTACTTTGATTTTGGTCACCAAAAAAATCGTCGCCAGAAAAAAGTCACCGAAAAACAGACGCCGGAGGTGGTCGCCGGGAAATGGTCACCGGAAAATGGTCGCCGGAGGTGGTGGGGATTGGTGGCCAAAAGTGGTTTGGTGGCTGTGGAGAGGGCTATTAATATAATTTCGTGTCATTTAGTATGGGCATGAGTGTCCTTCTAACAAACTATGGATAATGCGGTGAAAGCGCCATCATTACTACATCGACGCTTCAACAGTACCACTTTCAAAATCTTGACTCTGAAAAATAGATGGCGGTGTAAGAGACCCGAATGACAAACGAAAATGATGAAAATAGAAGACTCAGAAACCTAAATGACAAACGAAAATGATGAAAATAAAACATTCTTAAAGACATGATAATTAGGGCAGCCTAAAATGAGTCAACTGTCTTTCATTCCATTCTATGCAAATAACATTTGGGGGCCAAAAGTTTACTTCATTATTAGTTAGACTAAATGCAAACACTTCAAAAGTGGATAGTCATAATTTTTTATAATTGTGAAATCTCCTTTATACCTTTCAAAATATATACTCCCTCCGTCCCATCATCTTAAGGGTAAAAAATTTCTATTTTAGGCGTCCCAACTTAAGATTCAAAATCCTAAAATAGAAAGTGAGGCTTACATGTCATACTCACAACAATTATCCACTAACTATTCTCTACCCATTTTCTCTCTCCCACTCAACTATCAAACATTCACAACACATCACCTTTTTTTTTTTTAATTCTATAACCCACCCATTTTTTTACCCTTAAGATGGGACGGAGGGAGTACATTTTTTTTTCCATTTCCAATGCGAACAATTCATCGTCAATTTTGGTTACTAAAAAACAATTTCTGCCTTCTCGTACATATTGCTGAGTTATATACTCCCTCCGTCCCAAAATGATCTTCAAGTTTGACTATTCAAATTTTTTAAGGATATGAACATTTGCTTCACCAGCCATGTTATGTTTGTGCACATTCAAGCCTAAATTGTAGAAATAGGAAGAATTTATTGAGACGATGAAAAATGACAAATGAGAAGATAATTTTGGGACGGAAGGAGTATCAGGGACGTGTATAATTGTAATTGCCGACAAACAACAAAATCTCTAGTGTTTCACTTTTCTGAGAAAGATTTGAGAATGAGAGATGGGAAAATCATAATTTGCCTTCTACCCTTTCGATGCTATGAGTTTGCTATCATCGACTCATGAATTTAGTCAATGTTTTCAACTCTTGGCCACTCACCCACTATTCTATTTTTTGTACTGCCGATTATATTAAGAAGTAGTGACAAGAAAATGAAAATGTTACCCCCTCATACCAAATTTAAACTATTATTTTCTAAGGAAATTTGTCTCAAAATAAATTATATTTTCCTTTTTAACCAAAAAAAAAAAAAAAAAATCTATAAAACATTGTTATTAATTCCTTATAAAAGTAAAATTTTAGAAAATGGATGCCAAGAAACATTTATACATTTTGTTATCATATTTATAAAAAGTAACATTTTAAGAATGTTCTCAAGGAAGTAGAGAACTATTGAAGTGGTTTCTCCGCCACAATTGAAGTGCAAGAATAGGAGTACAGTCGGCATAAGCAAATTGTTCGTTATTATTAAGTAGCGGCGGACTCAAATACTGGCAGACCCAAATAAAATTAATTAACCGTCAGCCAGTATAGTAGTCTTGTGTCCACCTTTGCTTAATAAGAGAAAACATCGCATTAATGCCCAAAAGTTTCATATGAGTTGCTATGTACTCCCTCCGTTTCATGAGAACCGAGACTTATTTCCTTTTTCGTCCGTTTCACCTCAATTGAAACTGCCCAAAATGGCAAACTTTTTAATATTTTATATTCACCCAACCCCACCACTCATTCTCTCTCTTCATTCTCCACCACTCATTTTATTCAACCAACACTACTATTTACCCCATTAATTCTCTCTCTTTATTTTCTACCACACATTTTCCTTATTTTATTAGTATTCCTTAGTTCTTGTGCTTTTTTTTTTAGTCTCAGTTCTCATGAAACGGAGGGAGTAAGTCTTAATGTACCATTTATTACAATTTCAATCCTTAAGGTTGTCTGTTTGTGGCAATATGGGACAATTTTGGATGTCCGTTAACTAAATTTGACGATTGTTAACGAATGAATGAAAAACCTAACAAGTCTTTCAAGAAATTGCACTGTCCACCCCTTAAATTCAATTATAGTTTAAACTATTATATATATATATATAGGATCTTGCTTCAATGAAAACCACTTAAAATGAGAACTGTGAGAATCAAGCATAACCACTGGATTAGATACAAAATCAAGGGTCCAGATTATAGATACACTTGGATATAAAGTACTTAAAATTTGAATACTGCACTTGGATACAGTAGCTAAATTACTAATGTATCCAAGTGTCTTTTGAAAATTAGCTATTGTATCCAAGTGTCTACCGTATATATAATCTGAACCCTTTATTTTGTGTCTAATCTAGTGGTTATGCTTGGTTCTCACGGTTCTCGTTTTATTTTGGTTCTCATTTGCGCACCTTCATATATCTATACACACACACACACACACAATGCAGTGGCGGACCTAGGATTTTTTGTAAACGGGGGCAAAAATTGCATAAGGGGGAAAAAAATGTTAGTGTATTTTTTACTTCACATTTAGGGGGCAAAGTATACTAAATTGCACTAATACCTCCAACCTTTAAAAAAAATTGCACTTGTAAAAAAAGAAAAAAAACAATCAAAAGGGGGCCGCGGCCCCCAAAGGGCACCATGTAGGTCCGCCCCTGACACAATGCATGCTCACACAAGTAAAAAATTTGCACTGTCCACCCACAAAACATTATTTTCTCCCTTTATGCCATCCTCCTCCCCCATTTTTCTCTCTCATGCTTAAAGAGACAGCAAGGAAATGGAAGTTGATTACTCCAAATCGAGGGGAGAATAAAAGACATGGTGGAAGATGGTGAAGGTGGTGGCAATGGAGGGTGGTTGCGGGCAGTGGTGGAGGAGGGTGGTGGCATAGGAAAATTTTTCGACAATTTCTTTTGTTTATTCATCTGAGTTTTGTTTCAGATTGAAAATGTAGAAAGTTTTACTTTTCAACCCCAAAAAAATTCTACGGACATGTGACGCCTTTAAAAAAAAATGAGAAATCATAACACTGTTAATGAAATTCTGGCAAAAAAATAAATTATTGAAGTTTAGGGAGAGAAGTGAATTTGTTAAAAGGTACTCGTTTAGTTTTTCATCCACATCGTTAGTTTTCGTCAAATTTATTTAACGGATATTCGAAATTGCCCCATATTACCTCAAAATAAAAAGTTGAGGATTGAAATTGCAACAAATAGTACATTAAAACTTATATTGCAACTCTTAGTGGAACTTTCGGGCACTAATGCGCTATTTATCCGCTTATTAATTAAGGTGCTTGCTATGGGTAATTGATTAATGGCCTCCAAGTTAGTCTTTTAAGTAATGAAAAGAAAATCTGAAAATCAAAAGTTGGTCGATGAACTAGATAACTAGCCAAATTTGGTCTTTTCTTTAACCAAAAAAAAAAAGGATTGGCTAAAGTTGGTCAAGGAACTGGCTAACTAGCTAGAAATCCAGTCATGCATTAGTAAAATAAGGTTTGGGCATAAAATAACAAGTGGCTCGTTGTCATCATACTCCTCTGTCCCAGAATGATAGTCCCCCTATTTTCATAGGTTTTACGAAAGAATTTTGAGTAATAATTAAGGCTACTTTTAATTATTCTAATGAAAATTTTGAAATTGTTCTTGATACACCATTTTAAATACTATTAATATCAATTTTTAGATTCACATTAACATAATTATAAGTAGCATTTATAACTGTTCAAAGTTCCCTTGTAGTAACAACGAAAAAAGGTGGACTATCTTTCTGGGACGGAGGAAGTATTATACTCTCTCCGTCACAAAATGATCTTCACATTTGACTATTCAAACTTTTTAAGGATATGAACACATGATTTAGTAGTGATTAGGTTTTAGAAATGTGAAGAATTTTTTGGGACAATGAAAAAAGCCAAATGAGAAGATCATGATGGATGGAGTATTGTTTGTCGACTCCTTGATCCAGTATTTAAACATTTTATTGTGGTATGATTATTTTTTTAAATAAAAGTACTTTCTTTGTCCCAAATTTAATGTCTAATTCCATAAAAATTAATACAATTAAATGTAGTAAACATAAATAAAATGGAAGGATTATATTGAACAATTAATTATTATTTTTATGGTCAACATAAAAAGCAACCTTGAATTTTTATGATCAACATATTGAATATTGACCACTTATTAATTTCAATATAATCATCCCAATAAAATTCAAAAAATTGTTATCGACCACTCGCTTAACTATTTATCAATTACAATTTTTAAAAGTTTTAATAGAATGACTAGATTGACATTAACAATTTATTAAAGTTTCCTTGTATTGACATAAAAAAAGTTAAATGAGACTTCGTTAGTGAGTACAAATTAATCTAATTATTACTTTAATTCTGTTTCTACTAAAAAAAATTGAAACGTAATTTAGGAATGAAAGTCTGAGATTTCATCTCAAAACAAATTGATAATGAATACCTCAAGATTTTTATATAGTCAAAGCATGACTTGTTAATTCTCGTTATGAGATAATTGTTCTAACACGCCCCTTACGTGTAGCCAAACTTTAGGGTGTGGATTTATATTTGGGTGGCGCATTATCGCATGTTTGCTTTTGGGCTTGCACGTTTTTAAATCATCGCGGACCTCTTTTCTTTGGGCTCACGCGTATAAAGCCATCTCTGATACCATGATAAAACTGAAGTTAGGTTTCATCTCAAAAGCAATTGACAGTGAGAAAAGTAGCCTAAAATTATTATATACTCCCTCCGTCCCACCTAAAATTATTATATACTCCCTCCGTCCCATCTCACTTGAGACTTATTTCCATATTGTTTCGTCCCACTTCACATGAGACTCCCCAAAATAGCAATTTTTTATTATTTTATATTCAAATTACCACACCACTCATTCTCTCTCATCATTTTTCTCCACTCAATTTATTCATCCAACAATACTATTTACCCTATTTATTCTCTATCTTCATTTTCTACCACATATTTTCTTACTTTATTCTTTTTTCCTTAGTTATTGTGCCAACCTCTCTTAAGTATCAAGTGAGGTGGGACGGAGTGAGCAGTCAAAACATGACTTGCTAATTCTCATTCTTGTTGGATAATTGTTCCAACAGTGTAACTTAAAATGAAGGACAATTTCTTGAATTGGGAGATGGGTAGTGATGTTCCCAACGAAAGGAGCCTTCTTATGCAAGTTGGGATAAAAAAGATTGAGAGAAGAGTTTGACAAAATTGGGTGGAAAAGGGTGAAAGTGAAAAGTGATGATACGTATAAGGTGGCTAAAGCGAAGCATTGATCATTCTACGCAAAGGATACGTGAAATTATTTCCTCACAAGAAAGACTTCTATTTTTATTGTTTTTTTAAGATAATTTTTGTTAGAAAAAAGTGAATAATTATTTTATGATCGAGGTAATTCTTTCCACCCTTTTTTTTTTTTTTTTTTGCAATGTTAGAACTGCAAAAACTTATCCATAAAATTATGAGTGGCAATTTATTATTGTTATTTGGATCAGTAAAATAATTGATAGGGCTCACCAGTAAACAGTCATTAGAAAATTTGGGGAGAAACTAGTTACTCCATAAGTTATAAAAAATCATGTTTTATGGAGTTTAAGGTTTAGGGTTTAGGATTTAGGGTTTAAGGTTGTTTTATAGGGTTTAGGGTTTAAGGTTGTTTTATAGGGTTTAAGATTTATGGTTTAAAGTTGTTTTATAGGGTTTAAGGTTTAGGATTTTGGGTTTAAAGTTGTTTTGTAGGGTTTAAGGTTTAGGGTTTAAAGTTGTTTTATTAGGTTTAAAGTTAAGATTTAGGGTTTAAAGTTTAAGATTTAGGGTTTAAGGATTAAAAACATGATTTTTTATAACTTATGGAGGAACTAGTTTCCTCCAAAACGTACTCAACAATCATTTAACTTTTATCAACTACTCCCTCCCTCCCTCCGTCCTAGTCCTATTTTCTCTCCTTTTTTTTTGTTCGTTCCATAAATTTTTCGCTTTATGAAATTAGTTTTATTTTTAAAATTAAATACTTATAATAATTGAATTTTTTAAATTGTCAATGCAACTTTAGAATGTATGAAAAAGTAAACGGATAATTATTTTGAGATCGAGACAAAGGGAGTAAATTTTTATGAGCAAGTAACTGTGATATTTTTGTGTCCGGCCATTGCTCAATACTTTTTAAAATTTTAATTTCACATCATTGGCATAAATCATACTCTTTTTGTCCCAAAATGTTGTTCCTTTTTTTTTAATAACTAGAGAGTAACCCGTCGATAATCGACGGGCATAATAAAATTCAATAATCACATAATTGAGCTGAAGATAAGTATTTCAAAGTAACAATAATTAATAATTTGTAATTTTATTCTCCATGACTATTCAGGTTACTTCCTCAACTATCCCGTATAATTATCAATATGTGAAAACAATATTTATATGTTACAACCAGGGGCAAACTCGTTACCAGCTGAGAATAGATATGACCAAGCCGCATTCGGACCCACGACGATCCATGGAACCGGACCCAGATTTAACCCGTAAGAACCGGACTCGTGCAAGACCCGTGACCCGTCAGAACCGTACCCGTGTTTGATGCTGTTCGGGTTCCGGTTCCTCCTTTTCAAAACCCGCAACCTGGCGATTCCAACCCGTAGACCGTAACCGTACACGGACCAGAACACGTGCGGACCCCTGTCAGACCCGTCAAATTTTGTTAGTTTTATTACATAATGTGTTATAAAAGTAACATTTGGTTGATTTTAACAGAAAATTGTTGCTTTTTAAACACGTGCTGTCAGGTTTTAATATAAACTGATGATTTAACAAATTATGCTAAAATTTAGTAACAATTAAATTTGAAAAAATAAATAAAAAAGAAGGCCCGTCGAATCCCTGTTCGTCACTACATATTATTTTTTAGTGTTGTTAAAATGACATAAATGATTCAAGATTTGTTCCTTCTTCTCATGCCGCTTCATATTCTCGTCTTTCTCTCCATCCTTTTGTTGGTGTATATGCCTTAGGCATGTTATTGGTACGTTGTTTGACAATGTTTGTTATCACCTTTTCATTTATATAAAGAGATGTTTTAGATTATTATTTGTTGTTACATGTTTTGTTATAATAAACTCCGTCCCTAGTACTTATGGAGAACTAGTATAAGTGTTAGTGCAGACTGCAGTGTTACCACAAGTGCTGCAACACTATCTCAGTGTTTTCAGACGAAAATTAAATTATATTTGAACATTTCTTTTCACAATATTATCTTGTACTAATATTTAACATATTTTGCAAGAATGTATTTTGTTGGTCCATATTTCAGGTTGAAACAAGGCGGAATGCTAGAAATAAAGAATGAAGTTGAAGATAGTTGAAGTTATGCATAAAAAGAGATTTAATGCATAACTTGTGGATTAAAGGCAAGTGAAAAACGTGGGAGATTGACTCATTCAACATCTGAGTATTGAGCAAGGAAGTACAAGCCATTTGAAGCTTAAAGGTACAAGAGGATGAAGCTAGAACTTGGGCTCCAAGAAGTGGTTCCTACAAAGGTGGGATTGTGATCATTTTTGCCCCAAAAATAGCGATCACTCTCTCCACTCTTTCCACTCTCACTAAACGAATTTCTCAGCCATTTTGAAGTATTCCCCAAGTCTTTTGAAGACTATATAAAGAGAAGGATGAAGACATTGGAGGTGTGCCAAAAATCCAAACAACACTACAACACACATCCTTGCACAAGAAAGTCTATACACTCCTTGGTTCCGATAAATCCCGTCTTCCCAAACCTATTCCATTCTTGTAATCTCTGATTATAAATTTGTCTTGGCTAGGATAGGATCTCGTGTATAGTCTTAGTCGTTCCATAGAGATCAAATTATAATAGCGATATGGAACTCTCGGCCTTGTACTTACAATTCTTATTATTAGTGATGGTCTCGCCTTTTGAGGCACCTCTCGAGATATATACTTTATATGTCTTGATAAAAATAATTCTTGTGTTTTATTCCGCTGCAAACTCGTGAAATTTATTTTAACTCGGGTGTGTGTGTGTTGTCTGAAGTGTTATCATTGGACTGCCAACACCTTTGATAACACTTTATAAAGCCAAGGCCATTGACATTTTCAATTGATATCAGAGCTGGACACTTGACATACTAAGTGTTTGGTCCAGTTGTCATGGTCTTGAATCTTGCTAATCCATATCTTGAGAGACTTTCTATTCTTCTTGGCTCGAATCATACTTCCCTTAGGAATATTGAGAAAAGAGAGCTAGAAAACATTAAAGAACGTGATAAATTAGCCATGTTGACCATGGCTTTGGAGCACTCAAAGTCAGACTCAGAAAGTGTTTCCAATGGTGTTACCCAGAGTACGATAACACCAAGCCCAACACCCAGCAGGTATAATCCTTTTAAATTTTCTGACGATTTTTGCTTTCATGGTTCAATTAATGTTGATGCAGGAAGTCCAGATGAGGAGGATTTAAGAAAGAATGAGCTCATTGATGGGTTAAAAGATCTCTACAAGGCGTTGTTCAAAGAATAGATGAGCTTATTGATGGAGTCACACACAAAAGAACGAATTAATTAAAGGGCTAAAGCTGAATTTCGGACACCATACAAGATTTGGTCGAACCCACCCTATGACTCGGCCGAACCTTTTGAGCTCGGGGTAGGGTTCAGCCGAACCCCCTATAAGACTCGGCCGAACCTTCTGGTTTTGGGCCCAATTATTTTTGCTCCGAGGTTTGACGGGTTTTGACCTATTTTTCCTAAAAGGTTTAAGACTAATAAGTATAAATACCCTTCCCCAAACCCTATTCACCAACAATTGATATTAGATCAATAAGAGATCCTCCAAGAGAGAAAAACTAGTCTTATTCTTCCTCAAGAACAAGAACCCTAGTTTTCATATAGCCTCCATAATAGAAGTGTGTTCTATTGGATCTACCAATCCGGATCAAGAAGGTGTTCTTGATATTCGTTCGCGAGTGGATAAACATAGAGGGCGTTGATCTCAACTCCTCCAAGTCCGTGATCCAAGATTTGAGGTCGTGTTCCTGCGATCGTGATTCAAGAGGCACGAAGAACAAAGATTGATGATTCGAAATTTTAAAGCATCATCGCGGTTAGTATTCTAAATTCATCCTCATATTAATTTAATCATTTTGAATGAATCTAGGCTTTTGGGTTTATTCCGCTGCGCATGATTGTGCAAAACCCAACACCTTTCTGTAAGATCATGGCTTGCAACACAAGTCATTTAGTGAATTCCATACATAAAATCATAAGTATAATGTTAATATAAAGTGTAGTCAATAATAAAATGTGTAGAATTCCTGAAATGTAATTTATCTATTTATGATGGGCAAAATGGTAAATTAACATTGCTAAAGCTTGAAAGGGTGTGGTCCCTAAATGAAGTGTCACCATGTTTACTATTTAAAGGCCTCTCCATCAAGCCTAAAAAAAAATACTTCATTCTTACTTTCTCTCATCTAAATTACTTCATAATGTTGGAAGACTTTTGAGAGATTAAGAGACACTTATCATTTAGAAGAACACTTCTCCCTACTTGTTCTTCATTTCTCCCTACAACATTCATAATGGATTCAACAGGTATTATCTTGCTTCCGCCTTCATCTTCTTCCTCAATCTTATTCTGAATATGAGTGTGGCATTCAGGGATCTTAAATTGTTCCAACAATTGGTACCAGAGCCCGCTCATTATTTGGTTTGAGTTTGAGTTCTTTTTGGAAAGCCTTAAAACGCTTTTGATTCATTCTTTCCTGTTGAATCATCAAGTTTTGATGTTGTTTAGAAGCACTAATTCATTTATATATTGCTAATATTCATCATATAAGTATTAAAGAAATGGTTTGAAAGTTTTGTTCACTAAAATGGTTCAAGTGTGACTATCCATTCATAACATGGTTTTATGTTTTCGTGCATACCATGTGGATCTACTTACTTGATTCCATTAATTTTAAAAGCAAGATTATCCTAAATAACATGGTTTTATATTTTAAGTATATACCATGTGGATCTACTTTCCATTCATTGATTTTGGGAAAGTTTAAAACAAAATCCAGAAAGTGCAGAAAATGACCTGCTCGGCCGAGTCTTATGATCTGCTCGGCCGAGCACACATGAAAACGGCGCCAAAATAATGACATCATCCGACCGGATCTTTGGTCGAGTCCGGTCGGATCTCTTGAATAACCCGGGCAGGTCTTTGGTTATGCCCGGTCGGACCAAGACTTGCACGGTCGTGCGTTTGTTTTTGCACGGTCGTGCATTGAATGTCGAAAAGGCAAAAGTTTCTGATTAATGGTGCTCGGCCGTGTCCTTTCCTATGCTCGGCCGAGCAGCTCGGTCGTGCGTTTTGTTTAGCGCGGTCCTGCACTATATGTCGAAAAACAAAGTTTCTGTAAACAGTGTTTGCTCGGCTGTGCACTTCTCTATGCTCGGCCGAGCAGACACTATTCACATGTTTTGGAATTTTAAGTTTCTGCACTACTTTGTTTTCCCTTTTTTTTGAACAAAACATACATTATTTCAAACCTAAATGTCTTGATTAATTATATGCTTAAACAATTTTGTTCATTGTTTAAATAATATTATCGCCTAAGTGATTAACGTTATTTAAACCTAAATTGTTAAAGTGTTGAGTGTATAAGTTGATATGTGAATGACATGAATTTTCCAAAGAAGATCTTGGCATTTGACTAAACTTGAGCATTCATGTGATGACAAATAAAATGAACATTAAGTTGTTTTATTAAATGCTTAAGACTACCCAAAGGAAGATTATGCATTTAATCAAATGTTGTTCAAATTACTTGTCATCTAAGGCAATTATTTATGAGTCAATTCGCAATCCAAAGATTAGTTTTGATGTCATGTTAATTACCTTATTGATGGATTTTATTGATATAATTAATCATTTATTCATATTGTAGTTTCTTATAATGTTTTTGTATTTATTCTTGTTCTCGATTATCAACAGATTTACGTATTGCTTCATCCGTGATTACTACTATGAGTACCTTACCGATCCTTAAATAGGACTAATTTTAAAACTTGGAAAACAAATAATTATGATCTTGGGCTATATGAACCTAGAACTCGCATTAAGGGATCCGTTTCTCTTCTTATTGCTTAAGTGCTGAGAAGTGAAAATAATCCAACCGCGTGAGCCTAATGATAATAAAGAATGTTGTCCCGGGGACCTTTTGTTGGGTTTCCTAGTAACATGCGCAGCGGAATTTAGCAATTAAAATTTTAAGAAACCCAAAGCCATGGATCCGTTCATATGATTAAATCAAATACAACAAGATGAATAGAGGAATAACTAACCCTTGATGACTATGAATTTTCTCTTGGTCTTTGGTGGAGAAACTTGAAGACTTGATCACGATCACAAAGCTTGAACACGAACTTTGAAGATGATGATTTTCACCCTCTAGCGGTATCCACACTTCGAACGAATATCAAAGGATCTTTGATCTTGGTTGCTAGACCAATATTATGAAACACACTTTCACAATATAATAAAAGAACTATATTGAATTTATTTGTGAATTATTTTGTTCCTCAATCAAGGATATCTTAGAACAAAATAATATCTCTCTCAAACTCTTTGAGACTCACAAAATCACTTGTCAATATGGTCTGGCCGAATTGGGTTTTTATACACAATTAAGACCTATTCCAAATAGGAATCTTGTGCCAAAAACCTTCCCAAATCGAATTAGGAATTTTCCTGTCGGCAGCACCAGGCGCCCGCCTGTAAAGGGCCAGGCGCCCGCCTGAATGACCAGAAGGTCCCTGTCTTTCTGGAATTACTTCAGGCGCCCGCCTGGTCTGAACCAAGCGCCCGCTCGGTAGACCAAACAGCCCAGAATGTTTCCAAAATTCCTCCAAGGTCCTTTGACTCTAAATTCCAATATAGTCCTCTTATTAAAGATTCGTTCTATTGTGTGTGACCCTCTAGATTATACTAAGTTGGCAATGGGCTCAAACATGATCCCATAAGATATGATTAGGTTCTAGCAAACCGTCATACCTACCCAAATAGTATAACTAGATACAAGTTCGCATTCCTTTAGAATATGTCACAATCCCTTTGTCCACGATGTCATTGAACACAAGTCATGGTCAAACAGTCAACTTGTTTTTGTTCAATACTTTCTCGATTCCGAATATGTTGATAATCCAAATGACATTGATCCAATCAATTCATTTGAGTCCGGCCGAACATTTCATCAACATCATTCCTACGAGAGGCCCAAGCTTGACATCTCTCCGTGGAGGGACAAATCCATTTAGCTTATTATTCTTCCCAACGGGAATCCGATTATGCCAATCATACCCTTTATAACTACCGTGTTAAGGTAGCGTTTGAATATGTCAAACACAATGTTCATCAAGTGGAAGACTATAATAACTTCATGTCTAAGGATTCAAATGACATAACTAATATGAGATATATGTTCGACATAGACCATGACATAAATCTCATACAGCGGGTCATGTCCAGTACCTTGTTCCAAACAAGTACCCATAAATCTAACATGATCATCTCATGATCATTTAGCCTTTATACTAGTGCTTAATAAGTACTAGGGACGGGGATTATTATAAGTAAGCATGAACAACAATAATAATCAAAACATCTCTTTATTGATATGAAATAAATGATAACAATTACAACGTTTATTAAACGTGCCTAGGGCACCACTACCAACACCTTTTGGACAGTGTCTCCGAGGATGTTGATGCTAAAATGTTCCTTGATACCCTTGAGGAAACTTGTTTCCATGAGATATAAGGGTACCGGGAATTTAAGGGGTACATTTAGAAATAGTTCACCTATCGACAAAACTAAAAGCACTTAAGTCCGGGATATCGAAAGATATTCTTATGCATTTAGTTTTGATCTTAACTGTGCTCATTTTGCATCTACCTTTTCTCATGGGACAAGAGAAGAGGGAAAGAAATTGCGGTTGCAAATAAAAAGAAGCCTAAGAGATCATCCAATGATCATAAAAAAAAAAATGCTTCTTTTGCAAGGACCTTATACACATGAAGTATGACTGCCCTAAGTACCACGTTTGGCGTGCTAAGAAAGGTATGTCATTTGGTCTTGTTTGTATTGAGGCTAAATTGGTTTCAATTCCTACATAAACATGATGGTTGATTTTGGTGCAACAACTCATATAAGTGTGTCTATGTAGGATTGCCTGAGTTACCGAAGAACCAGTGAAGATGAGAGATTCATCTATATGGGAGCTGGGAATCCGGTTGAAGTTATAGGCATATGGACTTTTAGGTTATTGTTAAAGTACTGATTATTATTTTGTATTAAATAATACTTTGTTGTACCGTCATTAAGACAGAATTTGATATCTATCACAACATTGAACAAAGAAAGATATTTTGTTCATTTAATAACAAAGTGTGATATTTATTTTAATTCCAAAGTTGTTGGTACTAGTACTTTGTCAAGTATTTTTCTTTTACTTGACATCATTCAAACAATAAATTAGTCATATAATAATGAAACCAAAAGTAAAAAGCAAAAGTTATCAAGTGAAAATTTTATTCCTTATGGCATAGGCGTTTGGATCATATTTCCGAGAGGAGAATTGATAAGCTTGTGTCTAAATGGATCTTGACCATACTTGATATTCTAGAAGAGACTTTTGTATTAAAAGCCTAAAAGGAAAATTTACAAACATTAAAAGAAAAGTATCCTCGAGAGCATCAAGTGTTCTAGAACTAATGGGTAGTTGTGAACCATTCACTACCCCTTCATAGACTGGTTAACAACAATTTATTACGTTCATAGAGAATTACTCTCATTATGGATACATTTATTTACTTCATGAAAAGTCTCAATTTTGGACGTTTTTCAAGTCTTATAAAACCTAAGTTGAAGTCAACTTAGAAAGACTATTAAGAACGTTAAGTCCGATCATAGTGGTGAATACTATGATTGAAATAACGAATTTGGGGAACAACATCCGGGTCCTTTTTTTTCGCTCGCTATATAGAAGACTGTGGGATTGTCACTCACTACACTATGCCGGATACGGCTTACATGAATAGTGTAGATGAGAGACGTAGTAAAATCCTTAAGGATATGGTAAGAAATATGATTTCTTAACCTCACACATTATGGGCGATACATTGAAAAACCGCAAATTTAATTCTCATTAGAGCTTCCTCTAAAGTTACTAATAAAAACCCTTGTGAATTATGGACAATTTAGAAACCGTCCTTAAATCATCTTCATTTATGGGGTTGTCCAGTAGAAGCTAGGCCTTATAGGCCTAATAAGGGCAAACTGGACACTAAAACTATTAGTAGCTAATTTGTGGGGAAAGCCGAGAGATCTAGGGGATATAAATTTTACAACCCGAAAACTAAAACATTTTAAAACGAGAAAATGCTAGGTTCTTTGAGGATGTTGAATTTAGTGGGAGATTATGAGTAATATTTTGAATTTGAAAAAGGAAGAGGCATTCTTTTCATTACCTCTTCCCATAAGTTTCAAATTTGATATCATGATTTTGTACTTGATATTCAAAGAAGAACATACAATTCAAAATTATGATTTCCCTATAAATATTGAACAACATGTAAATGTTGATCACAAGGATGAAATTCAACAACCTCAAAATCAGGAAGAGCTGGTACTCTTAAGGAGATCCAATAGAGTTAAAAGGAATGTAATTCCGGATAATTATAAAGTGTATCTTGCGGAGAATGAAGGACACTTATGTTTAGTGGGAGATGAGCCTCTCACCTTCCATGAAACCATTAATAGTCCTAATTCTCATATAGTGAATTAATGTCATAAATGAAGAGTTAAAATCTATAAAGATAACAACGTTTGGGATCTTCTCCCATTACCTAAAGATGTGAAACCTATTATGGGTCTTTAAGACCAAAAGAATTCACAAGGTAATATGGAAAGATATAAAGCCATCTAGTTGTTAAAGATTTTACTCAAAAGGGAGACATTAATTATAAAGAAAACACATTTTCCGGTATCTTCTAAAAACTCTTTTAGATCATTATGGCACATATGGCATATTATGGTCTTGAGTTTTATCAAATGGATATAAAGATAACTTTCCTTAATGGAGACATTGAGGAATCTATGGCTGATTTGGATCAAACTAAGCAATTAGTTTGTGAACTTAAGAAATCCATTTGTAGGCTCAAGCAAAGCTTCTCGTCAATGGTACTTAATCAAGTTATTCTTTCCTTTAGTTTTGAAACGAATCTTGATTAAGATTGTGTATACCATAAGTTCAGTGGGAGTAAATTTATAATTTTGGTCTAATATGTGGATGATATTTTGCTTACTATGTAATGATATGAACCTTTTTAAGGAAACTAAGAAATTTCTTATTTGAAATGAAAGATCTTAGTAAGGCATCTTTGTATTATGAATCCAAATTCACCGTGATCGCTCACGGGGTGTTTTAGGATTATAACAAAAGGCCTGGATGGAAAAGGTATTACAAAAGGTTTAGCATGCAAAACTATAAACCACTTGACACCCCTAATTTTAAGGTCTCGAACAGTGTCCTAAAAGTAATTTTTGATCCAAGTATATGGAAAAGATCAATTTTGCATCAGCAGTTGGGAGCTTAATGTATGAGTGAATCTTATATTTATTTGTTGGGATGCTTGGTCAATACCAAAGCAATCCGGAAGAGAACATTAAGTAGCAGCCAAAAGAATGATAAAAGTATTTACAAAACACTAAAGAACTACTTGCCTATATTTAAAGTCAGATCATTTTGAGATCATTAGGTATTCCGACATTAGTTAAATTATGTGGCTGCATATGTTTATTAATGGACTGCGAATTGTCAACAAGTGTCGAAAGACCGCTTAAGTTTTAAAGTGACAATCGGACGGTAGTCTTATAACAACAAGAGTTAAAGAAAGTCTAAGCATATAGATATTAAGTTTCTTGTTGTGAAGGAAAATGAACGAAAGAAATACAACTTATAGAAACAAATTCTATTTAGAGGATCCATTTATGAAACCGTTATCATCTTCAGTGTTTCACGAGCATATTGCTCATATGGGTGTAACAACTTTTGATAACATTTAGTATAGTGGGAGTTTGTGTTGTTCTTTCATTAATTGTTCTATTATTTAAAGTTTTGATCTCATTTGGTTAAGTTGGACTAGTTGGAAGAATATGGATTTATTCATTATGTTCCATGCTACACATCTACACTTTTGATCTATGTCATTTAGTTGGATTTGTATACGTGATTACTGTGGGTTTAGTTGCGAATCAATTACAACGACTGCCCCTTTAGTCTCTATACTTGGATGACTAATGGACGAGATTGTTATAAATGACAATAAAGTGCGCACATTTGGGTTGTCATTTGTATTATATTTATGATTTAAAGGAAAGACTTGTTTTGCAACCCAAGTGGGAGATTGTAAGATCATGGCTAGCAACACAAGTCATTTAGTGAATTCCATACATAAAAATCATAAGTATAATGTTAATATAAAGTGTAGTCAATAATAAAATGTGTAGAATTCCTGAAATGTAATTTATCTATTTATGATGGGCAAAATGGTAAATTAACATTGCTAAAGCTTGAAAGGGTGTGGTCCCTAAATGAAGTGTCACCATGTTTACTATTTAAAGGCCTCTCCATCAAGCCTAAAAAAAAAAATACTTTATTCTTACTTTTTCTCATCTAAATTACTTCATAATGTTGGAAGACTTTTGAGAGATTAAGAGACACTTATCATTTAGAAGAACACTTCTCCCTACTTGTTCTTCATTTCTCCCTACAACATTCATAATGGATTCAACAGGTATTATCTCGCTTCCGCCTTCATCTTCTTCCTCAATCTTATTCTGAATATGAGTGTGGCATTCAGGGATCTTAAATTGTTCCAACACTTTCTCGTTACCCTCATTCCCCTTTTGTTATTCCTTTTCTCAGTAGTCGAAATTCACGACCTTGTTACACCCGCCTCAGCCATGGTCCCCTCTCTAAACCAACGTAGTATTAAGATCTCAGATATTGTGGAAAATCAATTATCATGAAATCTCAGATATGTGGTTTTGATTTTAGAAAAGGTTATTGTGATTTGACGCTTGTTTAAGAACATACATTTTATGATAATTGTCACTTTTTTTGTTTTCAAAACAACAAAAAGTTTGTTCTTTATAGAAAACCAAATTGAAGATCAATAAAATTTATAGGTAGTATATTTTTTCAATCTTTCTAAAATAAATGTTAAATACTTCTTCTATCATGAAAATTTTATTTTATTTTGATGTTTTATGGTAAACACATGGTCACTTTAATCATATATCGGTGTCAATCTAATGATCACAATAAAATTATAAGAATTGTTATTGGTAAATCACTTACCAATTTATCAATTACATTTTTAGAATTCACTTAGATGATTAGATCAACATCAATGTTTGGTCAAAGATTATTTATATTGACTATAAACAATTAAAATGAGACAAACTTTCTAGAACAAAAAGAGTATAAGTATAGTACAACTTTACTGTAACACCCCGAATTTTTTTATAATATCTGAGCATTTAATGGCATTTAATAACAATAATAAACAATAATAAATACCTTAATTTAGGGTTCACAACGGCCCCTTATTTAAACCATAAATTCAAAACAATAGCAGAAGCGTAACTTAAACTTGTCTTGGTAGGTAACAACCCTAACCATCAATGTACTTCAACTTACATAAAAATAAATGTACTTAAAACTACTAAATTAAGAATCTTCAAATCCACCGTCTTCCTACGGCTGCTTTCCTTGTCTTGTCCTTCTACGTAAATCCTGAAAACAAAATTTATAGAGAAGGGATGAGCGAACGAATGCTCAGTAAGTTCATACGTGGCCTCTCCGGTTACTAAGGAGAGACGACCAGAACGAATACTATGAATAACTTTTACAAAGATAGGTTCAGTTACTTTTGGATTCAAGACTGCAGAACAATACAGTCGTATTACTTTTAAGATTTTACTTCCAAAGGATTATGGCACTACAATCCAAAGGGATTCATTCAAGTTCCGTCAATTCCTTGGTAACGTACATTATAACCTCAATGCTAAAGGTACAATTCGTACACCTAGCTTCTTCAGCCAATAGTGTGGGTCGTAACATATATGGTATCCACACACATATGCTCGGGGTCTATAATCATCCTTGTAATCAGACAATTCCTGAGAGAAGGCATGTGATCACTCATGCAATCCCTAGTTTAAGGACGAGTCTTTTCTAACTGGACTGTCCGTCAATGTCTTTTCTAACTGGACATTGGATGCCTTAACGAGTAAGTGGTTAACTTACAAGTTAAAATGAGAACATACCATGTTACAAGTATGTGGTACAAGTTTCAAACTTCGATACTTAGTAGATCGATGAGGACATCACTAAGTATAGATTCTTTCAAGGAACGTTCAATAACGCAGAGTTCATTCAAATACTATCATGCCATACTGATAGCTAACTTTAGAAAGATACAGAATTCCAATAAACAGGAGTTCAAATACTGTAAGGAACGTAATCCCTTACCTGAATTGCTTTTTCCTCGCAATCTCCTCTCTGTGCAAATCTACAAGGCACGGAGTAATTTACTTTAGTACTCTCAACATTGTTAACTATTTCTACTTAGTTAACTGAGAGATGCGATTTAACTTCTTTACTTCGTTACTTCTTTTCTTACGTTTAAGTTTCTGACTTTGATTTACGAGTCAGTCCTTTAACTTTGATATAATTGCAATTAAGTCCTCTAACTTTGGGTTAATTACAATTTGGTCCCTCAACTTTGGGTTAATTGCAATTTGGTCCTTCGACTTTAGATTAATTGCAGTTTGGTCCTTTAACTTTAGTTTAATTGCAAATTAGTCCTTCAACTTTGGATTAATTTCAGATTGGTCCTTCGACTTCAAAGGTTTTCCCCTTTTTATTCCTTTTTAACTTTAACTTTTTCAGTTTAGTCCTTTCCCGTTAGGAAACTAACTGAAATCATTTAATCTTCCTCCTTTCCGTTAACTTTCTAACTTTCAAGGTTTTCCAAGTAACTATCACATCCTTTCAAGTTAGGTTTCTAACCTTCTAACAATTCTTTTAACGATTATGTTTTCTTTTCATTATAAACTTAACGAAAATACTAACTTTCCGTCCCAATTCTTAACATTCTCAATCAAGAATCAACACCCAAATTATATAGCTTTTAGGATTTTCATCAATCGCATGAAACACTATTCCCAACTCAGTTCACTATTCACAGAGTAAATTACTATTCATCGCAGATTACTATTCACAGCTTTTTAAACTCAGTTTACTATTCACAGCGTAAATTACTATTCATCACAGATTACTATTCACAGCTTTTTAAACTCAGTTTACTATTCACAGCGTAAATTACTATTCATCGCAGATTACTATTCACAGCTTTTTAAACTCAGTTTACTATTCACAGCGTATTTTACTATTCATCGCAGATTACTATTCACAGCTTTCTTAAAATATGAATTCATCCCTTTCATGATCATAGAATCATCTTAAAATAAAGCTAAGCATTTAACCATTAAAATTCCCACCATTATTTGACTAGCATGCAAAAACCCTAACGATTATTTCCTTTAAACATGCATAACTTATAATTTATTAATCCGAATTCAATGAAACAAATTTTGGAGAGTAGGATTTAGCATTACCTTGAGAACGATTGGATTGATCTTCCAAAAAAAAATGTCGAAGCTCCTCCTCCCTCTTGATCTTGGCCGGCGGCTGCTATAGGGTAGTGGGGGGATTTAGGGTTTTGTTGTTTTTGGTAAAGAGGAAGTAAAACCTAATTTCACTAACTCAAGGTTTTTATATTGCGGGTAATTGCTAGTTGGGCTTAACCTATTATTTTAACTTCGGGCTAACCCACCCGAGCCCATTCCAGTTTAGTCCAACCCTTTATTACTTAACTCACCTCCTTAATTACTTATTAACTTTAATTGTTATTTAATTAAAATAATTTAAATCAATTAAATAATAATAAAAAAAATCGGGTTGTTACATTTACAATGGTATAAACATGTAAAAAATTAGTAAAGCACATAACTTTGACCAAAATGCCATGAGAAATCTAAATGTTTGATAAGACATGCGACATTTCCTTGATTGATCAAAATGCCATGAAAAATCTAAATGTTGGATACACATATAATATTTCCTTACTCAAATATTATAGGATAGGAAGAAAGACACCTATCGCAAATAAATTTCAAATTTACCATCTTTTAAATTTGGCAAATTTCAACTTTGTTACTCATGTTTTGCCAATAGTTGCAATTGGGTTCCCAACAGTGTAAAAGTTGCAACCTCATAGCCATGTTTGTCATTTTGTTGCAAGTTAATATAAATTCCATTAAAAACATAACTCTCGTTAAAAACTTAACACATGTGCCTCGCACATGATTTTAGAGGGGCAAAATGGACATTTTCCATCAGAATAGCAAATGTATGTTTAATAAATTGAAAAATCTGGGGTGAGTTTTTTTTGGAATTAATCTAGAGTGAGAAATTGAAGAACCGGGATTGAAAAAAACGTAAACGTCGTTCATCGTTTCCCCCATATAAAAACCCCACTTTCTCCACTCCGACTAGTGTACTGCTTTCCTCCTCCTCATCCCTTACACACTACGCAGACCATGAGACCATGATGGAAATAAATAATCAAATAAAACTCGAATCTGGATCTAAATGGTGTTGTTATAGCACATAAAGGTGCTCCATCCCAAACATGGACTAATCAATGTCCACATTGCAAAATTTAAGAAAAGAGGAACGAACTCAAACAAAGGCAATTACCGCTCATCCCATCTTAATATTCAAATAAAGTGGACGACTGATGAAGAGGCCGCCGATGTTGGGATCATTGCAGAGACTCCGGTGAGTGTAAATCGACTGTAGGGGCATAGGGGTGGTCGGCGTTTTAGAAGAAGAAGAAGAAAATAGTAGGTGCAAGTATCCCAAAATTGATGTTTATCAGTCATTTGCTATGGAAAATGTCTATTTTGCCCCTCTTAAATCATGTGCGAGGCACATGTGTTAAATTTTTAACGAGAGTTACGTTTTTAATGGGATTTATATTAACTTGCAACAAAATGACAAACATGGCTATGAGGTTGCAACATTTACACTGTTGGGAACCAAATTGCAACTATTGACAAAACATGGGTAACGAAGTTGCAATTTGCCTTTTAAATTTTGATAACCGCATGTGGAATAATACTCCCTCCGTCTCAAAATATATGTCGTTTTGGGAGTTAAATTTTGTCTCAAAATACTTGTCGTTTCACTATTTTCAAAGCTTTTTTATTGCTCTATACCAATTATACCCTTAATAATGATAGTGAACTATCTCTTATCTAACCATTTAATACTTAGGTAGTTGAATTACTTTAGGGGTATTTGACACTTATTCACATGCATTAATGACATTTCTTAATATGTGTGAAACACTCCAAAACGACATCTATTTTGAGACGGAGGGAGTACTTATTTTAGAATTTAAATTTAATTGTTAAGATTTATTTGAAGTTGTGATAAGATTACCTATTTCAAAATTGTTAAGATTTATTTGAACTCCATCCATTTCAACGTGGATAATTATTTTCTAAAAGACTCCCCCCCCCCCCCCCCCCCCCCCCCCACCCCACACTTTATTTAGCAGTGCATGTGCAAAGTCTTCTACTACTACATAATCTGCATATACTCTCAAATCAAACCATGTATAATTCAATAGCAAAATGAGAGTTTTCTTTGCCAAAAATTGCGCAAACAAAATTAGGGAAGGCTAAAGATTAGACATTCGCAGTATCTTTTAGAAAAAATGAGACAAATGTCTCATAGCTCCAAGATAATTCCCTATCAAAATGAAAAAGGAAAAACTAAATAAGAATAGGAAAATAAAAATAAAAATCTTGATCAAATATTTTTTTTTAAAAAATATCAAAATCAAAATTAAATTCTCATTTAAATTAAGATGTAAATTGGCAAAACTTTTGTTGACAAAGACATAAATAACATTAAATTAAATACAATAACATAACATTTAAATCTCTAAAACCATATAAAAAAGTCAAAACACAATCAATTCAAAAATAAATCTAGTGTGAGGAAACACTGAGTTAAAAGTCTTTTTGTGTTTAATAAATACATTAAGCATCCAATGGGATATCAAAATATAAATACATTAATTTTTGAATTATTATAATCAATAAACCAAATCAAAGTAAGCAAATGAAAAAGTAAAATGTAGATGTATATTTTCCAAAAAAAAAATAGAAAAAAACAAATAGAAAAAACTAAATAGAAAAAGAAAAAGAAAATATGGATCAAATATTTTAAAAAAAATTGTTTAAATTAAGTTGTAAATTGGCAACGCTGTTGTTGACAAAAAAGTTAACATTCAATCAAATTTATGCAAAATAAAATAAATTTAAATCTCTAAAATTCTATAAAAAGTCAAAAACAATCAATTAAAAAAATGAAAAAAAAAAATCAAAATTCTAGTGATAGGAAAAAAAGTCAAATCTAAATCAAAAGAAAAACAGATTAAGCTCAAAATAAAGTTTAAATCAAAATCAAGATGTAAAGTGTCCAAAATAAAAATATAAGCTAATTTATTAAAAAAAATCAAAATTCTAGTGATAGGAAAAAAATCAAATCTAAATCAAAAGAAAAACAGCTTAGCAAAACTGTTGACAAAAAGATAACATTTAATTTAATAAAATATATAAAGCAAACCAAAACATTTAAATCTCTAACATTATTTAAAAAAATCAAAATGCAATTAATTAAAAACACAAAACAAAATAAAATTCTATTGTTAAAAAAACTGGGTTTCATCTAAAAATTACTCAAGAATCACATAAATAGTAAATAATAAGCTGAAAATCCAAAAGAATAGTTAAAAAAAGAAAACTAAGGTCAAAAGAGAAAAGAACTTGAAAACAAAATTTAATAAGCTAATTTATTAAAATTACCTTGGGTGTGGTACACACATTGAAAGACAGAGGGTAGTTTCTTCTTTTTCTAGTAGCTCATCTTCATATTTGAGTAAATGACGTAAATGCAATTAGCTTAATTAAATGAGCATTCCCAATGGTTAGGAGGCAAATTTGCCTCCTACCTCCAAATTTGCCACCATTAGTAAAACCATCCCCAACCATCAAACTCAAATCCTTACTCAAAAAGAATATCCTCTTAGAATATTCTCAATTTAATCGCATAATCATTTAATTTTCTGATATTTGTATATAATTAAAATTGTAATTGATATTTTTATTTAAATATTTAAAAATTAAATAAATTGAAATTTCTTATATTTTATTAAAAAATAAAAAACAACGATTCATAAAAAAAAAAAAAAAACTAAAATACAATAACATAACACGTCACAATTACATACTAATACTAAAGAAAATAAGAAATATAATATATTTGATGTTCAATTTTTATTTTTGTATTTTGCATTTTGTATTAAAATTCGTAATAACTAAAAAATATATCACAAAAAAGTATCTCATAAAAAAATATATCACAAAAAAATATATCACATAAAAATATATCACATAATATATCACTAAAATAATTTATTATTACATTAACAAAAAAGAAATACATTTAAAAAAACAAAATGGCTTTGCCTCCCATGAATAGTGTACCCCCAAATTTGCCACTTACTATTCATGTGTGGCAAATTTGCCACTATTTTACCTCCTCCATTGGGTGTGTGAATAGTGGAAAAAAAGTGGCAAATTTGCCATTTGCCTCCACCATTGGGAATGCCCTCATAGTCTTTCTTTTTAGGTTTGGGAATTGTATCTCCTTGGATGTTATCAGTTGGGCTATTTGAGAGAATCAATATGCGATATATTTTCCCTGCAAAACTTATGCTAACTAATCCAAGTTTAAATTTAAATACTTTTATCACTAAGCCAATTTATACAAATTTCTAGATTTGATTTGATACTTCAATATTTGAATACTTGCCTAATCCAATAAGATGGCGTCACGTGGAATTCCACGTCATAAAGCTATGTGGCGCGCTATATGAGCTTGAAATGTTTCTACTTTAATATTATATATGGATTTGATTTGATACTTCAATATTATTAATTAATTAATTACTAAAATTCCGTTAATGGAATTCTGCATCTTTAATGTGATTTGGCATGTTGAATTGTTTGGTGATTACTATAACCTCTTTATTACTTATTTTGTTTTATAGATAGAAGGATATTTTGGTCAATCAATGCACATTTGAATATTTGCTTAATCCAATAAGATGACGCCACGTGGAATTCCACGTCATAAAGCCACGTGGCGCGCTATATGAGCTTGAAATGTTTCTACTTTAATATTAGTATATGGATAGTACGAAGAGACTTTGAAAAATATTTTTAGTTCAATTTAATTATATAATGAAAATATTAAATTTGTTATTGATAATATATATAATAATAGTGTAACAATAAAAAAATTATATTTCTCAAAAGAAAAATCGTATTAACATTAAAAAAAAAAAAAAAAAAAGGTAACAACATGTAACAACATTTTGTTGTGACGGAGAGTATTTGGAAGTCATCAAAATCAAAGTAAACTGTGCTCCAAAGGCCCAAATTTTAGCAGGTGGTACCTCACCTTCGAAAATAATCCATTAATTGATACTCCCTCCATCCGTTTGAGAGGAAGAGTTCGACTTTAATTTAGTAAATTTGCACGTTTGTTAGAAAAAACAATAAAAACGATGCTGTAAAAAATGTACCGGATCAGCCTTTTGTATAACGGTTTGGATAAATCCAGCAAAGAGAACTCCTCGAACGGATCTGCACACACGAAACAATAAAAAGTGAACTAGCCGGGGCTTCACCGGCGAAGGCCCTCCGGCGTGAGAGTAAGAATATGTTTTGTATGTGATAAAACAAAGGGAAATCAATTGACTAGAGTCAAAGCCAAGAATTTCATTACCCGTTAATTGTATTGAGGTCTTGTTTATATAGTGTAGGTGAAATGAGTCATGACTTGTCAAGGAAGTCAAGGAACTCGAGTTGATGTAGAACTCATATTCTTGGGAGATAGAATCCTGATAAGGATGATCGTTATCCCAGTTGTAGTGTAGAAGAGGTCTCCTTGTTTAGATAAGGATTCTCTATATTTGCGTAGAACTTGGATTCTACTTGCTGGTTCTGCGTTATATTAAAGATATGACTTTATCCCTAGGAAATCGGTACAAGTCGGCATACGACCCACACCTCGGCATATGTCTAGCTGGGCTTGGTCCTTGATTCATGGGTTTGGGCCCGTCTATTGTCACAACCTAACACCTTGGTTCAGTACATGTCGTTCAAAAGATAAACAAATTTTACAAGTTGACGTTATAATAATTCAAAACACTATTTATAATGTAAGTGGTGTTAGATTTTTAATAATTATATAAGTATTATAAAGATAAAGTTGTCTGAAACACTATTTATCATTTGTCATTTTGAGAATGAGACTTTTAATTTTGAACGTATCAAAAAAGAAAGCAAGACTCTTACTATGAGATAGAGAGTTAAATGAAAAATTAAAACTTGTTAGTGATAGTATTATTGATATTGATCAACAAAAAAAAAAAAAATTTTTATAAATATAATAAATTAACTTAAAATTAGTGCTCAAAGTAGCTTCGTAGTAACGACGATAAAATATGAAAATCATTTTGGATTTTGGAAATTATTGCATAGAGAGTCCCTTTGTTTATTTATTGCCTGGTTAAGTTATCTGGTTACGAAATTGGACTTTTGAAGAAACTTGTTAATGTGATTCTAACCATTGGGACAAATTGGCTAAAAGCAAGAGCTTGGACAGGGCCGCCCTTTTAGGCTTAGGCCCAAGAGAAGAGACCATAGCCTAAGGCCCTTAAAAATAATTAAGCTCCAGGAACTGTAAAACAATGACAACATAGTTTTGAATCCTACTATTGTCATTAATCTCCTTTACCCTCCCATTTTTATTAATCCAGATTTTAAGATGAAGTACTGTACTTCATTTTGATTAATAAATCATATCTTTGGTTGTACAATGATAAAAGTAAAGTTACTTTGCCACTAAAGTTGATTAGAAGCCAGTTTTTCATAATAAAAGAAACAAAAAACATACATCTTGGACATTGAACTTTAGGGCAATTTATAGTGTCATCGAACTATTGTTTTTTGCAAATGTCCTCACCAAAATATTCAGATTTTCAAATGTGCTCTCTCCCGTCCATTGTTTCGCTAACACTTTAATGAAACATAGTCAAGTGACTAATTTTCGTTATGTTATTAACCAAGTTGATGACATGCATGCTTATTAGACTTGGGCGGTAAAACTCCCGTCTTCAACCATGCACGTGAGACTCACATGCCCCACGTAACAGACATGTACATCATCAACTTGGTTTAATATTTAATGAAAAATTAGTCATGTGACTAAGTTTCATGAGGCTGTCTCATGTGCGGTCGCCGCACGGAGCCGAGCCGAGGGTTTTTTTTTTTTGCCGAGATTCCCCCCCCCCTAACTTTTTTTTCCTCGCCAACAAAATTAACACTTTTTATAACGAAATGTAACACTTTTTTCTTTCAAATGTAACACTTTAAAAAATGTACCACAATTTTGCTGCAATAAATTAAAGATAACATAAAGATTGACAACTAAACTAATGTCACACTTTTATATAGGAATGTAACACTCTTTTTTTTCAATGTAACACTTTTTTTTTTTCAAAATTAACTTAAGATTGACAAACAAAACTAATGTTACATTTTATAAAAAATGAATGTAACATTTTTTTTCTCAATTGTAACAATTTATATTCTTAAATGTAACATTATATCTGAAATATAACAATTTTTATTGAGAAAGTAACAATTGAAATGCAAACACGATTATATACATGAATTTTTACTCTTTTTTTTTAAAGAAAAAAAGTACTAACATTTAATAAATAAAAATGTTATATTCATCTATATAGAAAATTATAATCATATATGCACTCTGTTACACTTCAAATATTACTTTTTCTAACCACAAAAACTATCAAACAATTTAAATTTTCTTGTAAACTGCTGTTACATTTGACAAAAAGTGTTACTTTTTGAAGATGAAACTGTTACTTTTATCAGAACAGAGTGTTACATCTCAGGTGACGAGCAGCTCAAAAAAATTTGTGTGTTAAAAAGTACTCCCTCCATCCCAGAGTATATGTACACCTTTCCTTTTTAGTCCGTCCCAGAGTATATGTCAACTTCCTAAAATGGCAAAGAATATTTACTATTCATCCCGCTCATTCTCTCTTCTATTTTACTTTTATACTCACAACACAAATCAACTTACTATTCCCTTGATACCTTCCACTCATTATCTCTCATACTTTACTTTTATACTCACAACACTTACATCACTTCCACCATTTCTTAATTTCCGTGTAAATGGGAGGGTGGACATATACTCTAGGACAGAGGGAGTATGTTTTTTTTAACAAAAATTCAAACCATATCATGACCTATCTAGTTCGATTCGTCTCGCCGAAACGAACATAACGGTATTTTTAAAAAAAAAATCCGAGTTATAAATATCAAGATATAGCATTTTAAAGTTATTGGTATTTTTTTAAAAAAATGACACATGTCACACTGTGAATGGAGGAGAGGCTGGCTGGCTGGCGGGCGGGCTGACCCATGGGCCGAACCCGCCGCATATAAGAATTTGTCAACTTTTGTTATGTATTTAGAAAAATTATGGACAAAGTAAGCATATTTGAAAAAATAAAAAAAGTTCATGGAGTAAATTTGTATACGAAAAATTCAGTTATCACATTGAAAATTAGCCTATAAATCAAAAATGGGTATTATTCGCTGAATATAATCATAAAATAAAGTATGGCATGTGGGTTTTAGAAGTAGTAATCGATTTACTCCAAATTGGTTGGCCCGATACGTTAGGTTTGATTCTATTTCTAGGTTAGCTACTAACCCATTACCCAACCAAGTGAACCAACAATCCATCTATGTAGAATGACACCCGGCCAATCCCATGATTTAAGTGAACCAACAATCCATCTATGTAGAATGACACCCGGCCAATCCCATGCTTTTTTTTTTTTTTTTTTTTTGAAAGTTTGTATCATATCATTTAAGGTAATTGTCATCGTGTTACAAACTTCTATCAAGTCTATTATAGATCTATTGACATATCTATTACAAATTCCTATATTGGAATTGGACTTATTCATTTCTTCCTCAAAATTTCATAATTCTTGTTTCATCTCATGATTCAAATTATTTATAAATTGTATTTTTGTTAATGCTATGTACTATGGTATCCGCCCCAAAGAAAATATTAAAAAAAAATAAAAATGGCAAGAATAATTGACAAATAAAGGTCCAATTGAAACAATTATGGAAGCTCAAAATCAAAATGATAGTCTCATTCCTCCATTTTACTTGTTGGCTTGTTCCAAAAAGTTAGTCGCATTTTCAAAATGAAGGCTTCAAAACCACTTAAATTTACGAAACTTGTAATACTCCCTCTCTCTCGGAATAAATTTCCAATTTCCATTTTCATTTGTCCCAATATAAATGTCGTCTTGCTAAAAACAAGGCATGAAGTTGGTGATTTTTCAATATTATTCATTCTAATAGGCACAAATATTGCAATGACATAGGAGGTGTCACTCTACGCATATAAATATATTAGGCAATCAAGTAAACATAACTAAAAACATAAAAATATTAATTTGTCAACTATAATATTTATAGTTTATTCTAAGACAGAGGGAGTAATGTAATTTTAAAATATTTAAAAAATAATAATAATATTATTTTAAGAGGGGTCATTCGAAAAAATGATGTGATCTAGAGAACAAAAATAAGTCACATTAGTGGCCGAAATTATTTACCAAACAACTGTATTCTTGTGAGTAGCCTTCCGTGCGTGAATAATAGTGTCTGTGAAGATTAAGAATACTATTACTCCCTAGGTACCATTTGAAGCTTCACCATTTAGGTGATGGCACACAAGTTAAAGAAAGTGATGAGTGTAAAAAAGATTGTGAGAGGGAAAAGGTTAGTGGGTATGACAAGTGAGGCCCAGTGACGAAGCCATGATTTTCCGAAAAGGGGGTCAAGGTTGCTTGTGGATAAATATTATTGTTGAGGTTTATAAATTTAGTATACAAGAGGGTCGAATAGTGCAATTTTTTCTCAAATTTAAGGAGGTCAAATGAATAAATTCATCATTTTTTGTAGTAAATGTCATTTTCTAAAATTGTGAAGGTACTAAAATTAAAACATTTCAAAATTCAAGGGGGTCGACCCCCTTCCCTTTGCCCTAGCCTCTCCACTGGTGGGGCCTACAATTTTAATATGTGAGAAGGGAAAGTTAGTGGCTATGACAAGTGGGCTCCATAATTTAGGAAATGAGGAAGCTTTTAACGGGACACCCATTTGTGTAAAAGGTGAAGCTTCAAATGGGATGTAGGGAGTATGTATTATCTGTGAGGGAAGCTTTTAGTGAGAAGGGGTTAATTTTGAAATGTGTTAATTTCATGTCTTCAAACTAAAAAAAATGTCTTCTTGCCACCATAATTGCTGAATATATATTTTAATTTTCATAATTTTAAGAAAATTTAAAAACAAATTACTATTTTACCTCTTATAGAGTAAATTAATTTAAATACTTCAACTATAGTATTTATCATAAAAACATCACAAAAGCAATATTTACGCTCTTTCCTAAAATTCTTGGTTTGAACTGTTGCAAAACAGTTTTCTTTCTCTCCCTCTCGTCTTCTTCATTTCTTCATCATCAAAATCTAAAATTTTGTATGTATTCATCAATCCACTCCACTAATCTTCTTCTTCTTTTGATTTCGGGGAAATGACAATTTAGGGTCCAAAATTTGGGGGGGGAGGGGGTGTGCCAATAGGGGTCTGATATATCAATTTTGTCAATTTAGGGTCCAAAGTTGCAAAAGTTGTGCAGGTTAGGGTTTTTTAACGATTCTGTTAACGGAATCCAGTTAAGTCACAAGTGTTTTGACATGGACTTAACTAGAGTTTGTTTTTATTATTTGCATGAGCATATTGTCATTTCAGATGTAGAAAATTAATAAAAAAAATTGAAATATTAAATTTTTACTTTCTTATATTAAATTAACTAATAATTAAGACGTCATTTACCGAAATATTTTTTCAAGAAATACAATAAAAATATTTTTTTCATTAGAACCACTATAAAATAAAAAGTATAATTTTTAAAAGGAAAAAGTGTAAAAAAACTATATTAAAAAAAACCACTTTATTTTTTTAGAAAGAAGAAAGTGGGGATTTGGACAACTCTTTTTTTTTTTCTGTGGTGGTGGTTAGTATTGTTTCATTATTAATATTAGTGTTTCAATTATTTTATTTTATTTATAAAATTATTTTTTATTTTTATTATTAATTTTCCTTGTTTATAACTTCATTATTTGCGGTTTTTTAAAAAAAACCCACTTTAATTTTTTATTTGCTTATTATTTTATTTATTATTATTTTTGAATTAATTAAAATTATTCGAAAATTTAATAATAAAAGTGAAAGAAAAATTAGGGTCCATTGTATAAGGGGTGTGTGAAATGACAGCCCAGGCGAAGTTTTTTTGTTACTTAACTAGATTTTCTTTGCAACTTAGTCCAAAAACCCTTAATTGACTAACGTTGTTAACTTTGGACCCTAAATTGACAAAATTGATACATCAGACCCCTATTGGCACACCCTCCCAAACTTTGGACCCTAAATTGTCATTTCCCCTTAATTTCCATTCCATTCTTCTTATTTTGATTTGATTCATCACTAACATCCCAAATTTTGCATTTATTATTTGACAATTTTGTCATCAATAAATGCAAAATTAGGGATTTATTTTAAAATTTGCTTTTTATTTTAAAATTTGATGTTTAATAAATTCTCTCCTTTGTGGGAGCCGTTGATTTCTCTCCTTGTGGGAGTCGTGGTTTTCTCTCCTTGTGGGAGCCGTTGATTTCTCTCCGTCGTCGAGAGTTTGTGTTTGTGTGTATGCTAGTTTGTTTGTTTGTTTTTATAGGGACAACTGCAATTCAATCTTTAATGACGAATCTCGCGTCATCTCAAAACAAAAAGGATGTCATTGCTCTTACTGCTCAAGGACGTTTCGAGGGTTTTGGAATATTTGGTAGACGTTTACTCGTCAACCGAGATTCTTAATGTAAAGTTTTCAAAGCGAAATATTGTCCAAAGGGAGATTTTTTTAATGCCGAATCGAGACAGTTTCTCAGTTTTACTTAGAGTGAAATCTGTATGTTTCAAGATTTACATCGAAATTGTAATTGTTTTAGGTTAAAAAATGGATCTATTATGGATGTTTGGGATGAGCCTCCTGGGGCGCCGTCTATTTTTCAATATTAATACAATTGAAGTTGTTGTTTCGGAAAAAAAAAAAAAAAAACTTGGTTTCACCACTCTATATAATTGATTCATAAGTTTGGCCAATTGCCATTAAACATGGAGAATATTATACCATATCATAACCCCGTGATAAAGACTTTTTTTACTTTAGCTACCCCAATTGTCAAACTAATACTAGTATACATGTCCTTTTTTGCTATAACCATGCTTTGATTTTGACAATCAATCTCCGTTGCTTTACATTTTATTTATCTAGAACCACATTTCTTATACTCTCTCTGTCTTAAAGTAAGAGTCTTATTTTTCATTTTGGTACATCCCATAGTAAGAGTCTAATTCCTAAAATGGCAAAAAATCTTTACTATTCACCCCACTCATTCTCTCTCCTATTTTACTTTTATACTCACAACACCAATCAATTCACTATTCTCTCCCACTCATTCTCTCTCATACTTTACTTTTACACTCACAACATTTACATCACTTTCAAATATTTATTAATAAGCGTGCAAATGAGGGATATGACTCTTACTCCGGGACGGAGGGAATACTGTTTACCCAAAAAAAAAAAAATGAAGGAAATACACTTTACCAAAATAAAAACAACAACAACCATAGCGAATTAAGGAAAATCCAAACTAATCAGAATAATAAATTTAAAATTTAATCTGCTTGACGGTTGCAGCGATCTAACTAGAATGTGGTTGACCTAATCTTGTTTAATGTTTTTTTTTTTTAAGCAATCTTGTTTTGTGTTGTTAATATCAGACACAAAATTAACCCTTATTTATTCCACTCATCTATATCTATATCTATTTATCTATAAATAAATAAAGGTTGAAGTAGATGGAGCCCCTTTCTAAAACAGTTTCTCGCTCAAACACATCCCTCTATAAATAGAAACTTGGAAAACGTGTTATACGGCCGTTTTATTGGTAAAAGACGCGAGATTTGAGAATGATCTTTTCATATTTAACGTAATACATTATCGCTTAGAGTTTCTAATTCAACTTAAGTAATTAATTGCCGCATGACACTCCTAATTTTTTTTTTTTAAAAAAAAATCTATCCTAATTCTGGTTTCAAACAAAAAAAAAAAATTCCTAACTCTTCCCTAATTCTAGCTGCATACAAGTAGTTATTTGTTTCTTTCAAAAATAAAATAAAGTCTACACAATCATTACCAAATCTATGGCATGAATTGCTTTAATAATCTTTTTGTTACTGCGTCTCTTTATCCTCACGTTTCTATTTTCTAACAATTTTACCAAAACAACTCACCAAGTAAACAAACATTTGGATGTGTTTCGTTTCCTTCATCTCCATCATCTATTCATATTTAATTCTCTCATTATTATGAATTACTATAATTTTTACTATTATATATGTGTATACTATATTTATAGGTGCAAAATACTTTTACAAGTATGCATATGCTATACCTTTATATAGTGTGGGATAAGACTCATTAGTAATGATATTTCTCAACACAAATATTATAATAATAAGCTATCATTTTATAATTACAATCAAATTTTATTAATGTAATTTGATTTTATTCTTATAATTTTTCAAAGTTTATTTTTACCGTGCGTTTAACGCACGTGTGTTACTCTAGTTATATGATAAATGTTCGAACTGTTTTGTTTTTAATTTTATAAAGATTGTGTTTTACTTATTTGCAATTAGTTGTACTGTAATAAAATTGTACAAACATCATTATTTTTCTTAGAATCATATGTTTCTGTCAATGAAACTTAGCTCATGCGACATACTCCCTCCGTCCCCCTTTAACTTACAAATTTTGGGTTGAGCACATTATTTAAGGGAAAAGTGAAAAAGTTGATGTGTTGTTAGTGTAGATAGTTGAGTGGGAGAGAGAAAGTGGGGTAGAGAATAATAAGTGGATAGTTGTTGTGAGTATGACAAGTGGTTCCCATTATTTTAAAAGTATTTAAACATTTTTTTTTTGAGACTTTGTAAATTAAAGTGAGACAACCAAAATGACAAATTTTGTAGATTAAAGAGGACGGGGGAGTAGACAATTGCCTCTCATTAGGAGGGTCTCGGATTCGATACCCCTATCCATTGTGTATATACAAAAAAAATATTTTGAAACAAACTAAAAAACGCAATTACTTATTACAGTATTATAATTAGTCTGAAAGTATAATAATACTGCTGATTAACAATTGTGTGCACGAGGGGAAGCTTCAATTCTTGTTGTATGCATACACACATGTATACACATGTAAGAATGTCAACAAAGGGAAGTAAATCAAAACAAAGTAATACTACTAGTAAAGATTCCCCAGCAGTTTCACAATCATAGCTTTTTTGATGTAGAATTGTACTCCTCCGTCCCGGATTAAGGTTTTTAGTTTGATTTTACATAGAAATTAAGAAAAATTAAATGTTGTGAGTATGAAAAGTGTAGTATGAGAAAATAGGAGAGCGAAAGTGAGTAAAAAGTTTTTGTGTGAGAATGACAAGTGGGTCCCATTGTCCATTTTAGGTAATAAAGCAACTAAGAACCTTAGTCTGAGACAAACTAAAAAGTAAAGTAAGAACCTTAGTCTAGGACGGAGGGAGTAATACTTCATCTGTTTCATTTCAGAGTAAGAATCCTACTTTTTATTTTGGTACGTCCCAGAGTAAGAATCTCATTCCTAAAATGGTAAGGAATATTTACTATTTATCTCACTCATTTTCTCTCATACTTTACTTTTATACTCACAACACCAATCAACTTACTATTCCCTCACACTCATTCTCTCTCTTACCTTACTTTTAGACTCACAACACTTAAATCACTTCAATCATTTCTTAATCTCCGTGCATTTGAGAGGTAAGATTCTTACTCTGGGACGGAGGTAGTATATTTTTTTTCTGTAGATTGAATTTTATTTTTTTCTTCGCACGGGTTTCTCAGGTCTGACTTGGTCAAAGGCTGAGTTACTAGAAGATTAATTAGGCACTCTTTGACTGTGATATTTTTGCAGAATTTTGTAATTTTAACTTGGTCTTATTTAACTTTTAACATATTTATAGAAATGTGTGTGATCATATTACTTTCATTTGTTTTATAGTTAATTGAGGTATAAAATAAGAATAGAGAAATAATACTCTCTCTGTCCCTGACTAATAGGCACAAATTTTTTTTATGGGCGTCCCATTTAAATGGGCACAGTACTATAAATAGTAAAAAACCTTTACTATTCATCTCACTAATTTTCTCTCCTACTTATTCTTACTCACAACATTTACACTTTTTTATCTCCTACTTATTTTTCACACTCACAAAACTAATACTTTCTTTAATAATCGTGCTAAAAAAAATTGTGTCTATTGGTTTGGGACGGAGGGAGTATGATTAGACATTCCCACGGTTCACATATGAACCGGGTGAATCGTGAACCGGTGGTTTACGGTTCATAGGTGGTTTGGCTTCCAATACCGGCGGTTTGGACCGGCGGTTCATACTGTCTAAATTCAAAATATTTTAGAAATTTTTAAGGTAAGGCTCCTAAATGTCCTCCCTTAATTATAAAGGGTAAAGGTTGGTAGTCTCCTTATATGTAAATTTGCTTAATATTAATAAAATTATAAGAATACCGTCTCTCTTTTTTTCAAAATATTTTCGTCCCACTCAAACCCATTAATTCCTTTAAAAATAGGGCAAATGAAAAATAAGGGCCTGAAGTTTGGGTGTCGTTTGTAGGTAGGGGTCTGAAGTTTCAAAACTAGCAGATCAGGGCTTGAAGATAGGAAAAAACTAGCAAATAGGGGCTTTCTGACAGAAAAGTTAGATTTTTCAGTTAAATCAGCATGTGTAGTGCACATGTGGACTTAATTGAAATTAATATTACTATTAAAGGGGTAAATGAATATTTTAAAACTTAAAAGGACTAAAATTAATTTTTTTCACTAATATAAAATTTACTAAATTAATATTACTTATTTGAAATGAAAACACTATATTAGTTTTTTATAATAAATATTTTTTTAAAAAAATGAGAACTTACATTGTTAATTAATTATTTCACTAAATTAAATATTTTGAAAAATTATTTGAAGTATTATTTAAAAAAAAATTATAATAATTTTTTAAGTGAGAAACCTACGTTGTTAATTAATTATGTCACTAAATTAATTATTTTGAAAAGTTATTTGAAGTATTATTTTAAAAATTATTATGCTAGATTGTTTAGTAAAATATTTTTTCAAATAATTTAGTGAAATATTTTTTAAATAAATAGTTTAGTGAAATTATTTTTCCAAAAAAAAATTAATTTGTGAAAAAAAATTAAAAAAAATAATATTTTAGTGAATTATATATGGTTAAAAGTTTACTTTTAGTCCTTTAAAAATTTAAAAATTCATTTTACTCCTTAAATAGTAACATTTATTTCAATTAAGTCCACATGAGCACGACACATGCGGATTTAACTGAAAAATCTAACTTTTTCGTCAAAAAGCCCATATTTGCTAGTTTTTCCTATCTTCAGACCCTGATCTGCTAGTTTTGAAACTTCAGACCCCTATTTACAAATGATCCTCAAACTTTAGGCCCTTATTTGTCATTTGCCCTTAAAAATATGTAATTCAAAATTTCATATATATTTATGTAAAGTAAAATAATTTATAATGTATCAAAAAAATATAAATAATAAAAAAAAAAAAATTGTTTAAAAACTGCTCAAAATTTGTTTTTAATTTTAAGAGAAAAAATGAACCGAATGAACCAATGAACCGTACCGTGAACCGTTGAACTATGAACCATGAGTTAACGGTTCATATATGATTTTATACGATTTTAGTTTTTTACGAACCGTGAAACGGGCATTTCTAAGTATGATACTGAAGTTGAACTGATAAACAATCATTTAATTCTACACATGACTTTTCTTAAGTTTGAATGGAAATTAAACTGAAAGTGATTGGACACTAAATTTGCTATGTACATACTACCCAGTAGGGATGGCCAAACCGGACCGGAACCGGACCGGAACCGGACCGGAAAAGCCCGGAACCGGAGCAAACCGGGGAGGGAAACCGGAACCGGACGAACCGGAACCGCAAGGCACGCGGGCCGGTTCAGGGTCACATATATGCCGAACCGGACCGGAACCGGAACCGGAACCGTACCGAAAATCCCTTGTTTTTCAATAATTTAAAGGAGTGGACCGGAACCGGACCGGAACCGGACCGAACCGGAACCGTATTGTGCCAAACCGGAACCGGAACCGGGGTAAGTGCGGGCCGGTTAAGGGTCACCCTTTTGACGAACCGGAACCGGCGGTTCCGAACCGGAACCGGGCCCGGAACCGGTTTTGGCCATCCCTACTACCCAGCTATGTGAATCTAGCTTAACTCCTTTCATTTAAAAAGTGGAGTTAATCTGACAGCAAGCTTATCTTCTCCACAACAAACCCATAAAACCAGGATTCAAGAACGTAATAGTACTTTTTAAAAGCATTTAGTACAACTATTAATTACACATTTATTTAATTTTATTAACCTTGGGTTAGATAGTGACGAATATTTCTCCGTGAATGTGTTTTGGAGGAAACTAGTTCCTAAGTTATAAAAAGTCGTGTTTTTAACCCTTAAACCCTAAACCTAAAACCCTAAACCCTAAATCTTAAACCATGTATCCTACAAAAACATGACTTTTTATAACTTATGGAGAAACTAGTTTCCCCCAAAATTATCTCTTTCGCCATGTTACCAAATAAAAGTACGCAAAATCTAGGGAAAAACGTTTTCCGAACGTTTAGGAAAAACGTATTTAAAAAAAAGCGGTGGCATTTTTGTAAATGATCAAAACTTTTCAACGGTTCTGGATATAATTATAAAACCTTCTGGATATGATATTGATAGCCAGAACCTTTGAAAGTGATAGCCAGAAAAGTCATTTTTGTAAATAATCGGAACTTCTCAACGGTTCTGGATATCAATATAAAGGCTTCTAGCTGTATATCAATATAAAGGCTTCTGGATATGAGATTGATAGCCAAAACCTTTGAAAGTGATAGCCAGAAGGGTTCTGGATATCAATATAAAGCATTCTGGATATGAGATTGATAGCCAGAACTTTTGAAAGTGATAGGCAGAAGGGTCCTGGATATCAGTATAAAGCCTTCTGGATATCAATATAAAGTCTTCTGGACATGAGATTGATAGCCAGAACCTTTGAAAGTGATAACCAGAAGGTTTTGAAAAACACGTTTTTCCTAACCATTAGGAAAAACGTGTTTTACAGGAGACCAACTCATAAAAGTATTATTACTTTCTATTCCAAAATAGTTATCGTTTTTTAATGAAAACGATTCAAATTTCTCTTTTACTTTTGCAATAATAAGAAAATCAGTTTACTAAAAAAAAAATTACTATTTGAGTTGTGAGGAAACTTCAGGATGATATGCATGCAATGCAATGGGAGAATTATTGTCCTTAGTTTACAAAATCAAATTTGAAACTCAACCAATCGGACATATGGTATATTGCTTAACAATTATTTTGTAAATAATGTTGGTACGTGGTATACCAACAAAATGTTAAAATACATATCATATGCCAACCAGATTTTACAATATTGGTACGATATACCAACTAAAATCAAATATTTATATCATATACCAATTTTTAGTATACCAATTGTATTTGATACGGTTGATATATGGTTAGTTGATTATATTTGTGTCATTGGTCAACCCCTCACCATGCATATATAGGCGAACTTGCTGCACTAGCATGGAATGATTTGGCAAAAAAAAAAAAAAAAAAATGTAAATTGAGTACCTATGTAGGAAAGATGGAAGTAAAAGGACTAAATAATAAATAAGTAGATAATTGTAGGTGCTAGTAGGTAACTTAGAAGTGAGAAGTCTACTTTATTCTTTTTACCTTTGCCTTGCCTCTTCCTTTTTGTTGTTTTATGCCAAAATTTAAAAGCTTTTTCCCATATCCCTTTCCTCCTTTCACATTCACTATCGATCAACTTCTCCAACCATTCCCTCACTGAGTTTGACCCGTTACCACCTACTTAGCACCTTCTTTCCATCTTCTACCCCTCCCCCTACTCCTTAACCTCACCCCCAAAACCTTAAATATTCACACTTTTCCTCTCTTCTCTCTCTTTTCTACCTTTCTCTTCTCACAAAACACAAGAAGATTTTGCTAATAACAGGTTGTCTTTCTTCTGTTGTGCAGTCAGACTGAACTCTGTACTAACTAGATATTTCTTTATATCTATAGTACATGAGAGAGATCATCTGATCGATCTGAGTTCTGTGTAGTCGGATTGTATATGTGAAATCTCTTCTATCTTTCTCACACATAAAATTCTATACTATTATGGATTCCGGAGGGAGTGGTAGTTTACAATCTTCAAGTGGTGGTGATGATCAAGAATATGATTCAAGGGTTGATCATCACTCCATTTCTTCTTTCTTGAATCCTTCTGCAGCCCACTTTTCCATCCACCCACAACCACCGCCGGCGGCGGCGGCGGCGGCCAACGCTTCTTTCTTTGACCCTTCTCTTGATTCCTCACACTTTTCTGTTTCACACACCCAACAAAACCCTCTCTACAATGACCCGCTTTGGTCCAGGAACCTGATTAGATCCGACCACCCAACAACCTACACCGACTTTGTTAACCAGTCTCTTTTGGGTGGTTCTTCTCAACAATCCGGGTTGTCGACCCAACAAAACCCATTTCCAGGGCCATTATCATCAACTGCAGCGCGTGCACCCACGCAACCACCTGATCACCACCAATTATCAAACGTGGCGGCGGCGGCACAGAAGAACCCCAAGAAACGTACTAGAGCATCCCGGCGGGCACCCACCACCGTTCTCACGACGGACACCTCCAACTTTCGCCAAATGGTTCAAGAATTCACCGGCATCCCCGCCGCCCCTTTCTCTGCAGCCTCCTCTTCCTTCTCCCGCCGTTTTGATCTTTTCGGCGGCGGTGGTGGTGGCTCAGCCATGGGACTGGGTCCCCTCTACCCTTTACGCCCATCTGCTCAAAAGCTTCAATTATCACCACAATTTCTTACCAACAATTCAAATTCTCCTTCTTCATTCTTGAACTCCGACGCTACCGCCGCCGCCACGGCCGCTCCCACTATAACTAACAACTTCCAGCAACAAACCAATTCCGATCATTCGTTTCAGAAACAACCCCAAACTTTGCTGAATTTACAAAACCCTCTCTTCACTTTCCAATCCCTCCTCCAACAAAACACAAATGCAGCCACTTTTGCCTCCCAAAAAAACACATCTATGAACAACAACGACAACACCCTTGATGGTCAACAAGTCAATTCAAGCCTAGGTGGGTTTCCAAGTTCTTCATCAGCAGCGACAACAAGAAGGTGGAGCGATCATCATGGGGGTGATGAAGGTCAAAATTTGGGGGGTTTTGATGGAAATTCTCAAAATGTTGGTGGGTATAAATTAAACAATTCTTCATCATTTCAGAGTGACAAGGGTTTGGATAATATTGTAAGCACATCCAGGGGGACAACTGATCATCAAGGTAATGTTGATTCATGGATTTGCCCTTCTGATTAGGTGTTTTATGAAACCATATACATTATTTAATTGTTATACACAAGTTACATGTGCGTATAGAAATTAGATTATCATTATTTTACTTTTTTTTTTTTTTTTTTTTGTAGTTGTTCTAAAATTACTCATATGATGTTAATTATAGTTCTTTTAATTTAATAGTACATTGCAATTACAATTTATATACTCTCTCCGTCCCATTTTAAGAGTCAAACATTTCCTAAAAAGGCGCCCTATTTTAAGAGTCAAAACCATAAAATGGATAGTGTGTCCTACGTGTCATATTCACAACAATTATCCACTAACTCTTCTCTACCACACTTTCTCTCTCTTACCCAACTATTAACACTCACAACCAAGGATGGCAACGGGCGGATACGGAGCGGGTTTGCTCATAACCAAACCCGCCCCTCAATGAACACTCCTGTTACCAAACCCGCCCCGTATGGTGTTGAACCCGCACCCGCCCCGCCCCGTATTTCATAAAAGCACAATTTTATGGATGAAATTAACATCATAAATTAACATTAAAAAATGAGGAAGACATATTATATATGTTGCAAGTAGAGATGAAACTAAAATCAGCAATAACCACGCAAAATATGAAGGAGTGTATTGGAACATTACAGTAAATAAAAGCATGCTTTAGTATACGAGGCGGTGGTTGTTCTTTTTTCCTTTTTCTAAGGTCCAAAATTTCTCATTTATATATTCATGTTTCGGTCGTGTTCTTGTTGTACAAACTTCTAGGTCATCGGCGTTAACATTACATTTTCGTAAAAGAGGGGTCAATCTTCACCAATTATAAAAGTCGCTACTCATTCTTGTACTTGTACAATAGACTAAAAATGTTTGGGCATTTGGTTCCTGACATTTATAAATTTTTGTAATGTTGCTCCCAACAGTTTTTTTTTCTCCAATTGGTTCCAAATATTTACATTTTTTTGCTATGTGGCTATAAAAGTAAATGGGCGTTAGTTTTTTAACAGATTTTATGTCATGTGACTAGCACATGGCGTTTTAAAGGACGTTTTAAATATTCGTAAAGCTACACATATCTGATTGATATGATTCTTTTTTTTATATTGAAACTAATATTTAAATCTACAACATAATTTTTTTTTTTGGAAATTTGTTGGTTACCTAAATTATTTTTACATTTAATCTTAATTTTAAATATTAAAAAAATAAAAAACACGTGAAATATAATCTAAAAAAGATATTAGCCCAAGTATGTTTCATATGAAGTAATTTTTATATGTATCTTTCGTAAAGTTTATTTTCTCCACCCATCTGCCACTTTCCTGCAACACCCATTACACATACACTCTTCCCTCGATTCATCATCCTTTTCTTCTCCATTTTTTTTCTATCAAACATTTTTACGAACTGATAATCTACATATAGAATTTACTTCATATGGAACATATTTGGGCTAATATCTTTTTTATATTATATTTTACTTGTTTTCTATTTTTTTAATATTTAAAATTAAGATTAAATGTAAAAATAATCCAACTATCCAATAAATTTCCAAAAAAAATATATGTTGTAGATTTAAATATTAGCTTCAATTTAAAGAAGAATCATATTAATCGGATATGTGTAGCTTTAAGAATATCTTAAAACGTCATGTGCTAGTCACATGACATAAAATCTGTTAGAAAACTAACGCCCAGTTACTTTTATAGCCACATTGCAAAAAAATGTAAATGTTGGGAATCAATTGATGAAAAAAAGCTGTTGGGGGCAACATTGCAAAAGTTTGTAAATGTCAGGAACCAAATTAAAAATTGCCCAAAAATGTTTCCTTAAAAACTTGTAAAAGTAGCTATAAAATGAGGCGGGGAAATGATAGATAGAACCGTACAACGTAGAAGTATCTCTTTCGATTAACGTCTCCTCCTGCCCATTATTTTCAACTATATTTTGAATCTTTTGATGCTTGTACCACCAATGTTCCATAATTGCATAAGAAATTTATTGAATTAAAACTTAGCTGCTACAATTAACATAATACTCCCTCCGACTCAGTTTATGGTTATTAGTTTTCTTTTTTCGTGTTTATGGTTTTTAGTTTTCTTTTTCGTATGTTCCAATTTAAGGTTCTTAGATGCCTTATTTCTTAAATGACAAAGTATGAATAGTGTTTTGGACAAGATTGTCCTCAGAAAGTTCATATATTAAAAAACTATCACTCACCCATCTACTTTTTACTCACTTGTTTTATTAATGGACAATTATATCATACACACTACACTTTTGACTCAAATTTACCTTGATTTCTTAATGAACGTGTAAAAAATCAAACTAAAAATCTTAAACTAAGACAGAGTGAGTAATACATACTAAAAATACTATTTTAGTAATGAAGCCAAAAATTTAGAGGAAGTGGTCGAAATCATGATATAGCGTTTCCCCCCCCCCCCCCCTAAATTTAAGGTGTCGGAATTGCAAAAATTAATACTTTTAATAATAAAAATTATTTTTCTAAATGTAAAAGAGTAAAAATGATACAACTTTAAAATGGAGGGGGCCGGAATGTTTTTCATTTAATGATATTCTGACAATATTTACTTTTTGTTAAATTATTTAATGGAAGATTGCAATTATATTTTTGTTATTTACTTTCTAGTTTTTGTTACTACTTCCGTCTTAAAATTAAAATGAATGTCAAAAATTTCTCAAAATTGCTTTTTGTCAAGAATATCAAAAGAAAAAAATCATTGAGGTAGAAGAAGTATTTGTTGAAGTGGCTCTACTATTTTCTTTGACTACATTTAATCTCATTGATATTTTTCTTATTTATAATTTGGCTTTATTTTATACTCCGTCCGTCCCAAAATGATCTTAGCGTTTGACTATTCAAACTTTTTAAGGGCACGAACACTTGCTTCACTAGCTATGGTTTGTTTATGCACTTTGGGAAGAATATTTTGGGACAATGAGAAATAACAAACAAAGAAGATCATTTTGGGACGGAGGGAGTATTTTTGTATGGGGATAAAAATTGCAATAGACTGATTCATTTGGGAACCATATCTTTTTCCTGCCACGCAAAATATCTTTGGTTCAACTGGAGGGAGAATCAAAATTGTAAAACATAAAAATTTGATTAGCTTTTGAACGACATAAACCGACTTGGTTAAACGGAGCCCGGATACTCCAGGCCTACATGCCTAACAGACCTATACCGAGAGGCCCACTCACGGGAAGCCCATGTTTATAGGCCGACATCAGTAAGGCCGAGCAGGCAGACCTTGCCTAGGCCAAGTCCGAGAAACCTAATCCCTAGCCGGCCTCTATGACGAGCCGAGTTAGATGACGGGCCGACTTATATCAAAAACCTCCCATTATCGTTGGGAGACCTCTTACAGAGTTATGTTACAACTCTGACACTAAAGAATCCTTATCTAAACAAGGATATCTCTTATACCAGATAACAGGATATCATCCATCCTTATCAGGAGTCTATCTCCAAGGAATACGAGTCCTACATCAGCACGGGGCATCCTAGCTTCTCTAACAAGCTTGGACTCATTCACCCACGCCTATATAAACAGGTCCTCACAAACAGGAGAAGGGTAATGAACTTTTGGCTCTAATCTCGTCAATTGATTTTCTCTATTTCTAAACACCCATATCCTTATTCTTACACCGGAGGGCCTTCGCCGATGAAGCCCCGGTGTAGTTTACGTTTGATTCGTGTGTGCAGATCCGGCCATCAAGAACTGTCGCTGGGATTATCCGAACCGCTGGACGAAGGCTGATCCAACCAGATTTTGGCGTCATCAGCTTTAATGGAACATGCTGGAATAACTTTGAATTACTCACTCTATGTCGCATAACTGAAGTCGTAATTTATTTATTTTATTTAGGTTTGATTTTCCATGGCCTCCTCAGCCAAACTAATTGCCCAGATAAACCCACAAACATTATTAAAGCTCATATACACCCAAAACAATATTACCTATAAACCCAACGCCCATTAATAATTTCTAAATAGCCAAAATGCCCCACCCCCTTTAGACAAAACCCTAAGCTTCCCACCCTCCTTTCATTTTAATCCAAGCAACTTCTCTCTAAAACACACACACACACACATTCTCTCCCCCTCCAACCCCCCCCCCCCCCTCTCTCCAGCCCCTCTCACTTTTGGCGCCCTCGCTTTCTGTGGAGATGTCTCCAGCGCCCTAACCTCCAGTGCATCCTTCCTCTCCATCTCTATTTTTCATTTTCGTCGGTAGCACCATCGCCGACATCGCCTGAGCCACCAGATTTGAGTTTCCGTAGTGGGCCTGGCCGTCATTTTCAGTGCCAACCAATATCTCCGGCAATTACTACCATATTTACAATGTTTTTTGCTTCATCGTCATCGTATTTATCTGGATCTACGACCATCTCCCTCTAATCTCCGACACATCCCCTCCGCTTCTGTTTTCCGACACCATCCCTTTCATTTCACTCTTTATCTATATGTCCAAATATATTCGATTTTCGACTAGATTCCTCCATTTCCGACCAGATCTACAACATCTAAGGCCTCTTGTCTCTTGTCTCTTCATCTTCACCGGATCTACAAAATGTTATGATATGATTAGCCTTGTACTTAAGTAAAAGAGTAATTCTAGTCTTATATCTATGTATAGGTGTATCCTTGTTAACAAAATATGTAACTTTTGTATGATGTTTTGAGAAAAATGAGAAAATAACTAGTATTATACATAAATATAGGAGCGGACTAGTTAATAAAATAAGAGGCTCTTTTATAATTTTTGAAGATAATGTGAAAATTTGTGAAAGGTTTTTTACTTTTGTACATCAGTATAAGAGCAATTCTTGGTTTATACTTAAGTATTGAAGCTGACTGGTTAGTAAAATGCTTCCTCCTTCCCATAACAATGGTTACTTATTTCCCTTTTTGGTTCCCATAACAATGGTTATCAACCCAATATAGAAATATGGTTATATTTTTTTATTTAATGGAACTCACTTGCCCATTAACAGTCTCTACTCACTTACTATTTTGTACTCCACATTTCTCTCCTACTTAATTTTTGTAAATAATTGGAACTTTTCAGACGATTCTGGATATCAATAACAAGCCTTCTGGATATGATTTTCAAGCACACTTGAAGAAGATCATGGCCAATAAACTTTCTTGATATCAAGCTCAAGAGGTTCTGGATATAGATAATAAAGTCTTCTGGATATAATTTATCAAGCATCGCCAATGAGAAAAAAAAACTGAAAAAAACTTTTGAGACTGGTAGCCAGAACCTTTGACACTGATAGCCAGAACCTTTGAAAGTGATAGCCGGAAGGTTTTTTCTGGAAAAAAAAAATGAAGAGCAGTTGATGTGTTAATAGATAGCCAGTGACAGTGTTTCAGATGACCAGTTTATGTGTTACGAACGTCCAACAAGTGTGTTGAGGAGCGCCAGATGGTTATGAAAAACATGTTTGTCTTAATCACTAGGAAAAACACGTTTTACATGAGACTAACTCTTTGTATTTGAGATATATTTTTATGTTATAATGTGTTGTTTTTTATACTAGCAAGAAAGTTTAACAAAAAATAAATAAATAAACAAATGCAATTTTTTTCTCCATTTACATTTGGTATATATCGAGTATCAACCGAATACCAATCGTACCAAAAAACTTGGTATACCGACTTTTGTGGTTGGTACAAGTGCATATTTATTGTTGGGATTGGAGCCAAAACCAAGGAGAGGATCAAAACCGAGGAGAAGATAGAGCAGAAACGCACAGCCAGGAGGAGTGAGCGACCGCCCACTTAATCAGGTTTGAATCTAGCCATGACAGGAGTGGAGTAGGCGGCCGCACAAGGTGGAATGGGCGACCGCCCACTCCGACAGGATTGCAGACGTCCGTAGGAGTTAAAGGTGGAAAATGAATGTGTTTTCCTTTATGAGAAGGATAAGGAATCAGTCTCCTTATGGCAATATCTCACGTGTATAATACTTGGAGAAAAAGTATTATACTCCTTCCGCTTCTGGGACTCCGGGTGATTAGGTTTTGATCAGGATTAAGTTTTGTATCCCTATAAATATATTGTGACAACCACCATTATATTTTGTACTTTACTTTATGTAGGAGAAAGTTATGATATCAAAAAAGAGAGCACAAAATAGTGTTTAGGAGGGGGCCAGGGGCCTAGGAGAGCCATGGGGGGAGATTCTATTGTTGGTGTATATGTCACGACCCGAAATCTAGGCTCTATTTTATTAGTAATAAATAATTATCATTTATTTATTTGCTTATTTGTTTAATTAAATTATTATTTATTTAAATAATTATGTGTGCAATTTATGTGTTATAATAATTTATGCCTAGCATTGTAATTGAGTCAATTGGGTGGTGTGGTATTGTTGGCTCTATTTTATTAGTAATAAATAATTATCATTTCTCTTTCCCTTCTCTCTTCATTTTAGCTATCTTCCTCTCATCTTCTCTCATTTCTCTCTATACGAAATGTGTTTAGATCGTCGATAGGATCGCGTAGAATCAAGAATATTCGAATTCCGTCAACTTTCATTATTTTCAAGTAAGTTGCTTTTCCCCCTTTTATGCTAATAATGTTCATATTTAACTCCCTTGATACTCTGTTGATATATGTAACCTCTTTGTTTGATTTGGAGCTGATTGGAATCAAGAATATTCGAATTCCGTCAACTTTCATTATTTTCAAGTAAGTTGCTTTTCCCCCTTTTATGCTAATAATGTTCATATTTAACTCCCTTGATACTCTTGTTGATATATGTAACCTCTTTGTTTGATTTGGAGCTGATTGGTATTTGGTTCATCTTTTGTGATTTTGGGCATTTGGAATCACTCCTTGGTTTAGGTTGTTTTAAGGTTGTTTATGGGTCATTTCTAGGTTCCTAAGTGGTTGGGTACCTTGGTATTGTTATTTGGAAGTATTGGCTTTGAGTCAATTGAGTTTTGGTAAAGAAATGGCAATTTTAGGTTCATTCCCTAATTGAAGAACCAGGTGAAGTTCTGGGTTTTCGTTGAAGACGATAGGAGGCACGCGCCCTCTTCCCTATGAAGCGCGCGCACCATCCCCCCCCCCCCCTTCCAATTCTTGATTTCCTTCTGATACAAGGAGGCGTGCACCCCTTTTTGGTTGAAGCGCGCGCACCCTCATCCCTTGAATTCTAGCATTTCCTTCTGATCATATGAAGCGCGCGCCCTTTTCCCTATGAAGCGCGCGCACCCCTCCCGCCCCTGTTCCAAATTGATTTGTTTTAGTGCTATCTTCCGAAAGTCATAACTCTCTCGTCCGAACTCCGATTTAGGTGTATAAACTATCGTTTTAAAGCTCTCCTTGAGCTCTTCGAGATGAGTGAGTAGTTGTAGTTGGATGCCTAGAATTGAATTGGATCCTTTGTGATTGAATGTGTTATAGTAATTGAGTAGTCTTACTTTGGAAGTATTGGAACACCTTTATTGTGTATTGTTGGTTCATTTCATCTTCTTGGTGATTATTTGGCATGATTCCCTACTTTGGAATCCATGGCTATTTATCGTGCTAGTACTTTATTACTTGACCCACGTTTGGACGTCCAGCTGGTTAATTGTGTTTGTTTCGGGCGATGCGAAATCTTATAATGGCACGGCCAAGTCCATTATGATGTTGACCATTGTTTTGACCCATTATTACCCTCCTCCATATTGGCCTTGGATGTGAGAAGAGCTAGCTCCTTTGTGTGCATTTTAGCTTTACTTGGAGCATGACTTTGTGGCATGTCTCCCGTCCCTTGTGACACTTCATTTGGTTATTGGTTCCGGTACCGGGGATTCCTCTTCAGCTTTCATGCTATTAGGAAGGTGATGATTTGTTGATTATTGAAGCTGCGCAGCGACCTTTATTTGGTTTATCAGTTTGGGAAAACCTTGGCTATATCCTTTGTTATGTGTTTATTTCCGCTGCTATCTGACATATGATAATTGCTATGTGTTATGTGATTTATTATGGATTATTGCATCATAGCATGTCATGTAGTTGCATTAGTAACTTATTGAGATTTATCTCACCCCCTTTCTTTTATCTTTGTTTTTCCTTAACCCCCCCCCCCAGGTGCTAAGGATTAGTGTCGCTGATCACGAGAAAGAGGATGTCGAGTGTGGATACATTCTTTTGGGGAAAGTTGTTATAGGTTGGTTTACATTATATAAATGTGTAACCTTTTTGGGATAGTTGTACCAAACAATGACGTCATTAAGAATTGTACATTTATATTCTGTTGGGCATAAACTTATGGAAGTTTATGATAGTTGTATTTGGTTATTATCAAACTTGGATTTGTAAAACTTTGGATCATCACCTTTTGGTATCAAATGGAATTTTAACTTTAGTATTTCACAGTTTTGGTTTTAAGTCGACGTCCAGCTCGCGTACTCCGGGCCCGCGGGTTCGGGGTCGCGACAGTTGGTATCAGAGCTATGGCATTAGCTCTAAGTATAAAAATAGGTGGATTAGTATGACCTAGGAGGGTAGTAGTGTGCGGAGTGATTAACGGTTGATGTTTTATGCAGGTACTTGTTTACAATGGTTCGTAGAAGGAGTGGTGAAGGTAGTACCGGTAATGCAAATCAGAATGATACAAGGGAAGAAGCCCGTGCCATGTTTCAAGGCATGTTCGAGGCGGCCATGAAGGCCATACATGATCAAGGTCCGAGGGTAGAACAAGCACCACCCCGCTACGGATTGGAACAATTTCTGAAGTTGAAACCGGTTGAATTCAATGGGGAACCCGATGTAAGGAAAGCTGAGTTATGGATTGGGTCGATGGAGAAGATTTATGAGGTATTTGGTTGCACGGATGAGGATAAGGTCCGGTTCGCAGCTTATAAACTTGTGGGTGTCGCCGAGCACTGGTGGAAGGGTGTTAAAGCTAGTTGGGATGATACTCACACGGTGTATGCGTGGGAGTTGTTTGTGCGTAAGTTCAAGGAGCATTTCATTCCGGTTGTTGATCAAAACCGAAAGGAGATCGAGCTCCTCAATTTGGAGCAAGGTTTGTTGTCTATAGCACAGTACTCGGCTAAGTTCACAGAATTAGCCCGGTACTGTGGCTATTTGGTGAGGACTGAAGAGCAAAAGGCCATGAGATTCATCCGCGGGTTGAAGACATCCATCCGTACTCAACTGATAGCCCAAAAGATTGTGACTTTTCAGGTTGCGGTAGATCGAGCCTACTTGATTGAACAGGACATTGGGGAACACAAAAGGAAGACCGAAGTTGTGAATACGGGCAAACAAGGAGGCCATGCTAAGTCTCAACCACAACACCGTTCCGATAACCGAGGTAACTTTGGGGGACAATCTCAGTTCTGAGGGCAACCAATCCCAAGGAACCCGGGTACCACTTCCGGGAACCAAGGGAACCAAATTTGGAGGATTTGTTCGTATTGTCAAAAGGAAGGTCATTCAGAGGACCGGTCCTGGAAGAAGCAGGGAAGGTGCACCAATTTTGGTCAAATGGGTCACTTTGTAAGAGATTGCCCGAGAGGTAGAGGACAAGCATCCGGGTCAGGAGTTGGTAATGATCAAGGTCAGAAAAGGGATGCTACCGGGAAGCCCAAAGTTCAAGGAAAGATATATGCCATGAATCAACAACAAGCGACCGATGATCCTTCTGTTATTGGAGGTATTGTTTCTGTGTCTAATGTGAGCGCACGAGCGTTAGTAGATCCAGGATCATCTCATTCATACATTTCTGTGCAATTTGCTTCTCTGTTAAATGCTGCATTTGAGTCTTTACCCTATGTGCTAGAGATGTCGACCCCTATAGGAGAATGCTTGATATCTGATCGAGTCTTTCGTGCTTGTGATGTGGTTATATGTGGTCGTACCTTATGTGCGGATTTGGTAGTCCTTCCCATTCAATACTTTGATGGTATATTGGGTATGGATTGGTTGAGCAAGTTTCATGCTTCTGTTGATTGCCGTAAGAAAACTGTTACCTTTTCTATTCCCGATGTGCTTAAGTTTGTCTTTGAGGCTAGTCCCTTGAGTAGAAAAGTTCGTTTAATTTCTTATGTAAAAGCGAGAAAATTATTGCACCGTGGTTGTGAGGGTTACTTGGCTAGTGTGTTAGACACCAAGAAGGAATCCCCTAGTTTGGATAGTATTCGGGTAGTTCGGGAATTTCTCGATGTTTTCTCCTCGGAGTATGATATGCCTCCCGATCGTGAGATAGAATTTTGTATAGATCTTTTGCCGGGTACGGCTCCGATTTCGAAAGCACCGTATAGGTTGGCTCCCGCAGAATTGAAGGAATTAAAGGTCCAGTTGCAAGAGTTGCTTGATCGAGGGTTTATCCGCCCTAATGTTTCCCCGTGGGGAGCACCGGTTTTGTTTGTGCGGAAGAAAGATGGTTCGTTGAGATTGTGTATCGATTACCGAAAGTTGAATCAGGTTACGGTGAAGAACAAGTATCCTCTACCGCACATTGATGATTTATTTGATCAGCTTCAAGGGTCCGTTGTGTTTTCCAAGCTTGATTTGAGGAGTGGGTACCATCAGTTGAAGATTCGATCGGAGGATATTTCGAAGACTGCTTTTCGCACTCGGTATGGTCATTACGAGTTCTTGGTTATGCCGTTTGGGTTGACTAACGCGCCGGCCGTGTTTATGGATTTGATGAACCGGGTTTTCCATCCTTATCTTGATTCGTTCGTGGTGGTCTTTATTGATGATATACTCGTCTACTCTAAATCTCGAGAGGAGCACGAGCAGCACTTGAGGACAGTCTTATCCATTCTTGCGAGGGAGAAATTATTTGCGAAGTTTAGTAAATGCGAATTTTGGCTCGAGAAGGTTTCTTTTCTGGGCCATGTGATTTCTAAAGATGGGATTTCGGTGGATCCTTCAAAGATTGAAGCCATAGTGGATTGGAAGAGACCCGAGTCAGTGACCGAGATTCGTAGCTTTCTGGGTTTGGCCGGGTATTACCGAAGATTTATTGAGGGGTTTTCGAGGATTGCTACTCCGATGACTCAGTTGACCCGGAAGAATGTCCCGTTTGAATGGACCGAGAAATGTGACAAGGGTTTCGAGGAATTGAAGAAGAGGTTGACTACCGCACCGATCTTGACCTTGCCTAATGGGAATGATGATTTAGTAATTTATAGTGATGCTTCGAAAAAGGGTTTGGGTTGTGTTTTGATGCAGAACAGGAAGGTGATTACCTACGCTTCGAGGAAGTTGACCCCTAGTGAGCAGAATTACCCAACTCACGATATGGAGTTGGCGGCGATAGTCTTTGCGTTGCACAAATGGAAGCACTACCTTTATGGGGCGAAATTTGAAATTTTTACCGATCACAAGAGTTTGAAATACCTTTTCTCCCAGAAAGAGTTGAATAATAGGCAACGCCGATGGATGGAATTGTTGAAGGATTATGATTGTACGATTTCTTATCATCCGGGGAAGGTGAATGTGGTAGCCGATGCGATTAGTAGAAAATCTTATGTGGCTTCGATGATGGTTCGAGAGTGGAGAATGCTTGAGGATGTTCGAGATTGGTCTCCTCGTGAATCGAGACATGGGGCTATTTTTGCGAATATTAGGGTATCTCCGACCCTAATTCAGAGGATAAAGGAAGCTCAGAAAGAAGACCCCGAGTTGGTGAAGGTAATGGGTAAATTGAAGGAAAAGAATTTCGAGGATTTTTCTATGAGTTCAAATGGGGTGTTGACTTTCCGTGGTCGTTTGTGTGTGCCCGATGTGGATGGAATAAAAAAGCAAGTTTTAGATGAAGGTCACAAATCGAGATATACTATTCATCCGGGTAGTACGAAGATGTATCAGAATCTGAAGCAACATTTTTGGTGTAATAATATGAAAAGGGAAATAGCGGAGTATGTTTCGAAGTGTTTAACGTGTCAGCAGGTCAAAGACGAGCATCAGAGACCCGCGGGACTACTTCAGCCGTTAGAGATTCCGGAGTGGAAATGGGAGCATGTGACCATGGATTTCGTTACGGGACTACCTCGTACCCGTAGGAAGTTTGACAGTGTTTGGGTAATAGTGGATAGATTGACCAAGAGTGCCCATTTCTTGCCTATTGACATCAGATATTCGATGGAGAAGCTTGCGACCCTTTGCATCGACGAGATCGTTAGATTGCATGGGGTTCCGGTTAGCATTGTGTCAGATCGAGACCCGAGGTTTACTTCTAGATTCTGGAAGGCGTTTCAAGAAGCTTTGGGTACAGATTTGCGTTTTAGTACAGCTTTTCACCCTCAGACCGACGGTCAATCCGAGAGGACTATTCAGATTCTTGAGGATATGTTACGAGCTTGTGCGATAGACTTCTCTGATTCTTGGGATTCACACCTACCGTTAGTGGAATTCTCTTACAACAACAGTCATCAGGCTAGTATCGAGATGGCACCGTATGAGGCCTTGTATGGAAGAAAGTGTAGATCACCTATTTGTTGGAACGAGGTCGGTGAAGCGAAAGTTTTGGGTATTGATTTGCTTCGGGATTCGGTTGAGAAAGTTAGGGTTATCCGGGATCGATTGAAAACAGCCCAGAGTCGACATAAGAACTATGCAGATAACCGAAGGCGAGATCTTAGTTTTCAGACCGGTGATTTTGTGTTCCTGAAAGTATCTCCGAAAGTGGGTATTCGAAGGTTTGGGAAGAAAGGTAAATTGGCTCCGAGGTTTATAGGTCCGTTTGAGATTTTGGGGAAAGTGGGACTTCTTGCGTATCGACTTGCGTTACCGTCATCTTTGGACCGGTTACATAATGTTTTTCACGTTTCTATGCTTCGGAAGTATGTTCATGATCCATCTCACGTTTTACCAAGGGTACCGGAGGATATAGAGCCCGATATGACTTATGAGGAACGACCGGTTCGGATCCTAGATTCTAAAGTTCAAGAGTTGAGGGACAAAAGTATTTCTTTGGTTAGTGTTCTTTGGAGGAATCATAATGTTGAGGAGTCGACGTGGGAGCTTCGTGATGAGATAGAGAGGAAATATCCGTGGCTTTTTAATTCTGGTAAGTCTCGTTAAAATTCGGGTCGAATTTTCTTTAAGGGGGAGTGAATGTCACGACCCGAAATCTAGGCTCTATTTTATTAGTAATAAATAATTATCATTTATTTATTTTCTTATTTGTTTATTTAAATTATTATTTATTTAAATAATTATGTGTGAAATTTATGTGTTATAATAATTTATGCCTAGCATTGTAATTGAGTCAATTGGGTTGGTGTGGTATTGTTGGGTCTTAATTGTTAGTAGGGAGTGTAGTATTGTGTTAGTAGATGGGGAAGGGGCCTAAGTGTAACTTCGATTTTAACTTCACCTCCTTCCTTCTTCTCCTTCTCCCTCACAAATTCATTTCCCAGTTACTCTCTCTCTCTTCTTGAAAAAGGTAAATTTCTCTTTCCCTTCTCTCTTCATTTTAGCTATCTTCCTCTCATCTTCTCTCATTTCTCTCTATACGAAATGTGTTTAGATCGTCGATAGGATCGCGTAGAATCAAGAATATTCGAATTCCGTCAACTTTCATTATTTTCAAGTAAGTTGCTTTTCCCCCTTTTATGCTAATAATGTTCATATTTAACTCCCTTGATACTCTTGTTGATATATGTAACCTCTTTGTTTGATTTGGAGCTGATTGGTATTTGGTTCATCTTTTGTGATTTTGGGCATTTGGAATCACTCCTTGGTTTAGGTTGTTTTAAGGTTGTTTATGGGTCATTTCTAGGTTCCTAAGTGGTTGGGTACCTTGGTATTGTTATTTGGATGTATTGGCTTTGAGCCAATTGAGTTTTGGTAAAGAAATGGCAATTTTAGGTTCATTCCCGAATTGAAGAACCAGGTGAAGTTCTGGGTTTTCGTTGAAGACGATAGGAGGCGCGCGCCCTCTTCCCTATGAAGCGCGCGCACCATCCCCCCTTCCAATTCTTGATTTCCTTCTGATACAAGGAGGCGTGCGCCCCTTTTTGGTTGAAGCGCGCAAACCCTCATCCCTTGAATTATAGCATTTCCTTCTGATCATATGAAGCGCGCGCCCTTTTCCCTATGAAGCGCGCGCACCCCTCCCTCCCCTGTTCCAAATTGATTTGTTTTAGTGCTATCTTCCGAAAGTCATAACTCTCTCGTCCGAACTCCGATTTAGGTGTATAAACTATCGTTTTAAAGCTCTCCTTGAGCTCTTCGAGATGAGTGAGTAGTTGTAGTTGGATGCCTAGAATTGAATTGGATCCTTTGTGATTGAATGTGTTATAGTAATTAAGTATTCTTACTTTGGAAGTATTGGAACGCCTTTATTGTGTATTGTTGGTTCATTTCATCTTCTTGGTGATTATTTGGCATGATTCCCTACTTTGGAATCCATGGCTATTTATCGTGCTAGTACTTTATTACTTGGCCCACGTTTGGAAGTCCAGCTGGTTAATTGTGTTTGTTTCGGGCGATGCGAAATATTATAATGGCACGGCTAAGTCCATTATGATGTTGACCATTGTTTTTCCCCATTATTACCCTCCTCCAGATTGGCCTTGGATGTGAGAAGAGCTAGCTCCTTTGTGTGCATTTTAGCTTTACTTAGAGCATGACTTTGTGGCATGTCTCCCGTCCCTTGTGACACTTCATTTGGTTATTGGTTCCGGTACCGGGGATTCCTCTTCAGCGTTCATGCTATTATGAAGGTGATGATTTGTTGATTATTGAAGCTGCGCAGCGACCTTTATTTGGTTTATCAGTTTGGGAAAACCTTGGCTATATCCTTTGTTGTGTGTTTATTTCCGCTGCTATCTGACATATGATAATTGCTATGTGTTATGTGATTTATTATGGATTATTGCATCATAGCATTTCATGTAGTTGCATTAGTAACTTATTGAGATTTATCTCACCCCCTTTCTTTTATCTTTGTTTTTCCTTAACCCCCCCAGGTGCTAAGGATTAGTCTCGCTGATCACGAGAAAGAGGACGTCGAGTGTGGATACATTCTTTTGGGGAAAGTTGTTATAGGTTGGTTTACATTATATAAATGTGTAACCTTTTTGAGATAGTTGTACCAAACAATGACGTCATTAAGAATTGTACATTTATATTCTGTTGGGCATAAACTTATGGAAGTTTATGTTAGTTTTATTTGGTTATTATCAAACTTGGATTTGTAAAACTTTGGATCATCACCTTTTGGTATCAAATGGAATTTTAACTTCGGTATTTCACAGTTTTGGTTTTAAGTTGACGTCCAGCTCGCGTACTCCGGGCCCGCGGGTTCGGGGTCGCGACAGTATATGCCCTAGGCATATTATTTGGCACGTTGTTTGACAATGTTTGTTATCACTTTTTCATTTATATAAAGAGATGTTTGGATTATTATTTGTTGTTACATGTTTTATTATAATAATCTCCGTCCCTAGTACTTATGAAGAACTAGTATAAGTTTAATTCGATGATCATATGATGATCATTTGTATGGGATATAAGTTAAACTTATGGATATGTGTTGGGGGACACATACTGGACATGACCCAACTATGAGGTTTATGTCATGGTCATAATGTCATAATTCAACCTCTAAATAGTTGTATCATTAGAATCCTAAGACCTGAGATTATTACGATCTTCCACGTAATGGATATCATGTTTGACATATTCAAACGTTACTCTTAACCAAGTAATTATAAAGGATATGATTGGCATGATCGAAGCTATGTAGGGAAGTATAATAAATCGAGATGGAATTTGTCCCTCTTATGAGAGATGTCAAGCTTTGGGCCACTCGATGAATAGTGTTGATGAAATGCATGGTCGTGCTCAAATGAATTGATATGATCAATGTCATTTGTATTATCAAACTATTTGGAATCGAGAAAAGTATTGAGCATTGTAAGTTGACCATTGAGCATGGCTTACGCTTAATGACATCGTGGACAAAAAGATTGTGATATATTCTATGAAAGATAAGCGAACTTTGATAAAGTTGTATCATTTGGGTAATCATGATGTCCTGCTAGGGTCCGCTCATGATTTATGAGAACAAAATTTGTTTGGACTCATTGCCAACTTGATATAATCCTATGGGGTCACACACAATAGAACGAATTGTTAAAAAGGCAAAAAGGGAAGATTTTGGTCTGGCACGACCGTGCCACGGCCGTGCCGATTATGAAGCACGACCGTGCCATTAATCGACCAAGGGAAGGCACTGGCGGCACAATTAGCACGACCGTGTCAGTTTTAGGGTGCGACCGTGCCAATGCTGTCTGGGCCGAAAATTTGCTGCTTAATTTGGGTGACGGGATTTAGGTTTCCTAGGTCCTTAAGGGTTAAGGACTAGGACCTATATAAACATCTTTTCACCAGCCATTAAGCATATGAAACCTAGTTGTTTGGAGAAACAATATTCTTGATCAACGATTGAGAATCAAAGATCAAGAATTTCATATAGACTATTTTGGATCTGGCAGTCCAGATCAAGAATGAGTTCTTGATATGCGTTCGGGTGTGGATATCCATAAAGGTTGATTGCTTAATCATCTTCTAGTTCGTGTTCCTGCGGATCAAGACTTGAAGAAAAGCTTGGAGAATATCAAATCTTGAAGAACGAAGTTTTCAAGATCCGAAATTTTAAAGCTCCATCACGGTTAGTATTCTAAATTCATCTTGTATTAATTTAATCATCTTGAACGGATCTAGGCTTTTGGGTTTTATTCCGCTGCGCATGATTGTGCAAAACCCAACACCTATAACCCGGTCATGACCGTGTTGTTTGTGTATTCTTGGGGGAGACATAATATATGTGGTGAGATTGTTATTGGAGAGTAGCCGTACTAGATCTGTGTGAGTGTTTGTGTAAATTATAACAATCGACATGTTATTATTATGATATCCTGGCTTGGGGCCTCCGGATGTAGCCATGGGTGGTGAACCGGGTTAACAAATCTATAGTGTTATTTTGTTCTTTCATATTATATTATCATGTGTTGAAATTTCTCCATATTGATGATTGCTAGCATGGGCTAGTGGATGGGGCGATCCTCCCAATTCCCCAATATTTTTGTGTATCAAATCATACTTGATTGGTACACGGTACAAACAAAACACATTTAGTATACCAACCAATTCACCCCTACAAAAAATACCCTTATTAATTATTTTTCTTTAATGCATTATTCCACTAAAAATTAATAATGCAACGGAATAAGTTTCATAGTAGGGGTAAAGCTGAGATTTAAAGGCTTTAATCTCAAAACAACAAATATTAATTTAAACAAAAGGTTACCTTCCCCCAAGGACATTTATTATTGAACCGGAGAGAGTATATTGGATTCTTAGGCTGCGTTTGATGCATCAAGCACTAGATTCTTGATGCTTAATAGAATGTAGGGTAGTTTGGATGTATGATGCATTTGATCACATTGAGTGCTAGATGTCGAGTGTTGAGTGAGGCTCTTATTCGTTAAGCAAGGATAATGATTCTCAATCATTAAGAGGTGTTGGAAAATTTTATGTTGGATGAAAGAATTAAATCGATGCATCATACCTCCAAATTACCTTACATTTTATTAAGAATCAGGCATCAAGTGCTTGACGCGTCAAACACAACCTTAATCTTTGTACAAAGTGCTGAAAAGATGAACATTAATTGGACGAAAAGCGTATTTTTTATTATTAAACAGATGAAGTAGGATATACGCAGCGTTGAATGAACGTTAAACATGCATTTGAATTTTCTCATGCGGGAAGTTTGCATATGCGCTCATGCGGATGGCTAATAATTTTTGTTACACTTCTTATTGAAGAGGGGTCGTTTAAGATCAATCTGATATATGTAAAACTCAATTTTATTGAATTAATATTAACTATTCCTTCCATTTCAGAGTATATGTCCACATTTCCTTTTTAGTCCGTCCCAGAGTATATGTCCACTTCCTTAAATGGCAAAGAATCTTTACTATTCCTCACTCATTTTCTCTCCTACTTACTTTTATACTTACAACACCAATCAACTTACTATTCTCTCCCACTCATTCTCTCCCCTACTTTACTTTTATACTTACAACACTTACATCACATCCACCATTTCTTAATCTCCATGTATATGGGAGGGTGGATATATACTCTGGGATGGAGAGAGTACAATTTAAAAATAAGGGTTTTTTTTTTTCATAAGCCTTTCTGTCAAACGTTTATTCTTTATAAAGACTCTACATATTTTATACTCCCTCCGTCTCAATTAAAATTGCACAAAATCGTTTTTACACAAAAATTGAGAAAAAAAAAGTGGAAATGTGATATGTTGTGAGTGTAGATAGTTTGGTAGGAGAGAGCAAGTGGGGTAGAGAATAGTTAGTAATGTTGGGAATATGCCTTTGAATCAATATGCGTATTGGTTAAGGATAGGTCCGCAACAAGTTCGGTAATTCCTGGGACTGAGAATTGAGAATTCCTTTTGGAAAAGGGGTTAAGGATTTATTCAAGAATAAGGATTGTGGTGTCCTTATGATAATAGAATTGCTTTATCTCTAAGAAAAAAGGAAATCCTTTTGATACAAGGATTAATGTTTAATTAGGTTTCTTATTGGTACAAAGAATTGTTCAAAAATTAAGAAAGTTATTTCCTAATAAGAATAGAATTATTTTGTACCCAAGAAATAGGATTTCTTCTCCTTTTAGGGTTTTAGTTATTTATGTGACTATAAATACAACCCTCTCCCTAGCATAATAATTAACTTGTAAACTTGTCAACTAGAACTAGAACTAGAGAGTAGTTCAAGAAGTTCAAGAAGTTGGACAGAAGTTCCAAATCTGTAATTCTAGATCTAGTGTGATATCCCGAAATTAAGCGCGACGATTTGAGACGGATCGGAAAAATAAAAATAAAATTATGAATAAGTGTACGGTTTGGATAAAAAATGAAATGGATCATTATTGCTATGAGTGGGACGCATTAATTCACCAAGTATACATGAGCTGATGACTATCTCAGACACGTGCAAGCAATGTGGCTTGATATGCAATTAAATGGTGACTATTCTACTTATGAATTTATATTATAAATATATGAAGGTATCATTCACATATGAAAAGAGTAAGTTGAGAGTAAGATTGTGGACCGGCCAATATTTGTTGTGCGAAAGAAAAAGAAAAAGTTTGAGCTACGTTGATTTTAATTGCAGTGCTTGAGTTCGATCGCGGTGATTTATGGGTTGTTTCATTGAGATAAGAGAGAATACGCAATATTGATTCCCTGTCATTTCTTTTTATACCCGTCTTATCGCAGTGCTTCATTTTATTGATACGTATTTCGTTTATTCCGTCTGATTTGATAATTGCTTTGGTATTGAAATTGCTTGGTAAATACTACGGTTATTCTGATAGCATGCTATATGTGTTATTATGCTTAAATATGAGATTTATTATATGGAACAGTTGCGATTTAGCTAATTATGTGACGGTCGCAGTGGACTCGGTTATTGGTTATTGTGTTTGTGTTGGGTCCGGCTCCATGAGAGCGGCCAATAATTCGGTTAATTTGGTTAAGCCACTGGGCCCGAATATAATTAGTACATCGGACTGTAAAATATGATTGATCAGTTATTCGGTTTATGAAACGGGTCTTATTGGCATGTCCATATTTATAATTTCATGGACAGTGTTATTTGGTGTTTGTGTTCCATTGGCTTCTGTGATATTGTGTATCCCTTTCTTACTGAGCCCCCCAGCTCACCCCCCCCTCCCGTTTCAGTTTTGCAGTTAAGCGATGATAGGGATGAAAGGATTTGGGGCGGAGCAGTTTATAGAGAATTTGGGCTGATTAGTGATATCTTGTATAGTATTTAGTATTGTAGAGATGTAAATTGTGACTATATTGACATTTATGGAATTAGATATTTTTCGGGGTGTTACATCTAGAGTTTGCACAGTCAGAAATTATTGTGATCAATAATTCGTGCAACTAGATTCGTGAGATTTGTATCTGTGATTGCCAAGTGATAGTAATATATTCTTCCTTCGCCCTGGACGTAGCCAAATTGGTGAACCACGTAAATCTGTGTTCTTGTGATTCATTTACTTTTCTCATCAAGTCTTGATTATTGCTCTAACAAATGGTATCAGAACTCTGGTAACAAGTGGCACCAGAGTTCTGGTTCGTGGTTAGAGATTCAGGGTTCCGCTGCAAAAAAAGAGAAGATGGGTCTTGGATTAGAATCGACGGACAAGTTTAACGGGAGGAATAATTATTAGTCTCTTGTAGATCAAGATGAGTGCACGTTGATAGACAAAATTATAATACCTCGCAAGTGCACGAGCTATCGTCATAGCAATATGCAAACACAAGGGTCGATCCACAGGGACTTGGATTAATTCCAAATTATTTAATTATTTTAAAAGCAATAAACAAAACAAAACATAAATAAAAGATAGGTGATCAACATGAGCAAGTATATAAATGATAGGAATCGCAAAATTAAAAGATATCTCCGTCTTTAATCCAAATATCATCAGTACATATTTTCACTTTTTCAACCTATTCACTCGATCACGAGATTTTTTTCAATCTCTGTTTCTTCTTTCAGAGTAGTTACTAGCAGTGGCACACTCACTAGAAACCCTAATCAATAATCAAATCTAACTGGCACAGTCTAGATCTAAGAATTAATTGATGAACGATTTAAGAAACTAAGATCAAGAACGCTTTCTACAATTATTTCATATAGATAATCGTCTAATTTTACCCACTTCACAATTTACCATGGCACATGCATAAACTATGAAGATGCTACTTGTGAATTTCTACACTGGCACAGTAAATAGAAAATTCTAGCAGAGATCCATAACACAGATAAATAGATTGATCAAGCCTACAAACCCAAGCAACGGATCTAAAATAATCACAAGTAAAATTATGAATAGAGATCAAAAGATGAAAATAAAAATACCTCAATTAAATAAAAAGACAAAAGTTACCTCCAACCTTGCAACCCTTACAAATATTTACGAGCTACATTGTTTGATAAAAAATACAAGAAAACTAATCTAGTATTTATAGAAGAAAAGCTAACCTAAATCTAAAAGGAACAAGAATTGTAAAAGAAAAAGGAAACTAAAAAGAAATCCTAAACTAAATAACATAATCAAAAGATATCATAAAGGATTAGGAAACTAAATTCCTTCTCCAACTTGGGGTAATTTTGGGCTGAATTTCGAAATTCCTCAAAGGTCCCTCATAATTTGATAATTTCTAGTTTAGTCCTTCATCTTTTCAGAAATTCCAGAACAGTCCTTTGAATCAGAAATTGTAGTTTGGTCCTTGGATTTCAGCAGATTTTGCACAGCAGTCCCTGGCTTTTGCATCATTACTCAATTAAGCATTATTTTTTCTCCCTCTTTCCTGCAGATTGAGTAGATAATCACCCTAGACAATAAAAACACAAAAATACACAAATCAAATAACAAAAGCTTGAGAACAAAGCAATAATTAAGCTTAAAAGTATCTAATAAAGTGAGTAAAAACTCACTCATCACACGTGCACCGAACGTGCAGTCCGCATGCAAAAAACGTGCATTGCACATGCTGCTCGTGTGTAGAAAATGTGTGTTGCACGTGCAACGTCCGTGCAGAAAATTGATATCTAGGTTGGACACAGATCAAGACAGAAGCCGTGCTGAAAAAAAGGCTTATTGGCACCTTCATGGCAAGTAGATTTAGCACAGACAGCCAGTCAGCAGGAATAGTTGCGGAAGGCAGTAAGGGTTCTAGCAAGAAGAAGAATTCTAATAAATCTTCTAGCAAGAGGGGCCCGAGACCTGTTGAAGTTTGTAATTTCCACAAGAAGGGGAGGGGAAGCGAGAAAGTGATGGATTCTCTGGAGGAGAAGGCGCATTCACAAATCATCATGGGTCTTGGTGATGATGTTCTCGTGAAGGTTTTTATGGAAATAGTGACAGGGGTGGAGATTGTTGGGATAATTCATTTGAATTTGGGACGCCGAGTTAGAGGATTATACAGCTGAAAAATTTCGAAATTCCAAGCTAAAGCAGAGTAGGATGGTTGAGAAACGGGTGGAGCCAATTACTACAGTTGAGGGTGAACGTGCAGATGGTCCACAGTCGATAGATCAACATCCGCAGAATGGCCGAGGGGAAGAGATATGTTATGATGCGAAGGATGCGGCTCAATGTGGAGTTGTGTCAGTATTTCGTAGATCTGGATTATTGATAGGGGAGATTCAAATTCAATGTGGAGATTGTTGGAAATATGCATTTTAATCAATATGCGTATTGATTAAGGATAGGTCCGCAACAAGTTCGGTAATTCATGGGACTGAGAATTGAGAATTCCTTTTGGAAAGAGGTTAACGATATATTCAAGAATAAGGATTGTGGTGTCCTTATGAGAATAAAATTGCTTTATCTCTAAGAAAAAAGGAAATCCTTTTGATATAAGGATTAAGGTTTAATTAGGTTTCTTATTGGTACAAAGAATTGTTCAAGAATTAGGAAAGTTGATTCCTAATGAGAATGGAATTACTTTGTACACAAGAAATAAGATTCCTTCTCCTTTTAGGGTTTTAGTTATTTATGTGACTATAAATACAACCCTCTCCCTAGCATAATAATTAACTTGTAAACTTGTCAACTAGAACTAGAATTAGAGAGTTGTTCAAGAAGTTGGACATAAGTTCCAAATCTGTAATTCTAGATCTAGGGTTTGCACAGTCAGGAATTATTGTTATCAATAATTCGTGCAACTAGATTAGTGAGATTTATATCTGTGATTGCCAAGTGATAGTAATATATTCTTCCTCCGCCCGTGGACATAGCCAAATTGGTGAACCACGTAAATCTGTGTTCTTGTGATTGTTTACTTTTCTCATCAAGTCTTGTTTATTACTCTAACAAGTAAGTTAGTTGGTAAGTTAGTTGATGTGAATATGCAAGTGGGTAAAAACTTTCCATTTTTGGATTTTGCAACTTTTGAGTAAACGACCAAAATGACATGCGTACTATATGAATTCAACCAATTTGACCCGCGTACTATCTAAACTACCGAATCAACCTGCGTACTATGCATAAATCAATCAAATCAACCTAAATCGTGAGTATACGTTAATTAATGTTAACGAATGCTGAAAACTTAACGGATATTACAATCAAAAGTTTCAAATTGACCCATACACATTTTATTTGAAAGAAACCAAAACCAGAACAACTCCTAGTCTTGGACGATGAATACTCACAAAGAAGCAACTACAAATCATTTCTGTTCCTAGTCCAACTTTTCTCATAAACAAACATCAACAAAAAAGGGGCAAATCTGCAGCAAAATATTTGGAACAATTTTAACATTCAAGTTGATTATTCACTGGGAAAACCACCGCCCAACAGATCCGAGAAGGCCGCCCATTGTTAGATTTGCGACTCACAGATTGAAATTGCCGATCCCGTCGCAACACACCCAAATCTGTACATCCTTGGTGCTGTCGTGAATAGTTGCCAGAATTTATGGGTTCACCGGAGTTAATTAGGTGCAAATAAATGAATATGGGGTCGTTGGCGCCGTCATTAGAATTAGCGGAGGAAGAAGGTGGTCGCGTATGATTTTTTTTTTTTTTTTTTTTTGTTTTCCCCGCTGTTGAGTGATCCCCAGAAACGATTGAGATTAGTTTTTTCCACCCAACGGCAACAATTGAGATGAAGATGTGGGTTGTTGTTGTCCTCAGAGAGAGAGAGTGAGAGGGAGGGGCGATTTTGGGAAAGGCAGAAAGCCGACGTTGGAGGTGTATATTGACGGGGGAATGAGGCAGAGGAGGAGTGAGGTTGCAGGTGGATCTTGCCGGAGTTGGGGTAGGGGGAGCCCGCCAGTATAATGGTGGGGTTTTGCCGGTGGAAAGGGAGAAGAAAGGTGGGTACCGGTGTAGGAGGGTTGGAGGCGGTTGGTGTCTTTAATCTGGCCAGGGTTTTGCAATTATTGGTGAAGGGAGCACCGTAATGTTACAGATGTTGAATGAACAGGAAGAATAGTGTGGGATTGGGGTTAAGACTTTTTTCATTTAAACCTTTTTTTTTCTTTATTGTACTATCCGTTAAGTTTTTAACATTCGTTAATATTTATTAACGTATATTAACGATTTGGGTCGATTTATGCATAGTACACAGATCGATTTGGTAGTTTAAATAGTACGCAGGTCAATCTGGTTGAATTTAGATAGTACGCGGGTCATTTTGGTCGTTTACTCTGCAACTTTTATGGGACAACTAAAATGACAAATTTTGCAATTTGAAATGAGACGGATTGAGTATTTCTCTAATATCCATTTGTGGTCTGAGACACGTCTCTCAGACATTTCTGTAAGGTCTATCGTGGTTTGAGACACATCCCTTAGACATTCTCAAATGCCTTTTGAGCAATAAAATTTTAACTTGTGGACTACTTGGAAATTAAAAAAAAACAAAAACAAACAAACAATGAGTGACCAGTGCAGTTATGGTGGCCCCCTAAAAATTAACTTGTGGACTACTTGGAAATTAAAAATTAACCCAAATAAAAAAATGTGACACAGTTCATTGGTTCGCATGAGCGTTTAATAAAAATCTCACATTAGCGATTCCGGACGTTAAACATACACATAAAATAAATGATTAAAGAGGATAATGAGTGGAGTAATTAGGAGCAATAATGATGATGGGAAAATGAGTTGAAATGAAAGAGCGATGATTAGCCATGGGATTTTGGAGAGATATGAAGACAAAGACTCAATGAGTGACCAGTGCAGTTATGGTGGTCCCCTAAACACAGAATAATATGGTGTTTAGCTATCATTAGATATTACTCTGACCTCATTCCACATCATATCCCCACTCCCCTCATCATCATCCCTACCTTTGCTCATTCCGAGTAATCCAAATTCTGGGCCCATCAACATAATACTCCCTCCGTCTCATCTTAAACTTAAAAAATATCAATTTTTGTTGTCCAATCTTAAACTTCAAAATCCCAAAATGAAAACTTTTTATTAATATTATACTCCTCCTACCCCACCCAATTAATCATAACCCATCCCACTAACACTAATTAACACAGCCCATTATATTAATCTAACCTAACCCAACCCAACCCATTTAAGAAACCCTAACCATTTACCACCCACCCCAGTAACAAAAACCTTCCCTCCACTCTATCGTCATTGACGGCGATTCCATGGAACCCTAGACTCTCTCTTCTTCATCTCTCAACTAGGGATGACCAACGCCGGTTCTGGTTCCGGTTCGCCATTTATGTGAACCTTAACCGGCCCTTGGTTACACCGGTTCCGGTTACACCGGTTCCGGTTAACTCGCCGGTTCGCTCCGGTTCCGGGCCGGTTTGGTCATCCCTACTCTCAACCATGGACCCGCCGCCTCAGAACCCCTCTAGTTTCTCGATAAAACCATCGTCTCCTTCACCCCAAAATCTGGATTTGGCCTCTTCAACCTTAACAGTCAGCGAATCTGACTCAAAGCTCGACTTAGGGTTTGTTGCCGATGATTTTCCGCCGCCATCGCCATCGCCATCACCGTCTCTACCCTTTTCCTCTTCTGATTGGTCACTGGAGGCGACACGGAGACTCTCTTTTTCGGTGCTGAGGAGACCATTGTCGAGGAAACAAATTTGGGGGTTTATGAGGAGTCACCGGTGTCTGACAGATGCGCCTCTCCGGCTTCATATGCAGCGTTTGATTATGATGTCTAAAGTTTATCTCTGTCTATCTCTTTCATTTCTTTTACATCTATCTGCTCCTTCCGTCTTCAGATCTTCACTCTAGGTCAGCTCCTCTTCTTTAATTAAACAATTTTTCAATTTCTGGTAACTATAAATTCTCACTGAACTGTTTCAATTTGAATTTGATCTGCGATTCGTTGGAATCGAAACTGAATTTGCATCTGTAAGTTTGAATTGCTATTTTGCTTCTCGTTTTCATGTAGATTTCGTACTTTGCCGCCAGAGATTTTCTTCTTCTGGGTGTAAATAAAGCGAATTTTTGTAAGTGATATGGGGGGAATTTGAATTTTCAGTTTCAAATTTTTGTAAGTAATATGGAGGGAACTTGAAATTTCGGTTTGTAATTGTGATTGTAAGTTTCTGAATGATGTAAGTCGCCTTTTGAAGTGAATCAGAGTTAGATTGATTAAAAAACCCAAATCCCCTAATCCCCACTAATTTTACTCCACTCGCAATATTTTAATATTATAAAGCACTTTTTCTTAATTCATGTGCCCACTTTTTTTTTTGAAGTTTAAGATGGGACGGAGGGGGTATACTCTCCCCATCCCATTTTAAAAGTCAAAAATTTCTTAAAAGGGCGTCCCATTTTAAGAGTCAAAATCTTAAAATGAAAAATGGGTCTTACATGTCATACTCACAACAATTATCCACTAACTCTTTTCCACCCCACTTTATCTCTCTTACCATACTATCAACACTCACAACAGATCACATTTTCCTTAATTATTAAACTCACCCATTTTTTGACTCTTAAAATGGGATGGAGGGAATACACCCTCTAGCCATAATTATGGAAAAGTAAATGTTGTAAGTATGAAAAGTAAAATAGGAAAGAGAAAGTGGGTAGAGAGTTTTTGTAGTGAGAATGATAAGTGGGTTTCATTGTCCATTTTAGGTAATAAAGCAACTAAGAACCTTAGTCTGGGACAAACTAAAAAAAAAGTAAGAACTTTAGTCTAGGACGGAGGGAGTAGTAATTTTAAAATATTTATGTTTGTAAAATCAAGACAAATAAATAACTTTATTTATTTTTTATTTTTGCTTCTATTTATAGCAAGGGGAGTATATGCTTATGTTTATAGAGATTAATGCTCAAAGAGTGCAATTTGAAATGAGTTTATTTACTCAAAATCATTTATGGGTGAATGAGAAATTAATGCAAATTAAAATCTACGTTTAATGCAAATTAGGAAAATGCATTTATTTACTCAAAACCATTTATGTGTGAATGAGAAATTAATGCTCAAAGAGTGCAACTTGAAATGAGTTTATGAAGAGTTTTGTGAATACAGAAAGTCATATCCGACATTGCCTAAGAAGCACAAAGTTTGAGAGTATTTGAACTCATCCACTTGTGTTGTGTGGGATAAAATCAAGTGTTATCCTCCTACCATGCAACCTAGTGGAACATTGGCCATATCATGCTGGGCCACGGGTTGGATCTGAATTGATACATGTGTCCTTTCGAATAGGCATGGGTCGTTTCGGAATTGGTGGAGCACCCATTCACGTATGGGTTGGGGCGATGCCCTGAATCTGGTTCGTCGATCGGGTGCAGTCGGACGGACATGATTCATTCAGATAGAACTGTGCCTATTTCCAGAAAGGCACGTGTAACTCTTCGAAACCTACATATAGCCCCTCCAGATCGAGATTTCAATTCATTCCAACATCCAGAGCATTAGAGTAATCTGAGCGAGAGCTCATATTGAAGCATTCCCTTTAAGTCCAGAAGTTCCAAGCATTAGCATTTGTTCGCCGAAGTCGTTAGTATGAAGTGCTTCTACTAACGACAGCTAAAGTCATTGCATCTTAGAGAAGATTTCCAGTCAACCGTTAGCACCAGTGCGAGACAATTTCCTCTTGCGGAGATTGTGTCTAACACAAGTCTCGAATAAAATCCGTCCCCTTTTTAATTAGTTTTTATTATTCAGTCATGATTTTTTAAAAAAAATGTTATTTTTCATAGGATTTAAGTCGTGTGCAGTAAAAATAGTACACAATTCGATTAACTTATCATAATATATAATTTATTTAGTAAATTGTGTAATTTATGTTCAAATTATTTATGACACATCGTGTTCACGTCTTTTTAGTTAATTTTTCAATTTTAAGATGAAAATTGCCGACTTCTATACATAATACGTGAAACTACGTGATTGAATCACTGTTATTCTTAAGAATAACTATATTTTGTTGGAACAATTTTAATCCCTGAATGCCACGCTCACTTTAGAATAGGATTGAGGAAGAGATGAAGCGGAAGCGATAAAATATATACCTGTTGAATCCATGGATGATGTAGGGAGAAATAAGATGAAGAAGAAGAAGTAGGGAATGAAGATCTTCTAAGTAATAGTGACTTCTTAATCTCTCAAGTACTTCAATAATGTGAAGAGAAATTAGGAGAGATAACAAGAATGAATAGTTGTTTCTAGGCTTGATGGAAGGGCCTTTAAATAGGAAACATTGTGTCACTTCACCTAGGGACTACACCCTTTCAAGAAGCTTAGTGATATTATATTACCCTTTTGCCCATCACAATTAGGTAATTATATATCCAGGAATTCTACACATTTTATTATCAACTATACTTTATAAATTAACATTATAATCATAATTTTATAAATGGAAGTCTAAATGACTTGTGTTGCAAGCCATGTCTTTACAATCTCCCACTTGGGTTGCAAAACAAAGTCCTTCCTTTAAATCATGAATATAACACAAATGACAACCCTAATGTGCGCACTTTTAATTGATTCGCAACTAAACCCACAATAATCACGTATACAAATCTAACTAAATGACATAGATCAAAAGTATAGATGTGTAGCATGGAATCATAATGAATATATACATATCCTTCCAACTAGTCCAACTTAACCAAATGAGATCAAAACTTTAAATAATAGAACAATTAATGAAAGAACAACACAAACTCCCACTATACTAAATGTTATCAAAAGTTGTTACACCCATATGAGCAACATGCTCGTGAAACACTGAAGATGATAACTCTTTCATAAATGGACCCTCTAAATAGAGTTTGTTTCTATAAGTTGTATCCCTTTCGTTCATGTTGTACTCTTTTCTTTATAACAAGATAATTAATGTCTAAATCCATAAACTCTTGTTAGAGTACAGAACTGCTATCTGATAGTCATTTCTTAATTGGTCTTTCGACACTTGTTTTGACAAATTACAGTCCATTAAAACATATGCAGCCATATATTTAACTAATGTCGGAATACCTAATGATCTCAAGATGATCCGACTTCAAAACATAGGCATGTAGTTTTTTAGTGTTTTGTAAATACTTCTATCATTCTTTTTGCTGCTACTTAATGTTCTTTCCGGATTGCTTTGGTGTTGACCAAGCATCCCAACATTAAATGTAAGATATACATATACATTAAGCTTCCTACTGCTGATGTAAAGAGGGAATTTTCCATATAGTTGGATTCAAAATTTACTTTTAGGACACTGTTTGAGACTAAGAATGTCTCCTTTCAAATTAGGGGTGTCATGTGGTTTACATTTTTGCATGCTAAACCTTTTGTAATACCTTTCCATATGGCCTTTTGTGATAATCCTAAAACATCCCGTGAGTGATCACGGTGAATTTGGATTCTTAATACAAAGATGCCTTACCAAGATCTTTCATTTTAAATAAGAAATTTCTTAGTTTCCTTAATAAGGTTCATATCATTACTAGCAAGCAAAATCATCATCCATATATAAGACCAAAATTATAAATTTACTCCCACTGAACTTATGGTATACACAATCTTAATCAAGATTCTTTTCAAAACCAAATAAAAATAACTTGATTAAGTACCATTGATGAGAAACTTTCTTGAGTCCACAAATGGATTTCTTTAAATTCACAAACTAATTGCTTAGTTTGATCCAAATCAACCATATATTCCTCAATGTCTCCATTAAGGAAAGTTGTCTTTATATCCATTTGATAAACTTCAAGATCATAATATGCTATATGTGTCATAATGATCTAAAAGTGTTTTTAGAAGATACCGGAAAAGTGCTTTCTTTATAATTAATGTATTCCTTTTGAGTCAAATCTTTAACAATTAGATGGGCTTTATATCTTTCCATATTACCTTGTGAATCCTTTTGGTCATAAAGATTAATTTAATCCCAATAGGTTTCACATCTTTAGGTAATGGGACAAGATCCCAAACGTTGTTATCCTTATAGATTTTAACCCTTCATTTATGACATTAATTTACTATATGAGAATTAGAACTATTAATGGTTTCATGGAAAATGAGAGACTCATCTCCCACTAAACCTAAGTGTCCTTTATTCTCGGCAATATACACTTCATAATTATCCGGATTTTCACTTTCTTCCTACTCTATTGGATCTTCCAAAGGGCACCGGTTCTATCTTATTTTGAGGTTGTTGAATTTCCTTCTTATGATCAACATTTCCATGTTGTTCAATATTTATAGGGAAATCATATTTATTTTGAATTGTATGTTCTTCTTGAATGTCAAGTTCAAAAGTTGATATCCAATTGGAACTATGGGAAGTGGTATATAAATGGATTCCATACAAATAAATTCCTCTTCCTTTTCAAATTCAAAATATTACTCCAAATTCTCCCACTAAATTCAACATCCTTAAAAGAACCTAGCATTTCTCGTTTTTCAAAACGTTCTAACTTTCGGGTTGTAAAATATATATATCCCCTAGTTCTCTCGGCTTACCCCATGAATAACTACTAATAATCTTACGTCTAACTTGCCCTTAGTAGACTTATAAAGTCTATCCTTATGCTAGACAACCCCATAAATGAATATGATTTAAGGACGAATAAGGAACGCGTCCTTAAATCATTAAGGGTTTATATTAGTAGCCTTAGAGGGAGCTTTAATGAGAATAAAGGTTGCGGCTTTAACGTATCGCCCATAATGAGTGAGGTAAGAGAAGTATAAAACATACTTATTACCATATCCTTAAGGATTTCAATATGTCTCTATTACAATATTCATGCTAGGCGTACCCGGCTCAATGTAGAGAGAGATAATCCCTCACTCTTTCAAAATAGTGAGTAAAAAAGACCTAGACGTTGTTCCTTTTAACAATCATTCCAAAGATGTATACACCATCATGAATGACCCTAATGTTCTTAATAGTCTTCAAAGTTGATTTCCAACTTTGTCTTTATAAGACTTTTACAACGTCCAAACTCAATATTTTATGAAGCAAATAAATGTATTCAAACTAAGAGTTAGTCATTTTGAACATAATAAGTATTGTTGACCTTTTCCATGAAGGAATAATTAATGGCCTACAAATATCCGAATGCATTAGTTCATTGAGACACTTGATGCTCTCGAGAATACTATAATGTTTGTAAATTTACTTTAAGGCATTTAATGCAAAAGTATTTTCCAAATTATCAAGCTTGTTTAAGATTTTCCTTTAACATAAGCTTATCAATTTTCCTCTTGGAAATATGACCCAAATGCATATGCTTTAATAAAATATAAACTTTACTTGATAACTTTTGCTTTCTAGTTTTGGTTTTATTATTTAAGGGACACATTTATTGTTTGAATAATGTCAAGTAAATAAAGAAAACTTGACAAAGTACTAGTACCAACAACCTTGGAATTTAAAATAAAAATCACATTTATAAAAGATGAACAAAATAACCTTTTTTGTTCAATAGTGTGATAAATATCAAATTCCGTCTAAATGACGGTACAACAAATGTATTATTTATACCAATAACACTAAGTACTTTAACAATAACCAAAATTCCCAATGCCTTTCACTTCAACCGGATCCCGGCTTCCATATAGATGAATCCTTCATCTTCTCCAGGACTTCGGTATTTCAGGCAATCCTACATAGACATTCATTATGTGAGTTGTTGTAACATAATTCAACCACTATGTATATGTAGGAAATGAAACCAAATTAGCCTTTATCACAAATAATTCCAAATGACATACCTTTCTTAGCACGCAAAGCGTGATACTTAGGGCAGTCGTACTTCATGTGAGTGAGTTCCTTGCAAAAGAAGCATTCCTCTTTATGATCTTGAGATGATCCCTTAAGCTTCTTTTTACTTGCAACCGCAATGTCCTTCCCTTTTCTCTTTGTCCCATGAGAAGAGGTAAATGCCAAACATTCCTCAATCATATCAAGGAATGTTTTAGCATCAATGACCTTGGAGACACCGTCCAAAATGGTCTCCGGGACAACTATATTCATGATCATTAGGCTCACGCGGTTGGTGCGTTCCCACTTCTCATTATTTAAGCAATCTTCTTGAGTGCTTATATCAGAAAGAGGAAGGGGAAACGGTTCCCTTAATGCGTGATCTATGTCCATATAGCCTAAGATTATTATCAATTTATTTTTCCAAGTTTTAAAATTATTCCCGTTAAGCATCGATAAAGTACTCATAGCAGTAATCACGGATGAAGCAATAAGTAAATCTGTTGGGTTTTGAGAACAAAAAAGAATGAAAACAAAAACATGAATAAGAAACTACAAAATGAAAAATGATTAATTATATCAACGAAATCCATCAATAAGACAATCAACATGACATCAAAACTAATCTTTGGATTGCGAGTTGACTCATAAATGATTGCCTTAGGTAACAAGTAATTTGAACTTATATTTTAATAAATACTTAATCTTCCTTTGGGCCGACATAAGTACCTAAGAAAATATCCTAATGTTCATTTTATTTGTTACCACATGAATGCCTAAGTTTAGTCAAATGTCAAGATCTTCTTTGGAAAATTCAAGTCATTCACATATTAACGTAAACATCCAACACTTTACAATTTAAGGGTTTAAATAACGTAAATCACTTAAGCGACAATATTATTTAAACAATGAATAAAATTGTCAAAGCATATAATTAATCATAACTTTTTAGGTATGAAATAATGTAGGTTTTGCTCCAAGGGAAAAACAAAATAGTGCAAAACTTAGAAAAGTCCAAAACCTGTGAACAGTAACTGCTCGGCCGAGTCTTATGAAGTGCTCGGCCGAGCACCTTAATCAGAATGTTTTGATCAATTTGTCACATTATGTTCGGCCGCTCTAAACAAAACGCTCGACCGAGCTGCTCGGTCGAGTCATATGATGTGCTCGGCCGAGCACCTTAATCAGAAACAAATGCTTTATTTGACATACAATGCTCGACCGTGCAAAACCAAATGCTCGGCCGCGCAAGTCTTGGTCCGACCGGGCAAAACCAAAAACCCGACCGGGTAGTCAAGAGAACCGGACCGAACTCGACCAAAGGTCCGACCGGTTTATACCATTTTTGGCGCCTGTTCATTGCTCGGCCGAGCAGATCCCAAGACTCGGCCGAGCAGTTCGCGCCTTTTCATACGCTCGGCCGCTCAAAACAAAGGACTCGGCCGAGCGAGACGATTTCTGCACTTCTGAATTTTGTTCAAACTTTCCCAAAATCAATGAATTGCAAGCAGATCCACATGGTATGTCCTTAAAACATAAAACCACGTTATGTAGGGATAATCTTGCTTTAAAATTTAGTGGAATCAAGTGAGTAGATCCACATGGTATGCACTTAGACATAAAACCATGTTATGAAGGGATAGTCTCACTTGAACCATTTAGTTTTAATGAAAAAAACTTTCAAACCTTTTCTGAATTTTAGATGATGATTATCAGTGCTCTATGAACGAATTAGAGTCCCTAATCAACATCAAAACTTAATGATTCAACAGGAAAAATGAATCAAAATTGAAAGTATACACTTTCCAAAAAAAAAAACAACTCAAACTTAAACTAAAGATGAGCGGGGCTCTGATACCAATTGTTGGAACAATTTTAATCCCTGAATGCCACACTCACTTTAGAATAGGATTGAGGAAGAGATGAAGCGGAAGCGATAAAATATATACCTGTTGAATCCATGGATGATGTAGGGAGAAATAAGATGAAGAAGAAGAAGTAGGGAATGAAGATCTTCTAAGTAATAGTGACTTCTTAATCTCTCAAGTACTTCAATAATGTGAAGAGAATTTAGGAGAGATAACAAGAATGAATAGTTGTTTCTAGGCTTGATGGAAGGGCCTTTAAATAGGAAACATTGTGTCACTTCACCTAGGGACTACACCCTTTCAAGAAGCTTAGTGATATTATATTACCCTTTTGCCCATCACAATTAGGTAATTATATATCCAGGAATTCTACACATTTTATTATCAATTATACTTTATAAATTAACATTATAATCATAATTTTATAAATAGAAGTCTAAATGACTTGTGTTGCAAGCCATGTCCTTACATATTTTTCGTAATAAATGTTAAAAAAAATATTTTTAGACAAGTGTGGTATCGGGAGTCACTTGGCCATTTCGAGTGGACCAGTTCACAAATTTAAAAGAAAATCTTAATTATTTTGGAAGACTTTCTTGATTAAGGAATGGTTGTTTAATTAAGAAGACGCCCATCGGTTCATTCTCGAACGCGAGAAAATTTTGTGAGGCAGTATCACATATACAAATGAGACGGGTCTTTATTAAAGAGAAAATGGGTTTGCCCTGCCCTGCCCTGCCTATAGGAGACAAATCATTTACTCTTTTAACGAATTTCGTCTCATGTGTAAGATTGTCTCACACAAATTTTTGTCTCCTAATACAAACCTATCAAATGCAACATACGGAGTACTCCATATAATTGTAAAGCATATAACACACTTTTTCTGTCTCAATTCAATATGTAATCTTACTGTTGAGTAAGAGAACTAATAAAAACATAAATATATAATTATTTAAAAATATTGTGAGTGAGAAAAATGTTGTTACTATGATGTGAGATTAGTAAATGAATTCACAATTCAATTATGCAAATATAATAATGAGTTGAGTTAATATCTACTCCCTCCGTCCCAAAATGATCTTCTCATTTTTTATTTTCCATTGTCCCAAAAAGTTCTTCATTTCTACAATTTAAGTTTAAATGTTCATAAACACAGCATGGCTAGTGAAACAAGTGTTTCTATCCTTATAAAATTTGAATAGTTAAATGTGAATATCATTTTAGGACGGAGGAGGGAGTAATAATAAAAGGTCTTCATTTTCGTAAGTGTGTACATATCAATGACATATTCAAACGGGGTAAGTTTGTATATTTGCGGAAGAGTTGGTCTCCTGTAAAACACGTTTTTTTTAGTGGTTAGGAAAAACATGTTTTTCAAAATCATCTGGCGGTCCTCAACACACTCACTGGACCTTCGTAACACATCAACTGATCATCCTAAACATTGTCACTGGCTATCTATTAACACTTCTGTTACTCTAAAAAAAAAATCAGAAAAAACCTTCTGACTATTTCTTTCAAAGGTTCTGACTATGAATCTCATATCCAGAAGACTTTATATTGATATCTAAGACCTTTCTGGCTATCACTTTCAAAGGTTTTGGCTATCAATCTCATATCCATAAGCCTTTATTGATATCCAGACTGTTGAGAAGTTCTGATTATTTACAAAAATGACCCTTCTGGCTATCACTTTCAAAAGTTCTGGCTATCAATTTCATATCCAGAACCGTTGAGAAGTTCCGATTATTTACAAAAATGTCACCGCGTTTTTTTAGAAACACGTTTTTCCTATGAGTTAGGAAAAACGCATTTTTCCGAAGATTTTGCGTTTGCGGAAAGAGTGTTAAAATTGAATTCAAACTATTACTCCATTTTATTGAAAACTAATATTATTTTATATTGGAGTAAAAAAAAAAGTGACATTGCCCTCCGGGGCATAGCTGAGTTGGTAAAGGAGGCAACATTGCTGGGCTTGCAACCCAAGGGTGGGGAGTTCGAACTCTGGCACGAGCAACCTTAATGTCTTGGTGAAAGCTCCCTTTGGGCCAGGAGTATAAGGGGCGTTGCTACCCTGACCATCTCGGGCACATCCCGCGATTTACCGCCGCCAGTCAAATAAGGGGCCAGAGGCTGGTGGCCCAGGACTAGTCCAGCCAAGCTGGGCTGAGCAACCATAAGTCCGGCGAAGCTGGGAACCTGGCAATCAAAAAAAAAAAAAAAAAAGTGACATCGAGTTAGATAAACTTGTTTCCATGGGTTTATAATTATCTCGGACAGGGTCGGACCTTGGGTAGGAACAATGTGATCCCCATGCCAGGTCAGGAGAGAGAGAGAGACCCCAAACTGTTAACTTGAGAAAAGGAAAGGCGATCGACTACAATGTTTCTTTAAGCAAAGCAATGTTAGGGGCACAAAATAAAGTAACAAAATCTTGCTCATATAAATGAGGTGACCATATTTTATTGGTTGCATCGCTAATAGACCCGCCACACTCTAATTAAAAACACCAATAAAATCATTACACTTATTATTTTGTAAGCTAGATTTTGTAACTTATTTTGTGTCATAGCCAACTTGAGATCTTAAAGGTAGAACCCTTTTTAAACTTTTCTTTTTCAACACAAAGAAAACAATACTCACTCCGTTTAACTCGAATTAAAATTCTTACTCAATTTAATTATAGTTTGATTACTAATTTGTAGAAAAATAATACTGCTAATAAAAATTTTAAAACTATTATTATATCACAGTTACTAATAAATTTAATAAAAAAAAATTAAATTTTTATTAAAATAATTATTTTTCTTTAAATTATTAATCAAAATATTATTACATTGACCAAAAATCTAAATTCAAGTGGAACAAATGGATTACAATACATCATTCAAAGTGTGCACAATGGTTGAGAGCAAAATATTCGCTTCTTATAATCACTACAACAAAAATGGCTTTTCCCGGCACTTATTTCCCGGCACTTTCATATGTGCCGCTAATTTCTGGCACTTTTTCATAAGTGCCGCTAATTCCCGACACTTTCTAACAAGTGCCGCTAAATTTCCGGCACTTTTGAAAAAGTGTCGGGAATTAGCGGCACTTTTGAAAAAGTGCCGGAAATTTAGCGGCATTTTCGAAAAAGTGCCGGGAATTAGCGGCACTTTCTCAAAAGTGCCGGGAATTTCCGGCACTTTTTATAAGTACCGCTAATTTCCGGCACTTTTTTATAATGTGCCTCTAAAAACAAGATGTTTGTTTTGAAATTTTCATTTAATTTTTAAATTTAATCATATTTTTCATGTAACTTTGCTTTAATTTGTTACTTATATTAGATTTTTATGGACTACAATAATAGAAATGCCCTAATATAAGTTTTTGTTTTGTAACAAATAATTGTATATGAAAACTTTTAACAAAAAATGATTTAGTCTAGCGGTAGAATGTGTGCTTCATATGCAAGAGGTCGTGGGTTCGAATCCGGGTAAATTCAAAAATATTTTTATTTAAATTAGCGGCACTTTAAAAAGTGCCGGAAATTAGCGGCACTTTTTGAACAGTGCCGGGAAATTCCGGCACTTTTAAAGTGCAAAAGTGCCGGTAAGTATTGCCGACACCACTTTTTCCGGCACTTTCAAAAGTGCCGAAAATAGCTTTTCCAGCACTTTTTTTCAATTTCCGGCACTTTTTAAAGTGCCGGGAAAAGTCACTTTTATGTAGTGAATATGAGCGACGATGATGCTTAAATGAATTTTTTTTTCATATAAAGTTATATAGAGTAGATCTTATTAAAAATGTGTTTTACATTAAGGATTCGTAAAACGTGTTTTTCAAAAACGCTGGCGCTTGTTTTTTTAACAACAAGCGATGCCATTTTTGTAAATACTGGCAAGCATCGTAAATGTCATATTATAAAGTGTCACTCATTTGGACTGACGTTTATAAACATTGTCGTTGGCACTTTTTATAAGTGTCAGTGTTAGTGTTTAAAAGTGTCTGGCATTATACTGGCACTTATAAACATTGATACTGACACTTATCAAAAGTGCCAGTTGTAGTGTCAATTAGTGCCGGTGTACATGGCTAACGCTTTTTAACACTACCATTGGCACTTACGATAAGCGACTGTTATTCACAAAAATATCACCGCGTGTTTTAAAACAATTTCCCGTTTATTATAGAAATGACACCGCGCCATTTTTAAAAAGACGTTTTACGTTAAGTTAGGGAAAACACGTTTTTCCCAATTTTTCACCTTAATTATATGGATTAGGTGTTTTAAAGCTTAAATTTACTGTTTTAATGCATAACTCGCTATAATATTCTAGGTGTTTTAAGATCTAAACTCACTATTTTAAGGCCTAAACTCGTTATTTTAATAGTGTCACTATATTAAAAGATGGATTTTTTTTATAACTTTTGGAGAAACTAGTTTCCCCCAAAACCTACTTAATTTTATTTAATATATATATATATATATATATATATATATATATATATATATATATATATATATATATATATATATATATATATATATATATATATATATATATATATATATATATATATAGTGATGAAAGAATTTTTCATTGATAAAAACAAATTTATAAATTAAAAATAATTATTTTATAAAATTTATGATACAGAGTATTATTTAAATTAGTTTTTATTAGTCACATTGAAATAATATAATAAAAATATTATTTTTCACATTTATTGTATTACATAATTGCATATCTTTATTGAGCTAGTCTCCCATGAGAACACTATGACCCGTCTCTTCTATGAGACGGGTTTTTTTTTTACCCGGATCCATGACCCATGGGAGATAACCTGCCACGTGGCAGCCACCCATTGGCCAATTTTTTATTTTTTATTTTGCTTTTTTTTTGAGTTTTTATATATATATATTTTCGGCTTTTCCGTCGTTTACCAAAAGTAATAGTTACCATAACTTAATGTAATGACTGTATACATATAAAGTAACATTGTTCATAAGTAATCGTGACACCTGTTTACAAAAATAAAAGCTCGTTTTACCCATGTTTTCAAAAGTAATACTAACTATAATTACATGTAACCCAAACAATATCTAAATGTAATTATCATTTATACTGAAATATAATAGTGCTTTTGCAAAAATATAAATATTGTGTATTTTGATTTTATTTTTTAAAAGAAAGTAACATTTAAAAAATAACAACTTATATACATGAATGTAATTATTTGTACAAGTAAATGTAACACTTTAGTAGATGAAATTGTAACAAATTCTATAGATAATGTAATACTTTTACATGTATCATGATAAATTGAACCCATTGTAACTTATCATTTGAAAACATATAGATATACTATTACTTTTCTATACATATGTGTTACAAATTATGTATAAACACTGTTACATATAAGTAACACGTTCGTTACATTTTAGTTGTAATAAGTATTACTTTTGGTAAATGAAGAAAACATAAAAAAAAAAAAAACTATTACTTTTCTGTATATATGTATTACTTTTATGTATACAAACTATTACATATAAGTAACACGTTTGTTACATTTAGTTATAGTAACTATTACTTTTGACAAACCGAAAAAAAATAAATAATAATAATATAAAAATCTAAAAAAAAAAATGGGCCTATGAGAGGCTGCCACGTGGCAGGGTCGCCCCCTTGGGTCATGGAGCCGTTTCGTGGGTCGGGTCGGGCGGGTCAAAAAACCCGTCTCTACCCTGAAATATGAATGGCAGATTTTCACTTTCCATTTTACAAATGATTTCATTTAGTGAGCGAGCTCACAATTGTGGATTTCTTGACGCGACCTGAGTTCTGAAGTCTTATAAGGTACCACGATCCAGGTGCGTGAATCCTGCTATAACAACATAATATCATAATCATGTATAACACACGAGCTGTGTGTTGGGGTGTCAACCCAAGTCCCACATCGGTAATTGAATGAAGAATTGCCTAGTATATAAAGGTGTCCACACACTTCATTAGTATGAGGCCTTTTGAGAGATGACCTAAAAACAAATCCTTGCGGGCTGGGCCCAAAGCGTACAATATCATACTAATGTGGAGTGGCGGGGGTGGTCGCGGTCCCAACAACTGGTATCAGAGCCCACGTTGGTTGATGGGCCCGACGCGAAGTGGTCAGCGTGCGAGATGTGTGGGATTATCCTATGTGTGAACTCGCGAAAAAGACCCTTGTATCGAAAGTCTTCCCGATAAAGGTGATCGGGCGGCGTGTCCCGCGGATTTTAGCGGCGGTACAAGTTTCGCTGGAGGTACTTGAGTTGAGGGGAGGTTTGTTGGGGTGTCAACCCAAGTCCCACATCGGCAATTGAATGAAGAATTGCCTAGTATATAAAGTTGTCCACACACTTCATCAGAGCTTGGTTAAAGGGGAGAAGTCGCACTGACGGAAGAATTGCCTAGTTTTCGTATATGAAAGTTTTTCCAGCAAGTAATTTCTTGCTGAAGTGTTTAATTAGTTTATTTATTTATTCCGCTGCATTTCTGAATTATTGACAAGACAACTGTCTTGACACTTCTGAGAACAACTGTACTCACAAGTGGTTGCTTTTCTGGAACAGTCCTAGCCGCCTATTTCTTTCAATTGGCATCAGGAGCTCTGGTCTCGATATACTGAGATCGATCCTAAAATGGCCACTACGGACTGTCCTCATACTCGTAAGCCACCTACTCTAGATGGTTCAAACTATATTATTTGGAAGGCAAAGATGATCATGCACATTAAAAACATTGATCATCGTGCGTGAGTCAGTATTCTTGTGGGATATACATCCCCTACTATGGAAATAGTTGATCGAAAAGCAAAAGCTTCTGCATCTGAAGAAGAGAAAAAGGAAAAAAAAATTGTCCCAAAACCCGAGCATAAGAGCATGAATGGAATGCGGAAGAAATTGCCCTTGCAAATTACAATGCAAAGGCAATGGCTGCCATATCTAATCATGTTGATCACAATCTGTACCGGTTATTCTCTAACCATACAGTTGCCAAAACTGCTTGGGATATTTTACAACTTCATTGTGTAGGGTCTGATAGTGTCAAACAAAAAAAATTAGGAGATTGATAACAGAGTTTGAAAATTTAAGAATGGGAGTAAATGAAACGATTCAAAACTATTATGCTAAATTAATGGATATTTCAAATGAATCCTTTGCATTAGGAGAATCCATCTCCAATGCAAGGTTGGTTAGTAAATTTTTAAGAACTCTCCCAAAAAAATTTAACATCAAAGTCTCTGTCATTGAAAAAAACTTGTGATACTCAGACCATGAGTTTGAAAAGGTTCTAAGTATCCTTACCACTTTTGAGTTGAATATCGAAGTTCAAGAAACTAGCAAAGAAAATTCAATTGCTCTTGATAGTGCTCTTACTGTGTCCAAAGATCTTGCAGAATTATCAAAGGATATTGATGACTCAAACTTAGAGGAAGATGAATGTGACTTGATCACTCAAAAATTCAACAAAATGTTGAACAAAAAACATCAACAAAGGTTTCCCAATAAGGTTACTGATTCTTCCCCTAAGATTGAATCATTCAAGAAATAAACAAGTAAGAATAAAACTTTTTTCTGAAAACAAAAGATCTATTGAGTCTATTCAGTGTAGAGCGTGTTTAGGATTTGGACACTATGCCAATGAGTGTGCTAACACACTCAAAAAGAGAGGGATGAGTTTTTCTGCAACCTTAAGTGATTCAGATGATGACGATCAGATAGCAAACCTGTCATTTTTACGATCATCACAATCCTCCCTTTCTGACAGTGAATCTGATAGTGGGGATGTACTATCAACTGACGGCACAACTGACTACTCAGATGGTGCTAACATGTATACCTGTTTTAACTCCACTTCTGCAGGTGAAACAGAGCAATCCAATCAGGAGGATGAGGATAGTCCCACGTATGAAGACCTGCACAATACATATGTTGATTTGTACACAGATTGGTCCAAAAGAATGGAACAACTCAAGGTGTTCAAACAGGTAAATGAAAAGCTCACCTCTAACAATCTAAAATTAAAGGCTGAGAATGAAAGGTTGTCGAGTGAAAATGATTCTCAAAAGGACTCCATAGCTAGGTTAGAAGTCATGCTTACCGAAAAGGACAATGAGTGTGAGAAGTATAAAAGAAATCTTGAAAAAGAAACTAATACTCTCACAAAGCTTAACAATGGTAAGGCTAAGTTAGATGAAGTTTTGAAAATGGGGAATCAAGGAAGATCAGGTATAGGCTATGGAGATCTAGTGTTTGTTAAGGAAGGTGAGGGCATTTCGAAAAACAATGAGAGATTGAATGCTAATCACGTGTCTCGTGACAAAAACAAAAGAAATAGAAAAAGGAGATGCATGTGTTACCATTGTTTTGCCCCTGGACATATACGTCTATTTTGTTACAAGTTAAAACAGGAACTTGGCTTGGAGAAGAACAGCGACCACCTGACAGGACAGTTGTGGGCATAGTTGGAGACACAACTGCCCAGACAGTAGCGGTCTGCTCCAAAAGCCACATGGGTAAGAAAGGACACTCTAAATTGTCAAGTGGTGTTTACCTCCTTCAAGAGCAGTGTGGAAGGAGCCTGGTACTTTGACATTGGCTGCTCCCGCCACATGACTGGCTCTCTTGAGCATTTCAAAGACTATGAAGCCTTTAAAGGTGGAAAAGTCAGTTTTGGTGGAGGTGCTCAAGGTGAGGTAATTGGCAAAGGTACGCTGAATGTTAATGGTTTGCCTAACTTGCATAATGTCTTACATGTTGATGGGTTAAAGGCAAACCTAATTAGCATAAGCCAATTATGTGATGATGATCTACATGTCAAGTTTGATAAGAAGATCTATGAGGTCTTCGATGATTCAAACAGATGTGTTTTGAAAGGTGTAAGATCCTCTGATCATTGTTACAAGTTGGTTGAAAATCATTCATGTTTTAACTCAATTTCTGATAATGCTCCTGATCTTATTGTCAATTGTGTTGAGAATTGTATTACAGGTTGTACTTGGGAGCCTGAACAGATTAATGATGAATCTGAATAGAAGAGTACAAAAAAATCTGCAGATTTAATACTTGTGAGGTCAGTTGACAAACCAGATGAACAGTCAACTGCCACGACAGATGGACAGACAGCAGCAGATTCCAGTTCAGATTCTGAAATCAATGAAGATCATGAAAGCAGAGGATCTGATTCTACTGCAATGATACAGGGAGATCATCTAACTTCCCAGGTCATTGGGAGAGTGGATGAAGGAATGAAAACAAGAAGAAAACGAATAAATTACTGGGAATTAACCGGTTTGGTATGCATGCAATCCGCGTGCCATCAGGTAAGATCTTGTTGTTTCGTTGCTAATTTGAGCATGAGAATGAGTCAGAAACCTTAAAAGTTAATAATTTGATCAATGTCATGCAAGAGGAAGTGGTAAAATTTGAAAGGAAAGATATTAGGTTCTTGGCTCGTAGGCCATCTAATGAATATATGGGAGTTGTTACTTGTTGTACTCAATTGTTGAGGATGGACCAAATAATCAAGGATTATGGTCTTAGAAGTGAAACCTTGACTGTATTTTGTGATAGCTTAAGTTCTCAGAATATTGCCAAGAATCCGGTACAACATTTCCTAACAAAGCACATAGATATTATGCATCATTTTATTAGATATCTCGTTGATCAAAAAATCATTACTCTAGAACATGTAAGCACAACGGATCAACTTGATGATATCTTTACCAAGGCTTTGGATTTCGAGAGATTTTCTTCACTTAAGAAGTCTCTTGAACTGTGTGATACCAGTTGACTGCACAAGTGTGCAGACGACTGACTGCATAACTGTATAATTGTATACTACAGTAAACACAAATAAAAAAAAAAATAGTCTGCATTCATTCTATTGCACGATTGTCTCTTGTGATCACTTGGTCAACTAAGTTCCTTGACTCCGAGTTTTAACCCTTGAATGTGAGACCCTTCTTGACATGATAATCAAAATTATCGTGTTAATTCATCGGGTTATCATGGAGTGGGAACTTAATCTAAGGTTACGGGGAAAACAAGCTGCCTCCAGTCTTTGAAGTTACTACTTGTTGGTAGTGGTGCCCTAGGCACGTTTAATAAACGTTGTAATTGTTATCATTTATTTCATATCAATAAAGAGATGTTTTGATTATTATTGTTGTTCATGTTTACTTATAATAATCCCCGTCCCTATTACTTGTTAAGAACTAGTATAAAGGCTAAATGATCATGGGATGATCATGTTAGATTTATGGGTACTTGTTTGGAATAAGGTACTGGACATGACCCGCTGTATGAGATTTATGTCATGGTCTATGTCGTACATATATCTCATATTAGTTATGTCATTTGAATCCTTAGACATGAAGTTATTATAGTCTTCCACTTGATTAACATTGTGTTTGACATATTCAAACGCTACCTTAACACGGTAGTTATAAAGGGTATGATTGGCATAATCGGATTCCCGTTGGGAAGAATAATAAGCTAAATGGATTTGTCCCTCCACGGAGAGATGTCAAGCTTGGGCCCATCGAAGGAATGATGTTGATGAAATGTTCGGCCGGACTCAAATGGATTGATTGGATCAATAGCATTTGAATTATCAACATATTCGGAATCGAGAAAGTATTGAACAAAACAAGTTGACAGATTGACCATGACTTGTGTTCAATGACATCGTGGACAAAGGGATTGTGACATATTCTAAAGGAATGCGAACTTGTATCTAGTTATACTATTTGGGTAGGTATGACGGTTTGCTAGAACCTAATCATATCTTATGGGATCATGTTTGAGCCCATTTCCAAGTTAGTATAATCCTAGAAGGTCACACACAATAGAACGAATCTTAAATAAAAGGACTATATTGGCATTTAGGGTCGGAGGACTTCCAAGGAATTTCTGGAAAGTTCTGGGCCTCCTGGTCAACCAAGCGGGCTCTTGGGTTGCACCAGGCGGGCGCCTGAACAAGCTAGAAAAGAATTGGACTTTCTGCCCAAACAAGCGGGCGCCTGGGTAGGACCAGGCGGGCGCCCGGTAGGCCGGTTTGAAATTTCCTAATTCGATTAGGAATGGTTTTTGACACAAGTTACCTATTTGGAATAGGTCTTAATTGTGTATAAAAACACCAATTCGGCCAGACCATATTTAACTAGTGCTTTTGTGAGTCTCAAAGAGTTTGAGAGAGATTTTATTTTGTTCTAAGATATCATTGATTGAGGAACAAAATAATTCACAAAATAAATTCCATATAGTTCTTTATTAAATTGTGAAAGCATGTTTTACAATTATTGGTCTAGTAACCAAGATCAAAGAAGCTCATTTGATATTCGTTCGAAGTGTGGATACCGCTAGAGGGTGAAAATCATCATCTTCAAAGTTCGTGTTCAAGCTTTGTGATCGTGATCAAGTCTTCAAGTTTCTCCACCAAAGATCAAGAGAAAATTCATAGCCATCAAGGGTTAGTTATTCCTCTATTCATCTTGTTGTATTTGATTTAATCATATGAACGGATCCATGGTTTTGGGTTTTCTTAAAATTTTAATTGCTATATTCCGCTGCGCATGTTACTCAGAAACCCAACAGTGGTATCAGAGCCCCGTTCATGTTGATTAATTCAATACTTTGATCATGTTGTGTGTATATAAATTGTTTATGTGCCAAGCATGATATGAATATTGGATTATATGATGTTTATGTGTTTTGTGATTTTATGTGGTTTATTGTTTTGTAATTTTAATCGCACGATTCAATCGCAATAAAAATTATGGTGGATTCTGAATTATTTCGATTATTGATTTTGATTGGATCAAAGTTTTAATAATCGGGGAAAAATAATTTTGAGACAAAATTTTCGAACTTTAAAATTCCATACTAGTCTGGCCATTCAAGCGGGCGCCTGGTCTTCTGCAGGCGGGCGCTCGGTGGTCAAGATTTGTTCTGATTTTGGTTAAAATCTGAATATGGAATTTTTGATAAATTCGACAAAACCAGTAACAGAACCAGTCCAGACTTGTTGATCTGGAATGAGTTTTGGGTAGTTGGTTTGTGTGTGGATTTTGGGGTTTGATTTTCCTATTTGTTTTAGTCTTGTGATTCCTAGATTGGTTCAAGTTTTGGATGGCTAATCTGCGTTCATCGAGATTGTGTTTCCCAAAATTGATCGCGATCAAAGTTTCAAAGATAAAACGAAGTTAGAATTATGAAGAGTTCATAATTGCTAAAATTGAGAAACAAAGTTCTTGATTCAATGATTGGAGATCCATGTGGAATTGTGAATGCAATTGGCCTACGTTCATCGAGACCATCTATTGCTTAGTTTCGGCCACATAGACTACTTTCTTGGTTTCTTGAATTAGTGCGGGATTGTGGTTGCCTAATGGCTTAGTTCGACCGCGCTTCTTGTTGTCTTGATTTGGAGATAATAACCAAAGTTGAAATAGTCTCATCCTCATAATTATAGAGAAACTAATGACACATAAATATCATGCTTAAATTAATGAAGATTAATTTAGTGGCTAAACTTGATGTGTAACATGTTTATATTATGTGCTCATAAATGTGTTATATGCTATATGTGATGAACCTTCAAAGAAAGTTTTAAGTCTTTTATTGCCATGCAATGATTAAAACACTTGTTAGTACATGAGTGATTTTAATGTAGATTCGCCCTAGCGAGATGCATTAAATTTGTTTATATATGAGCAAGATAGATAGTGTGGGCACGCCCTAGCGGGACACATTAACTGTGCGTTTAAAATGGTTAGACTTAATTGGGCGTCAAAACAGTTTTGGGCCCAGGCAAAGATGAGGTTTAACATGCTTTTTGAAATTTGATTTCTTAAAGAATCTCATAAAAGGAACTAAGAGTCATATGAGATATGATTGACAAGAGTTGTCTACCTAATTAATTTGATTTTGTGTAATCCGCCTTAGCGGACTTGAAATTAAATTAAAGTTGGATCTTAACCCATTTAAATTATATTATACATTGGATGTATATGAAGGTTATATAATTTAGTGGGAGTATTTTGTTTGAAAAATACATTATTTATCTCTTTAATGAAAATCGGTACTTATTAAATTTTGGAAATTTTTGCATATTTGTAGAGAATGACTAATAACACTCAATCAATGTCGTTGCGATCGATCCTTGAGAAGGATAAGCTCGAAGAGAATGGTACAAACTTTATGGATTGGATCCGTAGCATAAGAATTGTTCTTAGGCAAGAAGATAAGTTGTACATTCTCGATGGGCCTCTCCCCGCTGAACCACCGCCTACTGCCCCTAGGGTAGAAAGAGACAATTACAAGAAACATCGTAATGATTCTAGAGATGTAAGTTGTCTCATGCTTGCTGCTATGTGTTCAAAACTCCAACAAAGTTTGGAACATTTGGAAGCCTATGAGATAGGCGTGGAGTTGAAAACCATGTTTCAAGAGCAAGCTAGGCAAGAGAGGTACAAGACCATTGTTGCATTCACTACTAGTAAAATGAATGAAGGGCAACAAGTGAGTCCCCACTTTCTTAAAATGAAAGGTTATGTAGAGCACCTTGAGAAACTTGGCTATCCAATCCCATTGGAGCTAGCCACGGATCTCATTCTTAATTCATTGCCTAAAAGTTATAATCAGTTTGTGATGAATTATAACATGCATGGAATGGATAAGAATCTCTCTGAGTTGCATGGGATGCTTAAAACAGCAGAGATGAAAATTGTGGAGAAAGGTTCTCCCGTGCTCTTGGTTCATGATGGGAAGAAGGCTAGTGCCAAAGGAAAGGGTAAGGCAAAAGTTGTCAAACCCAAGATAAGCAAGGCAAAGGTTGCCAAGGCTTCTGAGGCAAAACCTGATTCACAAAAGGATGCAATCTGTTTCCATTGTCAAGAAATTGGTCATTGGAAACGTAATTGCAAGGCTTTCTTGGAAGAGCAAAAGAAGAAGAAGAGCAGCAAGGCTGCGTCGACTTCAGGTATCTATATGATAGATATTCTCCTTTCTACCACTGATTCTTGGGTATTGGATACCGGATGTGGTTATCACATTTGTCTAAATGCGCAGGGACTAAAGAATAGGAGACTGCTTAAAGAAGGTGAAGTAGATCTACGTGTGGGAAATGGAGCAAGAGTTGCTGCATTAGCCGTAGGGACTTATGAAGTCACTTTACCTTCCGGATTAATTCTTGTTTTGAACAATTGTTATTATGTTCCGGATTTAAGCAGAAATATTATTTCAATTTCTTGTTTGGATAATGAAGGTTTTAAGTTTCTTATTGAGAATAAGAAATTTTCTATTTATTTAAATGATGTGCTTTATCGTATTGCTAATTCATTTAATGGCCTTTATATCTTGGATGTCAAGAATGAAAATAATGTCTATCATGTAAATAAGAAATCTAAACCTAATGATGTAAATCATACTTATTTCTGGCATTGCCGTCTTGGTCATATTAATGAGAAGCGTATCTCAAAACTCCATGGGGACGGACTTTTGGGTTCATGTGACTTAGAGTCATATGATACTTGTGAGTCGTGTCTTCTTGAAAAAATGACTAAGACACCTTTTACCAAGTTGGGTGAAAGGGCAAGCGACTTATTGGGGTTGATACATTCCGATGTATGCGGACCATTAAGTAGCAATGCTAGGGGAGGATTTCAATACTTCATAACCTTCACTGATGATTATAGTAGATTTGGGTATGTTTACCTAATGAAACATAAAAGTGAAGCATTTGAGATATTTAGAATATTTCAAAATGAAGTAGAAAAACAACTTGGCAAAAGTATAAAGGCACTTCGATCAGATCGAGGTGGTGAATACTTAAGTCAAGAATTTGACGATCATCTAAAGAATTGTGGAATAGTTTCACAATTGACTCCGCCCGGAACACCACAATGGAATGGTGTGTCTGAGAGGAGAAATCGGACTTTGTTAGACATGGTTCGATCAATGATGAGTCAAGTTGATCTTCCAATATCCTTTTGGGGTTACGCCCTAGAAACCGCTGCTTTCACACTAAATCAAGTTCCAACTAAATCGGTTCCAAAGACTCCATATGAGATGTGGAGTGGAAAGAAACCTAGTTTATCTTTCATGAGGATTTGGGGTTGCGAAGTTTATGTCAAGAGACTTATCTCTGACAAACTAGCACACAAATCTGATAAATGTATTTTCGTGGGATATCCTAAGGAAACTAAAGGATATTACTTTTACAACCGAGAGGACAACAAAGTGTTTGTTGCCCGAACTGGTGTCTTTCTAGAGAAAGAGGTTCTCTCCAAAGAAATCAGTGGGAGTAAAATAAATCTTGAAGAAATTCGAGACCCAGAAAATAACATTGAACCAATAGTGGAACAAGAACAAGAACCACAAGGAGTTGTGGAACCTGTTCAAAATACGCAAGCATCTCGCAGATCTAGTAGGTTACGATCCGAGCCCGAGAGATATGGATTTCTCGTAACGGATAGTAATGAGGTAGAAATCATTGAGAATGATGAACCGTCAATCTACTAAGAGGCGATGTCTTCTCCTGATTCGGCCAAGTGGCTTGGAGCCATGGAATCCGAATTGCAATCCATGCAAGACAATCAAGTTTGGAATTTGATTGATGCGCCCGAAGGTGTAAAAACCATAGGATGCAAATGGGTCTTCAAGAAGAAGACTGACATGGATGGGAAGGTGCATACTTACAAAGCTAGGCTTGTAGCGAAGGGTTATAGGCAAGTTCATGGTATTGACTATGATGAGACCTTTTCACCCGTAGCAATGATCAAGTCTATAAGAATTTTGCTTGCCATTGCCGCATATCATGACTATGAAGTATGGCAGATGGACGTCAAAACCGCTTTCCTGAATGGAAAACTCCAAGAGGATGTGTATATGACACAACCAGAAGGTTTTGAACAAGATTCTAAGGAATGCAAATTGCAAAGATCCATCTATGGATTGAAGCAAGCTTCAAGGAGTTGGAATCTCCGTTTTGATGAATCGGTCAAAGAGTTTGGTTTCATCAAGAACGAAGATGAGCCTTGTGTATACAAGAAGATTAGTGGGAGCATAGTGCTATTCCTTATTTTATATGTGGATGACATATTGCTCATTGAAAACGACATTCCTACACTTCAGTCTGTGAAGACTTGGTTAGGAAAGTGCTTCGCAATGAAAGATATGGGTGAAGCCGCATATATTCTTGGCATTAAGATCTATAGAGATAGATCAAGGAGGCTACTTCGTTTAAGCCAAAGTACATACATTGACAAGGTCATTAGAAGATTCCGTATGGAAAATTCCAAGAGAGGCACCTTGCCCGTGTTACATGGAGTTTCTCTAAGCAAGACTCAATGTCCTAAGACAAACGATGAGCGTGAGAAAATGAATGATGTTCCATATGCTTCGGCAATTGGGTCCATCATGTATGCCATGATTTTTACTAGGCCGGATGTATCTTATGCTTTGAGCATGACAAGTAGATACCAATCCGACCCTGGCGAAAATCACTGGATAGCTGTAAAAGCGATTCTTAAGTACTTGAGAAGAACTAAAGACTCCTTTTTGGTCTATGGAGGAATGGAAGATGATCTCGTTGTAAATGCTTACACGGATGCAAGCTTCCAAACCGACAAAGATGATAGCCGATCGCAATCGGGTTTTGTGTTTATGTTAAATGGTGGAGCTGTAAGCTGGAAGAGTTCCAAGCAAAGTACAACCGCTGATTCTACAACAGAAGCTGAGTATATTGCTGCATCGGATGCTGCAAAGGAAGCTGTTTGGATTAAGAAGTTCATAACTGAACTTGAAGTGGTTCCTAGTATTGCTAATCCAATAGACCTTTATTGAGATAATAATGGTGCTATTGCTCAAGCAAAGGAACCAAGAGCACATCAAAAATCCAAACACATACTTAGGCGTTTTCATATCATTCGAGAGATCGTTGATAGGGGAGACGTAAATATATGCAAAGTACCTACTGATGACAATGTTGCGGACCCGCTAACAAAGGGACTTCCACAAGCTAAACATGATGGTCATGTTAGGTCCATGGGTATTAGATACATGGGAGATTGGGCCTAGGGCAAGTGGGAGATTGTTGGTAGTGGTGCCCTAGGCACGTTTAATAAACGTTGTAATTGTTATCATTTATTTCATATCAATAAAGAGATGTTTTGATTATTATTGTTGTTCATGTTTACTTATAATAATCCCCGTCCCTAGTACTTGTTAAGAACTAGTATAAAGGCTAAATGATCATGGGATGATCATGTTAGATTTATGGGTACTTGTTTGGAACAAGGTACTGGACATGACCCGCTGTATGAGATTTATGTCATGGTCTATGTCGTACATATATCTCATATTAGTTATGTCATTTGAATCCTTAGACATGAAGTTATTATAGTCTTCCACTTGATGAACATTGTGTTTGACATATTCAAACGCTACCTTAACACGGTAGTTATAAAGGGTATGATTGGCATAATCGGATTCCCGTTGGGAAGAATAATAAGCTAAATGGATTTGTCCCTCCACGGAGAGATGTCAAGCTTGGGCCCCTCGAAGGAATGATGTTGATGAAATGTTCGGCCGGACTCAAATGGATTGATTGGATCAATAGCATTTGAATTATCAACATATTCGGAATCGAGAAAGTATTGAACAAAACAGGTTGACTGATTGACCATGACTTGTGTTCAATGACATCGTGGACAAAGGGATTGTGACATATTCTAAAGGAATGCGAACTTGTATCTAGTTATACTATTTGGGTAGGTATGACGGTTTGCTAGAACCTAATCATATCTTATGGGATCATGTTTGAGCCCATTGCCAACTTAGTATAATCCTAGAAGGTCACACACAATAGAACGAATATTAAATAAAAGGACTATATTGGCATTTAGGGTCGGAGGACTTCCAAGGAATTTCTGGAAAGTTCTGGGCCTCCTGGTCAACCAAGCGGGCGCTTGGGTTGCACCAGGCGGGCGCCTGAACAAGCTAGAAAAGAATTGGACTTTCTGCCCAAACAAGCGGGCGCCTGGGTAGGACCAGGCGGGCGCCCGGTAGGCCGGTTTGAAATTTCCTAATTCGATTAGGAATGGTTTTTGACACAAGTTACCTATTTGGAATAGGTCTTAATTGTGTATAAAAACACCAATTCGGTCAGACCATATTTAACTAGTGCTTTTGTGAGTCTCAAAGAGTTTGAGAGAGATTTTATTTTGTTCTAAGATATCATTGATTGAGGAACAAAATAATTCACAAAATAAATTCCATATAGTTCTTTATTAAATTGTGAAAGCGTGTTTTACAATTATTGGTCTAGCAACCAAGATCAAAGAAGCTCATTTGATATTCGTTCGAATTGTGGATACCGCTAGAGGCTGAAAATCATCATCTTCAAAGTTCGTGTTCAAGCTTTGTGATCGTGATCAAGTCTTCAAGTTTCTCCACCAAAGATCAAGAGAAAATTCATAGCCATCAAGGGTTAGTTATTCCTCTATTCATCTTGTTGTATTTCATTTAATCATATGAACGGATCCATGGTTTTGGGTTTTCTTAAAATTTTAATTGCTATATTCCGCTGCGCATGTTACTCAGAAACCCAACACTACTCATTTAAGAAAATTACTGACGTGTATCCATACATAACTTGAGAATCAGGGTAACACTGTATTGAGAGGGTGAAAAGCTCATCCCCGTAACTGATTCATAAGTCATAAGCCTTCAATGGGAGTGTTTTAGAGGCTACATGATTGAAGGAAAATCTCATTGAATTCCTGTGAGTTGAAACCGAGTCATGGACTGAGTTGATCATACTATGTCACACCAAAATTGAGACAATCTTCACTTGTGTGTTTAGGCATAATTTTTCTAAGTTTTTTTTCTCCCTTGGTATTAACATTAGCAAATTGAATTGTTGTTCTTATGTGGTACAGATTGATGCTTTTCATGTGATTAACAATAATCTAATGGCGTGATGTTCAAGTTTCATTGTGCAGTTGGTGGAATTTATGGTACATTGTGGATAAATGGATTCAGTTGAATTTGGCAAGTTCTAATTCTGGGACGGATAATTTATCACAAAACATGGAAAAAGTTTGAATTTTAAAATCAAAATCCTTATTTGTTTTGGAATTCAAATGGGTACTTCAAAGTCACTCGGTTCTCCCTACTCCTTGGCCTACCCGAGTTCTTAGGAAGAATCACTGTCCTCCCTTGATATTTCCTCCATGTCAATTCTGGTTGTGAATTATGGTTTAGTATATCCCATTTCTCATATTTTCTAGCTACATTTCTCTCATCTCATCTTGTTCCTATTCTGCAAATGCACTATCTCTAACATTTTTGCATATATATCCGAGAATTCAGGAGAATCACTGAGTGATTGTGACACAAAATGATTGTTTGCTGCTGCTCTGATCAAGCTAAGGCATTTTTGTTGTTAAGCATCCAGCTGGTGCTAAGCAACTTGTTCGTGCAACTGTGCGGACAACTGGTCACTCAACTGGACAGTCAACTGGTAAGTCTGCTACTGTTTTAAGGGGTAAGTACATCTTCTGCAGAACTCTCTGGTCTATAAAGGTTTGTTTCGATATGAGTTGAGATTGATGATGCTCTTAGATGTACTTTTGTTGGGGAGATTCAAATTTAGGGGGAGTGGAAGATATTCATAATTTTCTTTCTTTGAGTTTGATGGTTCTTCTCAAAAAGGGGGAGAAAGATGTGGTCTTCATATTCAGGGGGAGAAAGATGTGTTCTAAAGATGTATTTAGGGGGAGTAGAATCTAATGTACAAATTCAGGGGGAGAGATTATTGTTTTGCAGATTTTGTTCAGAACCACAAAGATAGGGGGAGATTGAATAGTATGAAAATACTCTATCATGTTTTAAATCTTTGTGATTCTGATTTTCAAGTAAATTAGTTAATTAGATTGTGTATATTTTTATTTATAATTAGTTGTGTATATTTAGGATTTATTTCACTAACATATTAATGGTTATCTTTGGAAAGTTGTTATGTATTTTAGGAGTGTATTTTAGGTGGACTCTCACAAGGAAAGGATTATTGGCTAAATGAAGATCACGTGTGATTGAGAAAGCGGCCAAGAGATCCTATAAATACAAATGTCATATTCCTTTGCTAGTTACGGATTCTGAGTATTCATTCAAAGAAGTCAGAAGTTTAGAGAGTCCTTTGTTTCTTAGAAGTTCTTCCCAAAAGACTTCTAAGTGTTTGAGTGTTTCGTGAGTTCTAGTGATCTAGAATAGTTTGATCTTTTAATTGTTTTATTTCTTTCATTCATCTTGTACTCTGCAAGATAGTTTTCGTATATGAAAGTTTTTCCAGCAAGTAATTTCTTGCTGAAGTGTTTAATCAGTTTATTTATTTTTTCCGCTGCATTTCTGAATTATTGGCAAGACAACTGTCTTGACACTTGTGAGAACAACTGTACTCACAAGTGGTTGCTTTTCTGGAACAGTCCTAGCCGCCTATTTCTTTCACATTATGCAAACATGTGAACGGTTGGATTACAAGTGGTACATGGAGTGGCACACAAAAGTGGTACATGAGATCTCAACACTATTAGCTCCCAAAATTTAACTGGTGTTAGCTCCTAGTATTAGTTCCTAAGAGCTAAGGGCCTGTTTGATAAAGCTGAAAATTAAGCTATGAAAATGTAGAGCTAAAAATGTAGAGCGGAAATCATTAATTTGCTGAATTTTGTAAGACTTCAATTTGTTTAGTACTGGCAAACTACATACATCTGAATTTAATTAAAATTGTAAATACTACTCAAAAATTAGTCTCATCTCTTTCACTTGATTATTGTTTATCCTCAAACAAAAATAGTCATATTTCTTAAATAAATAATTATAATTCAAAAATATTATTTGTCAAATTATCTTTCATATAGACCAATAATAATAATTTTGAACAATTTGGTACTTTCATTTGTCCCACATTAATATGTTCATCTTCACTATTTTGATCAATTTTACTAAACTTTGACAAAAAAAAAAAAAAAGATAAATTTTAATTATGATACTCAATTAAAATATTAATCAAAATTTATAATAAAAAATAAATATCATTTTAATTTTATCATATTTAATTTGTATGAAAAAATTAAAGTATTTCAACAAAAGGAAGTAACATTAAATAAACAAATAAAAATGTTGATGAGTGGGTTTGAACCCATACCCTTTGTTTATCTTACCTTGTTAAGACTTGTCATACTAGCTTAAAACTAATAGCTTACTTTAAGATAATCTTAACAACTAGCGGGTAACCCGTGCTCTGCACGGGAAACCAATACTATGTCTTAAAAAATATTTTAACTATAGTTAACTAATATAGTAATCATCATTTTAACTAATACTATTAATAATAATAATTAATCTATATGATTACTATTATTATAATAACTATTATAATTAATTAATACCATTGATAGTAATAGTTAATATATATATTAATAGCAATGATTAGTCTATATAATATTAATTATTAATATAATTATTATAATAAAATAATATTATTAATTATAATAGTTAATTGATATAGTAACTATTATGATTAATTAATATTATAAATTAATAATCTAACTTATATAATAACTATTATAATTAACTAACACTAATAATAGTAATAGTTAATGTATGTAGCCTATTATAGTTAACCAATACTATTAATAGTAAAAAATAACTTATAAAGTAACTATTATGGTTAACTAATACTATTAATATTAATAATTAACTATATAGTAACTATTATAGTTAACTAATACTATTAATAGTATTAGTTAACTAATATAGTAATTATTATAGTTAACTAATACTATTAATAGTAATATTTAACTTGTATTGTAACTAATATTGTTAACTAATACTATTAATAGTAATAGTTAACTAATATAGTTAACTATAATAGTAACTATTATAGTTAACTAATACTATTAATAGTAATATTTAACTTGTATTGTAACTAATATTGTTAACTAATACTATTAATAGTAATAGTTAACTAATATAGTTAACTATAATAGTAACTATTACTAATAAGAGTAATAGTTAACTATAATGGTTAACTATTATAGTTAACTATTGTTAATAATAGTAATAATTACTATAATAGTTAACTATTATAGTTACTCTTTTTAATAACTATTATTATTAGCTAATACTATTAGCTAATGAAAAGAAAATGAAAAGTCACTTATTTATTAGTATGTTGTTGATGTGGCTTCTCCAAATGCAAGCTTTCTCCATTGTTTGTCCACATGTCAATAACATAGCTCTTTTGGCCAACTTTAATATATATATATATATATATATATATATATTTAAGTGATTGAAATTTCTCTTACCAAATAAGCTTAATTTTTTTAATCTCTTAAATTGTTCTAAATTAAGAGCTTAATTTGGTTACCAAACAACAAGCCCTAACACGTGATGTTATGGTGTTTGTTCCTCGTAGTAGCTCTTAGCTCCTGGTATTAGCTCCTATCAGCATGATTTTATATGCAATAAAATAAATACTAAAGAATTGAAATAATTTTAGGTTAGTATGGGTCAGCGTCACCAATATAGCACGAAAAATAAAAGTTGGGTTGGGGTTGTAAATTATGTACTGGAAGAGAAAGAAGTAATATACTCCTCCTTCTGTCCGAGACCAATGGAAACCGTTTGATTTTTTTGATCTACTGAGTCAATCTTTGACCATAATTATATAAATATCTAAATATCTCTATGAAATTCAATAATTTTTTATTGTTTCATTATTAGAAATACTATCATTAACAATTTTTAGAATTGTATAGAGGAGCAATGCTAGGGGCACAAAATAAGGCCACAAAATCTTGCTCACACGATGAGGTGGCGATATTTTATTGGTTGTATTGATAATGGACCCGCCCCACTCTAATTAAAAACATCAATAACATCATTACATCTAAGATTTTGTGAGCAAGTTTTTGTGACTTTTTTGTGCCCCCAGTATTATTCTTGTATTGAGATATCTAGATATTCATAAAATTATGGTCACAAATTGACTCAATTGACAAAAAAGAGTCAAACTGTCTCCATTGGTCTGGGACGGAGAGAGTATTATTAATAAGTTGGGTTGGGTTAGTGTCACCACTAAAGATAGTCTTAAGAACAAGCTCAACTGTTAAATATTTATCTGGAGTGAACTACTTAAAATATCTTTTCAAAATTTGATCACATGTATTGTACATGACTATTTAATGGGAAAAAATTAATGGAGTTAATGAAAGTGAACATAGACGCAAAAAAAAATGAGTTGGATGTGTTGATGCAAAAAATATGAGTTGAAAATATTAATTGCAAAAAAAAGAATTTAATGATCAAATCTAAAAAAGTAAATATATATATATATATATATATAGTCGTGCTCCTATGAGAATCTAAATATCGTGAGAACCGTGAGAACTTGGATACATTAGCTTTTACCTAATGTATCCAAGTAATTGGATACATTAGGTAAAAACCTAATGTATCCAATGGTTCACTTGGATATATTGGATACATTATGTTCTTAACTAATGTATCGAAGTTCTCACGGTTTCCACGATATTTAAGTTCTCATTTGAGCCCCTACTTTTATATATATATATTATGTGCATTTTTACTTTAAAAAAAATCCACAAAATTTGGTGGGTGAACCTTATATTTTAGACCCCTTTGTTAGTACCACGAAAGAATTAAGCCGGTGGGTCCATAATAAGTTGAGGTTTGGGTTAAAGTCTCTATCCTAGTCCTATACTATTCGGTACAAATATAGCCCACTAAATCAAAATTAAGTCCAGTCCCCACGCCACAACTTGGACTAAAGCAGTCTCTTGCCCCACCTCTCTACATGTTACCTTCCTTGCAATTTCATCTTTGTTAATTACTCTCACTGCATGTACTTAAGAGGTGGATACAATAATTAAGGAAAAAAATAAAATAAAATAAATCAAGAGGCGTCTCCTGTAAATCCGTTGTACGGCGTGCGATGGCTCCGAGCCGAGCCGACCAATTTTATTTTATTTTTGCCGATTTTTTTTTCCACCCCAACTTTTTTTCCTTCAACAAAAGTAACACTTATTATAACGAAATGTAACACTTTTTTTTACCAAATGTAACACTTTTTTTTCTTCAAAATGTACCATAATTTTGCTGCAATATGTTAAAGATAACATAAAGATTGATAACTAAACTAATGTCACACTTTTTATAAAGGAATGTAACACTCTTTTTTTCAAATGTAACACTTTTTTTTCCAAATGTAACACTTTTTACTCCCAAATTAGCATAGGATTGACAACTAAACTAATGTTACATTTTATAAAAATGAATGTAACATTTTTTTTTCTCAATTGTAACAGTTTATATTCTTAAATGTAACATTATATATGAAAATGTAACAATTTTTTATTGAGAAAGTAACAATTGAAATGCAAACCCATTTATTTTTTTTGTGAAAACTGCTGTTACCTTTAAGAATAGAAAGTGTTACTTTTTGAAGATGAAAGTGTTACTTTTATCAGAACAGAGTGTTACATCCTAGCTGACGAGCAACTCAAACTTTTTGTGTGTAAAAAATATGTTTTTTTTGTTAAAAAAAAAAAAATCAAACCATATCATGACCTATGTAGTTTTATTCGTCTCGTCGAAACGAACACATCGATATTTTTAATTATTTTTTTTGAGTTATAAATCTCAAGATATAGCATTTTAAAGTTATTGGAGTGTTTTTTTTAAAGGGACACGTGGCAGCGATCTGGGCCGTCGGCTATAGCGGAGAGTAAGGCGCGAGAAGCAGCGGAGTAACCCACCATTGCCGCACGCTGTGCGGCCGGTGTATTTGAGAATTCGTCATAAATCAAAGGCGAGATGTCCATTGGCGAAGTAACACGCGAGGCAGCACCTGGAGACTCTTCTAATGGTGCGGGTTGGTTAGGGTTTTGAGAGGGTTTTGACATTGTTAATTTTTGAGGGAGAAATTAGAGAATTTTGGAGTAGGGTTTTGAGATGGTGTGAGGTTACTGAGAGAGAGAAGAAGGCGATGAAGAGAGGGAGTATATATGGTGCGTGTGTTTGAGAGAAAGAGAGAGTAAATAGGAATAGATATTAAGGAGATTTAGGAATGTGAATAGAATTTAAAATTGAATTAGACTTAACTCTTATCATCTAATCAACTAAGATCCTATTTCTTCTCACATTTAAAACTAACCTAATTAAACTCCCCCTATTTACAAGCACACAAAATACCAAACTCCCTAAACACCTGATTTTTTTTTTACTTTTTTTTTTTAAATAAAACGAAAAAAATAAAAATAAACAGTAAATAAAAGGGGATGGTAAGATAAGGAGGCAACGATCTCCAAAAAAATGAAGATAAAGTCCTAATTTTTAAGGAAATTGTTACAACCATATTTTACCACACAAAAAATTTGTTTAAGACTTTTTCAAAATTGTAAACTTTTTTAATAATAAAAAGACTTTCAAACTTTGAAAATTTAATAAACAAATTCGAAAATAAAAGAATAAAATAAAATAAAATAAAAACTAATGTAGCACACACTAATGTGTTAGTGGCAACGATGGTAACACTTAAGATATCATTCGTGATAAACATCCCTTAATAGATTTAAAACAAGGCATTTTAAGGTAAGCCTCATTTTTAAAACACTTGAGGCAGAGATATGCTTCTTTAATAAGCAATTGAGGCTTAACAAGCTTTTTCTTAATTTTCAGGTATTTCAAACATAACAAGCTTGTTCTTTAATTTAAGCAATTTTTAAACATATATTATGTTCATCACAAGACAAAGAAGAAATAATTTTATCTAATGATTCTTGGAAACCAATACCTGCTTTGAGAGGCTTACTCAAGTTAAGGATCTCATCTAATTTTGACGATCCAGTGTTGAGTTTCTTCAAGGTGGTCTCGGCTAAAGTCAACTTGGCCTTGACTTTCTCTAACTCGCCATCTCTCTTGGATGCTTGAACTTCCAAACGAGTTAAGTAGGCCTTGAGTCCGTCGTTCACCTTGGTTAAAGTTTTAACCATTTTGTTCTCTTTCTTCCATTCCTTGAGCAAGTCCTCACAAAGGTTCTTTAAACCAGAACTGAGTTCATCTTTGCTCAGCTCATCCTCTTGTGAACTTCCTGCATCAAGGTTAGTGGAAACCATGAAACAAACATTGTTAGTTAAACTGAAATTTTTATACCAGACTGGTGTGGTCTCAGATGTTATCTCGGTGTGTATAATATATGTGGTAACATGTTCAGTCTCCGAGTCACTTAGTGTGACAAACATGTTTGTTTGATCAGGTTCTACCTCCTGGACTGGTCCCTCATCTTCATTGTCACTTAGGGAGACCCATAGGTTCTTTCCCTTTTTCCTTAGTGTGTTGGCACACTCGTTTGCATAGTGACCCCATCCCGAACAAGCATGACATTGAATTGAATCAATGTATTTGGGATCAGATCTTGATTGATCTGAGGATGCCCTACGCATTGGAGCTGACTTTTGAGTAGATGTGAACGTCCTTCTTGGCATCGAATCATACACCTTGGTTTATTGCTCCTTTGCTTTTACCTTCATCTTTTCATTGTTAAACTTTTTAACCATAGCATTATATTTTTTAGCAAGTAAAGCAACACTGGCATTTTCATCCAATTCTTCAAAAATTTCATCTTCATCTTTTGAAAAATCCGAGGATTGCACTTTCAAAGAATTTTTTTTCCCCTTAGAAGCTTCACTTTGTTTAAGGAGATTTGACTCAAATTTTTTCAAATTACTCATTAAAGAATTGATGTCCATAGTAGAAAGATTGTGAGCTTCTTCAATAGATGAAACTTTCATATTGAACCTCTCAGGAAGAGTTCGAATAGCTTTTGAAACAAGTTGCTTGTTGGTAAAAGGTTCACCTAAAAGTTGACACTCATTTGCAATATCAAACAATTTTTCAAAATATGATGAAATAGTTTCATTTTCACTCATCCTTAACCTTTCAAATTTGCCAGTAAGAGTTTTAAGCTTATTATCACGCACACTACTATTACCTTCACAAAACCTTTGTAAAGTGTCCCATGCCTCCTGAGCAGTGGAACTATTTTGAATAGGATTGAAAATATGCATATCAACCCACTAAAAAATAGCATTAAGTGCGTTTTCATTGAAATTAGCTAGATTAATCTCTTCATTAGTCCACTCAGATTCAGGTTTGACTTGAACGTCACCATCTTCATCTGGGGGTAACAAAGGAAGAGAGTAACCATTTGTTATAGATCGCCAAGCTCGAAGATCATGATTTGATATGCGAGCGTAGGCGGATCTTCCAATAAGCATAATTCGAGCCATCTAAAACAGGAAGACGTTTCTGATTGGGATTAGCAGGATCGAAAGCCATGGCAAAGGACCGAACCACTTAGTATCGTCAAGTGACCGGGATCTGGTGCCAATTGAAATTGTTTGTCAAAGACTTTCTGAGAACAAGTGTTACCTCAAGTGTTAGGTAACACCCCAGATAACACACACGGATAGGAAATACACACACAAGTAAAATAGATTTGTAAAAGAGTTTTGCAGCGGACAAAAGCACAAGAATTATTTTTCTCAAGTTATATAAATATAACTTGAGATGCCTAGATGGCGAAAACTTTATAATCAATATGAGTACCAATTACAAAGTAAAAAGGTTCCCTATATCTAAAACCATATATGTTCTATGGAACCAAAATAGAGACAAAGTACAATGATCATATCCTATCCAAAACACACTCAAACCCGAAGTATTTGAGTGTTAAAAGAGTGTATGTGAGAAAGGACCTAACGAGCCAAGAAGTACTTTGCTCTTTGTGCTATGGATGTCTGTATGAATTTGGCTTGGCTTCAAAGTGTTCATCCTAGCACTGTTTATAGCCATCAAAGACTTGATGGCTACTTAAATAAACAGCCTTGGGCTGTTGTTGGCGAGTGGGGAGAGTGGAGATCATGTGTCAAGCTTCCTCTCCACAAATCATGCAAGACTTGGTCCTCCTTCCTCTTTTATCTCAACCGAATCCTTTGTGCCCAAGTCTATGCTTCACCTTGTTGTACTCCATGCTTCCAATGCCTTGTACTCTTCCATTTAATCAGCAACAAATCCTTGGACTTGGTCTTCTCACATTTCTCATATTTAACACATGTTAAATATGTTTGTAACTCCTCCAATTTTTGGCATTTATGCATAATTCTCTATTAATTTCTTCTCCATGTATTTAGGTCTTAAATCCACTTTATTATAACCTGAAATATGGACTGACATCTAGACAATAATATTAGGACATTAGTATAAAATTATATTAGAAAGAAATGTCAAATTACAAAGTATATTCGTCAGACAGCACTAGACTGTCAGTGGCAACATCTGAGGTAACACCTTTGTCTGCACTAACAAGATTCAATATAAAATTATTAAAAAATTGCTATTTTGGGGAGGTCTCAAGTGAGCTGAGACGGACCAAAATGAAAATAAGTCTCAAGTGAGCTGTGACATAGGGAGTATTAATCATTATTTTTAATTAAACTTATATGAATTTTGACTATTTATGTAAAATTATTATTATCTATAAAAAAATCACAATAATTATTACATCATTAATAAAAAATATTATCAATAATTCGTCTTTAATTTTTATGGAGATAAATATTTTACCATAAACTGTTAGTCAAAGTCTAAATAAATTTAACAAAATATAATCATTAATACGGAACTAATACGGAACGGATGGAGTACTCTATAGTGCTTTTTTTTTAAAGTCTGTCGTAAATTAATTCATTTTTATCATGACACAATGTCACAATCACCTCAAATAAACATAGCATACTTTTAAATTTATTTTTAAGCTTTCCTTTAATAACTATGGTGGGAGTGATAACGATCAATTTTATCACATTGTAAAATTCAACCCTTATGATTTTTTAAGCAATGATAACTGAGCAATTTTACAGTTCAACTCACGGGCCTAATAACTAGTCAAGCTAATGCAATGACTACATCCGTCTAAAATAGCAAATTATTTATTGATCACCTTAACTAAAAATTTAAATATATGATCCCTCAATCCCACCACAAGTGAGACCAACTTGTAGGGAACAGTAATTAAGAAAAAGTTAGTGGATGTGCGGTAGAAAATGAAGAGAGATAATGAGTGGAGTAAATAGTAGTGTTGGTTGAATAAAATGAATAGTGGAAAATGAAGAGAGAGAATGAGTGGGGTTAAATAGTGGGGTTGGATGAATATAAATATATTAAAACATTTTCATTTTAGACAGTCTCATTTGTGGTGGGACGGTCTGAAAAGGAAATTAGTCTCACTTGTGATGGGACGGAGGGAGTATATATTTAGGGTGGATAAAAGAGTAAGACTTACCAAAAACGTTTTTTTTCCCCTAACGTTTAAAAAAAACTGGTTTTTTAATACGAGCGATGATATTTTTGTAAATAAGAAGCATGCGCATCTGCATTGTAAATGCTTTTGCTAATGTTACGAAGTGTGAACTATTCATACGGGTGTTTATAAACATTCGAAATGACATACACACACACACACATAAATACACATATACTCCATCTGTTCCATTTTAAACTTTAATTTTTTTTATTTTAGTGTCTCATTTTAAACTTCAAAACCTAACGATGATAGTTTTTTATTCTTCTTTATTTGTGGGCTACATATGTCATACTCCCAACAATTACCCACTAACTATTCTTACTCCACTTTCTCTCTCTTACCAAACCATCTACACTCACAGCACATCACATTTTTCTTAGTTGTTGAACCCAAAATATTTTTGAAGTTTAAATTGGGACGGAGAGTATATATATATATACTCCCTCCGTCCCAGCACAAGAAGGATTAGAGGGCACATTAATTAAGACCAACTAGTACATGTGTGGTAGATAATGAAGAGAGAGAATGAGTGGAGTAAATAGTAGTGTTAGTTGGATAAATTGAGTGGTGGAAAATGAAAAGAGAGAATGAGTGAGATAAATACTCCCTCCGTTTCAAGTCACTTGAGACTTATTTCTTTTTTCGTCCGTTCCACGTGATTTGAGACTACCCAAAATGGTAAAAAATCTTTACTATTCTTCTCACTCATTCTCTCTCCTACTTTACTTTTACACTCACAACACCAATCAACTTACTATTCTTCCCACTCATTCTCTTTCATATTTAATTTTTCATACTCACAAACACCTCCTCTCACTATTTCTCTCTTTTACTTTTCCTTAATTTGTGTGTCAAAATTTTTGGTCTCAAGTCACATGAAACGGAGGGAGTAGTAATGTTGGTTGAATAAATTGAGTGGTGGAAAATGAAGAGAGAGAATGAGTGGGGTTTAAACATTTCTATTTTGGGCAGTCTCAATTTTATTGGGACGACCTAAAAAGGAAAGAAGTCTCTCACTTGTGCTGGGACGGATATATACTCCCACCGTCCCATTTTAAGAGTCAAAAAATGAGTGGGTTCAATAATTAAGGAAAATGTGATGTGTTGTGAGTGTTGATAGTTGCGTATGAGAAAGAAAGTGAGGTAGAGAAGAGATAGTGGATAATTGTTGTGAGTATGACATGTAGGACCACTTTTTATTTTAAGATTTTGACTCTTAAAATGGGACACCCTTTTAAAAAAAAAAAAAAACTCTTAAAATGGGACAAGAGGGAGTATATATTTTACATTATACTAAAGCTTTGTAGATGGAACATAAATTTTGTAAAAAAGGACAAAAAGGAGGATTTTGAGAGACAAAATCACAATATATTTTGCCTCCATTAGTGGCTGTAAAATGATTTTCAAGAACCCCACTTGTCCCGCCATAGACTTACCCTTTTTATCAAGTTTACCATGTGAAAATGTATTTTGTGTAAGCCATCTATGTGCAAATAAATTAAATCAACTTTTTTTTCTTTATTACCTAATTCAGTAAGGAGCAATAAAATATTTTGATGACTACAAATATAAATAGTAAGATATAATGTTTTTTTTTTTTTTTTTTTTTTTTGCTTGATGAGCTAATTATAAATGGTCCGACCTTGATTCACATTTGACAGGCCAAGCAAGTGTAAGATAAAATAACGTTACATATTATATTTAATTTAAATGATACTACCTTTGTCCTTAAATGAATGTGCAAATTTCATTTTAAGGGACACTGAAAATCTCAACTTTATTGTACAATTTGGTAGCAAATATTCATATATAATCTTGTAATCTCCTTTCCAAACATTTAGTTTTGCACGTATAAAGAAACCGGTGAAAAAAAATTCGAAAAAAAACATTTAGGGACAAAGTTATGTTCAAAAAAGACACTCATTTTGGGACAAAGATTTTTTGAAAATGAACACTCATTTAGGGACAGAGGGAGTATTTCATTAATGTGTTTATGTGATAAAAAAATGTGACCTTTTGTTTCGAAATAATTAAAAAAAAATGTGTCTCTTTTTTAAGCTGGATTGAGTAATTCTTACGTTGAGCATTTTACGTGTATTGGTCTAGGATTAACTGCTTCATATCGTCTAAAATGAATGTCTTAATAAAAAAAAAATACTTTATCTATCTCAAAATATTTTTTTAAATGAGGTATACATTGAAATTTGACTCTATAAATTTCATGGGCTATCGATATTTTAAACCTTCGTATTTTGATGAAGTTTTGGTTTTAAACATTCTTGTTATTTTTTAGCAGTTTTAACTATCGTAGTTAAGATACGCACTCATTATCTCCTAAAAATCAAAGTACGATAGTTAAAATTAGAAAAAAAAATGAATGCTTACCTAAAGTACGATGTTTAAAATGGCTAAAATAAAAAAAGTAGTTAAAACCGAAGCTTTATCAAAATAAAAGGGTTTAGAAAGTCGATGGACCAACCTTCATCGTACAAATTTATGGGATTGCAAGTTAATAGACTCTTAAAAGTGATTATATTTGTTTAGAGCAGAATACTCCCCCGTCCCAGGTTAGTGTGAATTTCTTTCCTTTTTGGTCCGTCTCAGGTTAGTGACGCAGCAAGGAAGCGATATTCGTGAATAACAAACGCTAAACACAAGAGTTTACAAGCAATAAACCCTTAGAAAGAGAAACTCGGAATCCACTGAAAATAAGAGAAAACTCTTTGAATAAAAATCATAAACTGACGGCTACAAAATAATAAAAGTGTTTAAATACCCCTAGGGCAACTAAAAACGAAAACCCTAAACCAAACGAAATAAGGCTGTTTTCGGGCCCTAAACGGACTCGGATGCTCGAAAAGCATCGTACGTCATGGCAAAGAAATGAGTCTTGTTCATGGTGAAATTCCCTTTCCGAAAATTACTTATAATAGTCATTCTGAGCCCGGACGACCAAACTGCAAAATCCTGCCGAAAACCTTCCTACATCAGTTAGTGTGGACTACCCCCAAATACCAAATAATCTTTACTATTCTTCTCACTCATTCTCTCTCCTACTTTTACAGTCACAAACACCAATCAATTTACTATTCCTCTCACTCATTCTCTCTCCTATTTATTTTTTCATACTCACAAACACCTCATTCCATTATTTATCTCACTTATTTTTTTTTTCAATTTGTGTGCCCAAAAATTTGGTCCACACTAACAAGAGACGGAGGGAGTATATGATATTGCTGAGAGGTGATTAATGTAGGCTTAATTAATAATTAATGAGAAAGTTTTATGTGAGATGGTTTCACTCATGAGGCAGATCTCAATGAGATAGGAAATGGGCTAGCCCCGCCCCGTCTGGGGACAACCCAATTACTTTTTTAACGAGACTCGCTTCATGTGTGAAACTGTCTCACACAAATTTTGTCATAATTAATTTAGATATGTACAGCCATACATCTATTTCAGGATATAATTTTTGGGGCAATGTTAGGCTTACAAAAGAAGTATACAAAATGAATGATGCATGATGTGGTGGCGATATTTCATCGGTCACATTGATAGTGAACCCGAAACACTCCAATTAAAAACACCAACACAATTATGACACCTCATTTTGTAAACCATCTTTTGTTACCATTTTATATAACTTTATTATTTCCCTAATTTTTACTGCACTCCTCAAGTTTTATGCATTATACCATGATATAATAATTGACTCTAAAAAGAAGCTTGCATTGGATAGGGATGGCCAAACCAAAACGGAACCGGACTGGAACCGCCAAATCAGACAGGAACCGTAACCGAAAAGCCCGGAACCGCCTTGAACCTTGACGAAAACCGGAACCGTGTGAACCGGAACCGTTCGTAACACGGTCCGGTTCCAGTTCATCCCCTCTGAAAACCGTGAACCGGCGGTTTCGAACAGGAACCGGAACGTTATCAAAACCGTTAGAAACCCGTAAAAAACCGTCAAAATCGTTAGATTTCTAACGGTTTCATCAGAATTAACCGTTACTAACTGAACATTGACAAGAAAATTTGAGTTTTAACTGGTTTTTTAGCCAAATTCAATGAATTAAAATTATAAAAATTTGTTGAGTATATAAAAGAAAAGAGGGACGGACCTCTTTAGTTTTTCAAACATTTTTTCTATACCTTTTTTGTAAAAAAAAAAATCGGCAATAAAATATTATTATAATTGTTTTTCTGTTAAAAAAAATATTTTTTTTTAAAAAAAAACTGTGGACCGGTGGTTCCGAACCGTAACCGAAAGAAAAACGGTTCGGTTACGGTTTAAGTTTTTTCGGAACCGGCGGTTCCGAACCGGACATCGGAGTATGTTAAGTCGTCAATTAAAGGATGATTAAAATGACGTAATCCAGGACGTCAGTCTACTTGCGTTGACACGTAAGAACAGGGTAAGTTGTTCTTTTTGCAACTAAGGTTCAATTCTAGTTTATCGCACTCCTCAAGTTTTATGCATTGTACCAATTCATCCTTAGTACTCCACTCCATTATTGAGAGAGTTATGAAATGGCCCACCACCATGTCCCTGAATGAGTCGTTAAGGTGGCGTTTGTTTTTTTCATTCAGATCTGAATGGAGTCTGAATGTCTAGCGAACCAGACCTTCTCCAATTCAGATTGTTTGTTTTTTTTTCAGCTTTCAGATCTGAATAGAGACTTTTGATCTGAATGGAGTCTGAATGAATCAGACCTAAAATGAAGTCTGATTAGAGTCTGAATGGTGTCAGAAGCAACAATAATTAAAATGATTTTTCACTTTTCTTTTAGCAAATAAAAATCCATTATTATCTATTAATTCTCATGCTTATACATAATATTTCAAAAGGTTAACACTTCAAAAAAAAACAATTCAGATGTGAATTCAGATGAAAAAACAAACAGCTTGAATAATTCAGAATTCAGTCTTCAGACGCTGCCTCTTATTGATTCAGATGAGAATTCAGATTTCAAGACTTAACACTTAAAAAAAACAAACGCCACCTAAGTGGTAAATCATAGTTAAGCCTCGGTGACGCTAGGATGCGATCTCTTTCCTCGCCTTCTTTTGGTGTGGACATCATCATCAAAAAAAAAAAAAAAAAAAAAAAAAAAAGAAATGGCCCACTGTCACTTTAATAACAGTATCCAAGCAATAATAATAGCATTTTCTGCTCAAAATACATGTCGTTTTGAAAGTTTTCACATGTTTTTAAATATGACTCCCTCCATACCCAAATAAATATCCAATATAATTTTAAATTTTCTCTTGATGAAGAGAAAATTTGAAAATTTTCGGATATTCATTTTAAGACAGAGGTAGTATTACTTTTTAAATTAAGTATCAAAAGTATTATTATTAAATGTTTCTCTATCATGCATTATTTCACAAAAAAAAAAAAAAAAAAAAAAAAAAACAATACAGTGGAACTAGTTTTAACATAGGGGCAAAATTAAAATTTAAAGGATTTTTTGCCAAAACGACACATATTTAGAATCAAATTGTAACTTTTAAAATTATATCTATTTTGAATTGAATAAAATAATTAACAAAAAGACTCCGGTGGAGGTCATACTTGTTGGTGATTTTAGTGTCATCAACGATTTTATGTAATTGTGATTTACTAGAGACCAATGCGATTTCATATTCGGCTCGGATACGAGTAAGGGAAAGTGTGGAGTACACACTCGTTTGAGTTAATATGTTTTCGACCACGATAAAGAAGCAGGGGTCAAGGGGGCTGCGCCCCCTTGCGGGGTCAAGGGGCAGCGCCCCTTGTTGAAACCTAGACAGTATATTTGGTGTTCCAAATAATCTCCCGCCAGTTTTTCCCACCAAAACCCGCCAAAACCAAGAGACACAATCAGTTAACAATTATGACTGTTGGGCTAACAGTCATGACTGATACCAGTTCTGCCATTTCCGAAAATCTGTTTATAAACAGATTATTGATCTCAGTTTTACTTACGAAAAACACACACAATTTCTCTAAGTTTTGATCTGATTTCTTTGCCTAGATTCAGATCGTTTGATTGTCTTATCCCATACAAAGGTTTCGTGTAACCCATGCATATAGGGTCGAAATACTTTGTTCGGAAAGTGAATATACACAATTCAATCATTATCCAGGATTATCAATAAACCTTAAATTTCCAACAATACTCCTACCTAAACAATATCAATATATATATATATATTTGATCAAAAGTAAATTTAAATATTGATACTGATACTGAAGCAGAGATAGTAGATATAAATTGGAATCACGGTTCCTCTAGTCAATCCCCTTTTCCTGGAGTAAATCTCCCATTCATACTTCTTCTTTGATTTCGGTGAATTCTAAATACAAGGCACCATTGTGTACAAGGCACAGTAATGCCAAAAATGCCCTTACCCGGATACGCGTGTTTCGTGTACTCTTTTACGAAATAATAGGGTTTTTTCACACAGGATTACACGAAATATGGAAAAGGCTGAAGTTGTTTGTTTCGCCTGTTTATACACGAAATATAATAGTGCATTTCACCAACTTTTACACGAAATCATGCATTTCACCTAAATAAACACGAAATAAACAGTTTTTAACAATATAATATATGAACCCCTACATTACACTACAATTGAATTGAATTGAATTCTCATCCTTTATCAGTTATGATTCATTTGCTATTTTGAATCTTCTTTTTTCGATTGATTGGTTTGTGATCTCAAAGGAGTTTTTGTTCGATGGAAAATGATGGGATTCGCAAGTTTGTTTTAGGGTTAGGGTTTTTGGTGCAGGGAATGAGATGCTACCCATGGATGGCTGTCATCTTCTTCCTTAAAGACGGCCTTCACATGGATCCATCCTCTCCTCAGATCCTTCAGAACTCCTCCAATCTCTCCATGGTCGCGAAGCCCTTTTACGGCTTTCTCCTTACTCTCCAGTTTCTCATAATAATTTTCATCAGAGAAACCTCACTTGACCTCCCAAAGAATACAAACAATCACGGGATCAGAAGGAATTGGTTTTTTTTTTTAGTATATATATAAGGGTAGTTTAGTAATTTGCAGGTGCATTGTATATAGCATGCTTTGTAAATATATGAACCCTTTGATTTCATTAAATCTAATTTCACATATATTAATTGTTAATTTGTCAATACTAAATATGATTAAGAAATTTAATTTGAGATTTTTTATTATTCGTCTTTTTTGTTTTTGTCTTTGTTTAAATTTTATAATTTTAATGGGATCAACAATCGTTGAACTTTTTATCCTTCCGAAAAAATGGATTGAAGATGGTCATCCTTGTGGACATATCATACGCTTAATTTCTTCGTTTCTTTTTCGATTTAGCCCAATTACATATATTTGTATTTAACAAGAAGATTTACTTTCATTTCGTAGAGTGCCTTTGTCTTCTATCCTTCATCGAGAGCCTTTGTCTTTTCTCCTTCGTCGAGAGCCTTTGTCTTTTCTCCTTCGTCGAGAGCCTTTGTCTACTCTCCATTTTGTTAGGAGCTCTTATGATAAGTTTAGATTTCATATTGTTGCAATGTATGAGATGTTTGGCTGATACTTATTGCCAATCCAAATATTTTCATTTTTCATGTTATCAAAGATTCAAAGTCAAATGCTTTTCGAGTGAGGATTCTCAAAGTGCCAATGTTAGACATTGTCCAAATCTTACATAGAGAAGCATTTGTGCGGCTCAAATCTTTATCCGTAAAACCGTCATATAGAAATTTATGAAAATTTGGTTTCAAGTTTTTTTTAGATGTAATCTTGTTTATGCGATCAATTATAATTGGAACGAGACTCCGACCATAGTTAGTTAAATATGGGACATGTATAAATGTTGAAAATAACGTACGAGTTTCATACGAAATATTTTTTAAAGTTACGGTGAAAAATTCTGCATAAAAATATAGAAACTTGTAAAAATACTTCTAAACATAAGTATGAGTATAGTACGAATATCAATAAACATACGGACGTAAAAATACGTTATATTTTATGTAAATAAATTAACATTTTTATTAAATTTTAGTGTTAAATACATTAATATATTCACATATATATACCAAATATTTTTTTATTTTATATTAACATATACTCCCTATGTCCCATTTTAAGAGTCAAAAAAATTCCAAAAAGGCGTCCCGACTTAAGAGTCAAAATCCAAAAATGGAAAGTTTTTTATATGATCTTTATTTGGGGTGTCGAGCTCGAGCTCGTTTAAAACTTATCGAGCTCGAGCTCGAGCCCACTTACTTGTTCGAGCTCGAATCGAGCTCGCGAGCTGCTCGCGAACAACTCGAGTCGATATCGAGCTCGAGTTTTAACAAGCCGAGCTCGAGCTTAGACATTTTTTTAAGAAAAATATGGTCTTAACAAGCTTATCGAGCCGAATTCGATCTTATCGAGCCGTTCGAAACAAAACTTCAATTTTCCGAACTCGAGGTTTTAACGAGCTAAACGAGCCGAACACGGTTGGCTCGTGAAAGCTCAAGCTCGAGTGAGCTCGAGGTATAGCTCGAGTCGAGCTCGAACCGATTGTCAAGCTCGTTTTTGAACCCAAAAAGTTTTTGACTCTTAAATGGGACGGATGGAGTATTACTTAACTATCAATACCATAAATTAAATATTATTATATGTAATTATTATTTTTAGATATTAATATTTTAAATTAAATATTTTAAATGCTAAAATTGTTTTAATTTTTGCATAAGGTGAGTTTAACACGTATAATATGTTTAACGTTTTTTACGAGTACTATACGCTTTGACTCAAAAGTAAGAGTATTTTCAATTAAGTTTGGGGCAAATAGCACATTAGTGCTCCAAAATTTCATATGAGTTGCAATTTAAGTCCTGATGTTCCAATTTTAGCAATTTGATGCCTAATGTTCACCTTTTGTAATAGGTCTTTTTTGGATGGTAACGGTTGGAAGATAACGAAATTAATGAAAATTTAACGAGCTTATTTAAAAATTGCATCTCTTACACCGAAAGGCAAGTTGGCGTTGTGGGAGTAAGAGAAAGCATGGGAGAAGAAGAGATGTGAAGGTGGCCGGTGGATGGTGTGTGTGTGTGTAGGTGGGGGGAAAGAGACGAAGAAGGTAAATGTTTAGGTTTGATATTTTATTTTCACTTTTCAAGCAAATTTAGGTTAAAAGAAGTTTATTAAGGCTATTATCTATGGACTAGTATCTAAATTTAGTCCTTTACTGTTTTTTTTAAACATAATTTTAGCCTTTTACTTAAGGAATTAGAATTATAAATGAGTGTAAGGTATTTTTACTTTTATAATTTTCACTTCTATACAAAAAATTTATTATTTTAAATGATAAACAATACTCCCTCCGTCCCGTACTAAGGTTCTTAGTTTGACTTTACACGAAGATTAAAAAAAATGTTGTGAGTATGAAAAGAAAAGTAGGAGAGAAAATGTTTTTGTATTGAGAATGACAAGTGTGTCCAATTGTCCATTTTAAGTAATAAAGCAACTAAGAACTTTAGTCTGGGACAAACTAAAATGGAAAGTAAGAACCTTAGTCTGGGACAGAGGGAGTATTTTACTTTGATATTTATTATGATTTTTTTTGGTTATATAAAAATATACATTTTTATTAATATATGTATATATTAGGAGTTGTAAAGTTTTTAACAAAATGGGGTCAACATAATAATTATTGAACTTTATGGGTAAGAAATGCAATTTTCAAATAAACTTGTTAGATTTTTCGTTAATTCTGTTAGCTTCCATCATTATCATCCAAAAAAGACTCATTTCGCCACAAAATGTAAACATTAGGCACCAAATTGCTAAAATTGGAACATTAGAACCTAAATTGCAACTCATATGAAACCTTGGGGCATTAATGTGCTATTTTCCCTAAGTTTGGTTGATATATGAAAAACGAAAGTTTTTTCAATTATTCACACACACGTACGTGTATTATACTAGCCTCCGAACTAGGGATGGTAACGGGGCGGGTTTCATCAAATCGAATCTGACCATTACCTCAAAGGGGCTGACCCGACCCGACCCAAAGAGAGCGGAACCCGACCCGACCCGCAGTGTATCAATATCTAAATTTTCAGCTCATATTTGTTTGGGCCCAATCTATTTTTAAGCCTAAATTTGATCAGTTATACAAATCAGTTTTAAATCATCAAACCTCATCCACAAACAACTATAAAAGTAAATTACACAACACTTATAATAATGTTAAGTAACATAATATGTTAACTTTGTACATAGGGGTGCGGGCTAGGTCGGATCACGGCGGGTCAATATCAAAACCCGAACCCGACTCTAACCCGCTCGGGTCATGTAAATTGCAACCCGAACCCTATTTTTTCGGGGCGGATAGCTTTTGGGTTTGGATCGGATTCGGGCAAATTGTCATCCATACTCCTAACTGCTTCTCCCTCCGTTTCATAATACATGTCATTTTAGACTCCTTCACACATATTAAGAAATGCAATTAATACATATTAAAAAGACATATGCCCCTAAAAGTATCCAATTACCTAGGCATTTAAATACTTATACAAGAAATAGTTCACAATTAATGAATAAGAGTATAATAGGTAAACAAGAGTAATTATCTTTTGATAATAGTAAAGCGTCAAATATTTTGGATTAACAAATTGCTCATAAAACGTAATGTATTATGAAACGGAGGGAGTATGTTTTAGTGTTCTTTAGCGCAAGCATGTTGTTTGCCTTTTTTAAAAGGGGAAATGACAATTTAGGGTCCAAAGTTTGGGGGGTGTGTGCCAATAGGGGTCTGATGTATTAATTTTGTCAATTTAGGGTCCAAAGTTGCAAAAGTTGTGCAGGTTAGGGTTTTTTAAAGATTTTGTTAACGGAATCCAGTTAAGTCACAAGTGTTTTGACATGGACTTAACTGGAGTTTGTTTTTATTATTTGCATGAGCATATTGTCATTTCAGATGTAGAAAATTAATAAAAAAAAATTGAAATATTAAATTTTACTTTCTTATATTAAATTAACTAATAATTAAGACATCATTTACCGAAAATATTTTTTCAAGAAATACAATAAAAATATTTTTTTCATTAAAACCACTATAAAATAAAAAGTATAATTTTTAAAAAGGAAAAAGTGTAAAAAAACTATATTCCAAAAAAAAAAAACCACTTTATTTTTTTAGAAAGAAGAAAGTGGGGATTTGGACAATTTTTTTTTATGTGGTGGTGGTTTGTATTTTTTCATTATTAATATTAGTATTACAATTATTATTTTATTTATAAAATTATTTTTTTATTTTTATTATTAATTTTCCTTGATTATAACTTCATTATTTGCGGTTTAAAAAAAACCACTTTAATTTTTTATTTGCTTATTATTTTATTTATTATTATTTTTGAATTAATTAAAATTATTCGAAAATTTAATAATAAAAGTGAAAGAAAATTTAGGGTCCATTGTATAAGGGGTGTGTGAAATGACAGCCCAGGCGAACATCCAAAACTAACTTCAGTTAATTTTTTCTGTTACTTAACTGGATTTTCTATGCAACTTAGTCCAAAAACCCTTAATTGACTAACGTTGTTAACTTTGGACCCTAAATTGACAAAATTGATACATCAAACCCTTATTGACACACCCCCCAAACTTTGGACCCTAAATTGTCATTTCCCCTTTTTAAAAGGGCAAAAAAACATGCAAATTGTGTATGTATATATTGGTGGTGGGAGTTATTGGGGCGTACTAAGAGAGGCTAGAAGAGATAAATCCAACCACATTCACAATTCCCGCAGATGATTACGATAGTGACCTCGTATTGTCCCATCCAATCCAATCCACCTTCTCCCGGGCCGGATATTTCGGATTTGGGATCCGATCTAAATGCATAGCATCTCTATCTCTATCTGCTCATGTGAGTTAATAAGTAAAGCAGATTTGATCCAATTTCATTGTCACCACCCATACCATAATAACCATAATGCTGAGACATAATTATCCTCATTTTGAATCTTTCTTCCTAACATGTCTCCTCATCACATTATCATTTAAATTTCATTTTAAAAATTTCTACTTTTACATTTTAATAACAAAGATTCATGAAATTATCTTTTCATTTAATTTTTGCAAATACAAAAAATAAATAAAAATAAAAAAACATATAAAGACATTTTATTTTTCAAAAAAAACATTTATTTTAAAACTAAATTTTCGTGAAAATGGACATTAGAGAACTTTAAATATGAATGTCGGGAGTCGTGGTAGTATTTGTTTTACCATATTTGTGTTGGGTTGTGGAGTCAAAACCTAAAAGAAATAAGAAACTGAATTTAAGTCATTAAATGATTTCTTTGTTTGACTAGGTTGTAATTAAATTTTCTTGTGTGCCAAGAAAATAGTGAGAGAGAACCCGTGAGATCACCAAGAAAGCCTAAAATATTGGTAGGCATGTGGGGTGCCCTTAGGGCATTCTATGGATGGCCGGCAATAAGTCTAGAAGTTAGATGTGTGAGGGTGTATTTACATAGAAAAAGTGATGACTCTATATCAAAGCAATGGCGGAGCCACTCAGGGGTAAGCAGAGGCAATTGCCCCCTTGAGTGTTTTTTTTTTTTTTTCTTTGGGTGGCCCTTTGGCTAAACGATATGATGACCCTGGTATAGATGACTAGATGGGCCTTTTGCCCAAAACGATATATCAATACGAATTTAGAGCAATAATATTAATTAATTCAATTATCATAATGAAAGTGTAAAACTTGTTATTAATAGTATTTATAATAGTGTATCAAAACAAATATTATATTTTTATTATGAAATTGAATTAAACTAAAATTATTATCTAAAGTTCTTTCGCTCTAACATAAAAGAAAATAGTGAACAACATTTTGAGACGGAGTGAGTATTTTGCAGTTGAAACGGAGTGAGTATTTTGGAGTTGAAGGAGTCATTCACTCGGGTCCAACAAATATGGTGCTTTACTTTACATGGCACCAATATACTCTACGCTTTTGGTGGCCATGCCGTTTTTGTTTTAATGATTTTGCAATGCAAATAGCACCAACCTTGTCCAATAATTCTCAAATTTTACGTGGAGGAAATTGTCTATGCTTTTTACTACCTCCGTCCAACTTGAAGAGGTTGATATTCCTTTACGGATTGTCTCACTTGAAGGGTAACTTACATCTTTAGAGCATCTCCAACAGCACACTTCAAATTTTACACCAAAACTCTAAAATAGAGTGTGTTCAGCACCAAATTTCTTCCACCATATCCAACAGCACACTTCAAATTTTACACCAAATCAGAATATTCTCAGAATATTCTTTATTACTAATTACAAATAAACAGTTTTCATAGACCATTAATTATTTGTATTAATATGATTTAAAGAACATTATATTAAGTAAAAATGAGTAAATATATATAAATATATTAAAGAAGACATATTAAAATAGATAATTAAAATAAAATGATTGGAATTACAATTAAAACAAAATATTAAGATACATGAGAGTGATAGATTATCATTTAATTTCCTGACCCATATTCATTCCATAAATGGTTGATCAATGCATCTCGTAGTTCAAAGTGAGCTTCTTTATTCTTGATTTGTTTGTGTCGCTCAAGAAATTGTTGAAAGCGAATATTTTCATTCATCATTTCGACCTCGGGGGCCGGTGCATCCCTTCCATCTAGAATTTCCACATTCACATCACGCTCATCCTCAATTATCATGTTGTGCATTATAATACATGCAGTCATTATAGCATGCAAGTCCTTTTTATTCCAATAGCGAACTGGTCCTGCTAATATTGCAAATCGTGATTGTAGAACTCCAAATGCACGTTCGACGTCCTTTCTACATGATTCTTGTTTCATTGCGAAATATTTCTTTTTAGGACCAATTGGATTATGGATACTTTGCACAAGAGTTTCCCATTTTGGATATATACCATCGGCTAAATAATAGCCCATGTTATATTCATTTCCTTGAATGATATAATTAGCAGGAGGTGAAATACCTTCAGCAAGATTGCAAAAGAGGTTAGATGCTTCTAACACATTTATGTCATTATTAGATCCAGGCATACCAAAATATGCATGCCAAATCCAAAGATCATAATCGGATACGGCCTCGAGAATGATGGTTGGACATCCGCTCCTTCCAGCATATTGTCCAGCCCATGCAGTTGGACAATTTTTCCAACGCCAATGCATACAATCTAAGCTCCCTAACATGCCTGGAAAGCCACGCTTCTCTCCAATTTTCAATAGCCTTTCAACGTCAGCAACGTTAGGTGAACGTAGATATTCCCCTCCAAATACCTCAATAATACCTTGACAAAATCGTTTCAAACATTTTATTGCAGTAGACTCGCATATTCTTATGTACTCATCAACCGCATCAGCAGACACACCAAGCGAGAGGATCCGTAATGCAGCATTTCTTTTTTGAACAAAGAAATCACCATGAGTTCTTATAGCATTAGCTATACGTATGAATAAATCACGAGACATTCGAAATCGACGTCTAAATTGATCTTCCCCGAATGTGGTTTCATCTGCGAAATAATCATTGAACAATCTAACATCACCCAATTCTCGTTCACGATCAATTGTTATATGGCCAGAAACTGAGCCCCTATGAATACGTGGAGCAAGTCGATTAGCGAGTAATTGAGAAGCAAGTTCCAGATTCATCGAGATCCGCTTCTCAATTAGCTCGTCATCATCAGAAGAGGAGGAAGAAGAAGATGATTTAGATAATACTGAAAGTGATGGACCGCCAAAATGGAAATTCATATCGAGATAGATGAAAAGAATTGATGTGATGAATCCATCCATCAGTTTCTCTATAAATAGGAGACGGATAAATAATATCTAGATATTTTCTCGTAAATATCTAGATATTTTTCCGTAAATATCTAGATATTTTTCCGAAAATATCTAGATATTTTCGAGAAAATATCTAGATATTTCTTACATAATATCTGACGAATCTTCTATAAATGCAGTGTCACATTCATCTTAAAATTCACACTTCACTTCTTTCTCTTTAGCTATCTTCCTCCTCCTATATCTTTCAATGTCTTCAGTACGAGGTCCTTCTTTCGTTCAGGAAGAGGATTCACATCTATGTGATGTTTATCATGATATCACCCAATGCCCAATTATAGGTATCAACCAGCCGAGGGACATAATAAGTACTTGTTATTTTTTGTTTCACTAGTAAATATATCAATTTTTCTATCATTTTGTAAAAATGAAATACCTTCATTATTTGATGCAGTATGATCGAGCAATCTCCCTCTTATGTCAAGAGAAAGAATTTAAGGCAGGGTTCAAATTTCATCATGTATGGGAGAAGATGAAAGATATTGAAAAATTTGCGCCACACCATGGTGATAGTTCGTCCCAACTGAATTCACAAGATTCATCATCTCCCAATTTGTCATCATTTTCTATCAATTTAAGCGATGATAGTAGCCCTAGTCCTACTTCATCCCAAAGACCAATTGGGATAAAAAAAAAAAAAAAGCAAAATTAAAGAGAAAACAAAATGACGACTCAACGGCAGCTATTGAAGTACTAACACGTCAAAATGAAGAACTGATGGCAATGATGAGAAGAAAAGCTGAGAGGAGAGAATTGCAAGATGAACGTAAAATAATGATGATGGACATCAACACTATTTCAGATCCAGTTGCACGAACTTATATCGAAAGCGAACGGGCAAAATATATGCAAAAAAAAGTTGATCAAGCAGCTTCAAACAATATAAGTGATGGATTTGGAGGCTACTTTAATAATCTTGGACCAAGTGATAACAATCTAGGGGATTATTAAAATAATTCCAACTATGTTTTATTTGTATTTGTATTCCGTTATTGTTATTTTTAATTATCGTTGCACTTTTTTATTTGTATTTGTAATTTGCACTTTTTTAATTTGTATTTGCACTTTTAAGATATTGTTTGTGAGATTATCCAATTAATTATTGTAATATTTTTTATTTTTATTAAAAAAAATGAAAAATTAACATGGATTTGAGTTGAGTCAATTTGGGCCTTATCTTTTTTTTTTTTCCAACTACAAATTGGGCTTTACCATGAAAAACAAAAAAAAAAAAAAAAGGGAAAAGGAGGATGGCGTACCAGGACTCACGCCAAATATGAAGAGCCGGCAACCCCTCCTCTATAATAGCGGAAGATATGGCGTGCTGTTGGAGCGGCTTCCACCGAGAAAAACGCCAAAGATGGCGTGAATTTGGCGTTGGCGGCCTCTGTTGGAGATGGCCTTAGGTCAAAAAAAAAAAAATCGGGGACGCTACCCCGAACCCCCGTTCATCATTCCTTTGCGCTAAAATCCCTTGCCCCCTTCCTTAAATTCCTGGCTCCGCCACTGCTCTATAGTAGAGTGCGCATAGGCTTTATTGTACCACCACAATTATGGTATTAATGAATATTATGGCTTCGTGCCTCTTGACTGTGGGACGAACTTTTGAACAAATCTTGTGTTTCTTGTCTTTTACTCCCTCCATCCTAATATGATCTTGTGTTTATGTACATTTAAGCCTAAATTGTAGAAATGAAAAGAATTTTTGAGACAATGAAAAATGGCAAATGAGAAGATCATTTCGGGGCAGATGGAGTATTACTTTTCGTCTAGATGTTGCATACTCCCTCCGTCCCAGCTCACTTGAGACTTTTTGACCAAAACTGGTCAACTTAAGGTCGGTTTGACCAACACTTTATAGAAATATTTATGTTCCAAAAAAAAAATTAAAAATTGTTATTGAGAGGATTTTTAATGGTGATCATTTTACATTTTTTTTATTTTTATTTGGATTATAAATATTTTTATAAAGTGTTGGTCAAACCGACCTTAAGTTGACCAGTTTTGGTCAAAAAGTCTCAAGTGAGCTGGGATAGAGGGAGTACATGCTATTTCTTCCTTATACACTTGATATGAGACAAGTATTGCTCATAGACCACAATTCAACAACAATTTGAATTGTGATCATCTTCTTGAAGAAGATAATGACAGATTCATCACCGGTTACTAACTAATGCTTAACAAGTACAAATAAATCATTACCTGTATTTAGATCATCAATTTATTTTTTTCTCTTTTCCTTTCACATTTAAGCAAGAAAATTATTTACCCCAGAAAGCTTCAGCGCCATCACACCATCACTTGTACAAGTAACCCCCTCATCCCTTGTGAATTACACATGGAGTGATAATTTCCTCAAGGAACTCCGTCACAAACATTCAGGTAGGTTTTTTAGCGGAGAGCATAATGAATCGTCTATTCCTCACGAGTGTGAAGTCAACTAGTCCACAAGCTGTGCAAAGGTCTTCAAGTTCACCTTCAGATAGGAAAATATGGCTACCCGAGATTTGGCCAATGTTCTGTATATAACAAACAATTTTCGTTTTATTTCTCTCTTTTAATGTATGAACGATAAAATGGGGGATATCAAATCAATAATATAAAGCACAAAAACCTACCTGGCGTAGAGGGGCTAGTAACGGGATAAATGAATATGGTCCATCAACAATGTAGGTCGTAGCGACTAAAACTCCTCCAGGTTTAAGTACTCGACTTATTTCAGCTACCTGCGCAACCATAGCTACTAAGTCAAGGAATTTGGTGCTATATAAAGAATAGATGAGACGGATCCAGGAAACTAGCAAGTCCAAAGAAATAAAATTAACCAATCGCGCTGGGAACTATAAATACATGAGATCAACTTCTACATATATTTGCCGAGTGCACCAAGATACTAAAGAAAGAGAATAACAAATAGCTTGGCACTTGTTTGATTCTAGTATTTGTGAAGGGGAAAACTGATGAGAGAGCAGAGCTTCACTGTTGAATGTTCAAGACAACTCTCAACTTGCGTGAATCGAATTGGATGTCTATTTTAAATGTAACTCAAAAAACAATTGCCAAGGAAAATAGAATTGGTCGCCACATCATAAAGCAAGACACCTTGGTCAAAGAAGTAAACCTAAAAGCCCTGAAGGGAAGCATGCCAATCGATCTTGGCAAGCCAAGTGGACTTTGACCCCTAGTTGTATTCCGATTCTCAAAGTGAGAAGTAAAAGCACGAGACCATGCCAGAGATTATAGTTAAAACTAGGGCACACATGAGTTCTTCATCCTAATCTTATTTGAGTATGCAGACATGCTGCTAATAATAATGCTAGAATATGATGATGCAAAAACCAAAATAAAAAGGTACAATTACAGAGATTTTGGCAAATAATTTTGATTGGTTAGATAAACCAAACCCAATTGGAAAGCACAGTCTGCCATAACTCCAACAGGAAGCATTTAAATACTTCTGGAGAAGAAGGAATGTTATTTACAATTTGGGATAGGTCACTGGCAAAAGGAGACATTAGGTTAATGGTTGTGCTGAACCCAGGACCCTTATATAGACCTGCATATGTTAAAGCTTACTTTTATTCCGGAGAGTGAGCTTTTTAAACTACGGCATCACATAATGGTGAATTCGTGTATCTTGTTCAATAAGACAGCTTGTTTTGAAGTTAAATGAAGAAAATGACAAGAAAGCATTTTCCACATTCTGACCTGAGGTGAGAATTCAAATGGATGACCGAGAAAAGGTGTCAGGAACCCCTCTCCCCCATATAAAAGAGTGTCCAACAATGGCTTGCGAACAACTTTTATCCATGTTTTGCATACAAAATCTATGAAACTGTTAAATTAATAAGTGAAGTCATTATGCTTTCTCGCTCGATCACATAAGGAATACACCCTCCATTCCAAGTAATTAAGGGACACAAGTATCTCAAAAGTTGGTTATAATTACGAATACAGTTAAGAGTATCCAAGATGTCCATACTCTTGTGCACAGTAAGGCGGAAACATATGGTGATTTTTAGGCATAATTTTAAACCTGGACCCTTCACGTAAAAAAATGCAAAATAGAATGGTCGACTCTCTACATGGAACGGATGAAGTATAATACTCCCTCCGTCCCATAACAAAGTACCCATTTGGTTTCAGGAACGGGAATTAAATAAAAGTGTTAAAAACGTAAGTGTTGTGAGTGGGAAGGAGAGAGAAAGAGGGGTAAGAAATAGTAAGTAGATAGTTACTTTGAATATGATGAGTGAGTCTCATTTATATAGAAGTATTATATTTTCCTTTTTGGGAAAGTGGTACTTTTCAATGGGACATCCAAAATGGCAAAATGGGTGCTTTGTTATGGGACGGATGAGGGAGTATATGAGACTGCTCAATCAGGTAAAGGCACTCTGACATGCCAGTTTCAAACTGATTAACAACCTAATGTACTTTGTAAGTTTGACCTTTGGAGAGACTTTTAACACTCAGGCATACACCTAACAAAAAGTGAAGATGAAATGCTTACACCTGCTGATGGTGAGGGCCAACAGTGCAAAGCTGCACCAGCATGCACAGCATCTATGGATCCCGAAGGAAATGGAAGTCTAGAGATATCAGCTCTAACCAAGATGAAATTTCTGCAACAAAACAATCTTCAATAAGAGATAAATCTTGGCCACATATTTCAAAATGGTTAGGTGAGAAAAGTTCACGATAAAACATGCAAAAGATCCAAAAGGTAAGACTATTCGGTATATGAATTCATAAGATATCAAACGTTCATGAATGAAAAAATAATGACAAGTCAATCTACGTACTCTTTAGGAAAGTTGTTCTCATTCTGGATGAATTCAAAGCATTGTCGTAACATGTTTTCAGAAAAATCCAAACCTACGACAAGAGAAAATAGTCCGCTCTTGGCAAAAAGTCGTGAAAACATTCCACTACCGCAACTTGCATCAACAATATTTCCGCCCAAGGCAGGCTTAAGATAATCTTTCATCAACTCAAACTGCAATACATAATGGCATAGTTATGTTACCATCATGATCTGAAACTATTAGCATGAGCTGATATGCAAAATAAAAGAAAAAAGTAGTAACGACCCAAGCTGGAGACCGGTCCACTACATAAGCACCACACACTAACCCACTGAGCACAAGCATCTTGGGTCCACTTAGCTTTCCACAAACCCACCCAAAAGTCTACGGATGATGTTGGTGCCCAGTAGGTCATGGGTGGAAGCTTATATATCAGAATCAAAGTCCACATCTTTCTGATGTGGGATGGGGATATCACATAAGCATTGTACTCAATTATTTAATTCCACTAGAAGCTCTTAAAATCCCCAGTCTCATATTTGGAAAATGAAAATACTAGTATGTATAGTAGTCTTTCTATCCATTGGCAAATTCTTTTGGCCTGAATGCCTACTAGATTGTTTACAAGAGACTGAAAGTGAAGCATGCAAGAATAGTGATCGAAAATGGAGAGGCTGAAATCCGACCTAAAATTTGAAAAAGTCCAGTACCATCAATAAATCAATAAAATAAGTTGGTCTGTCTCTATCCTATTTAATCATGTGAAATGTCTAAACTAGCCAATCTGGCTATATTGCTGTAGAGTGTGAACTGCAGTTCTTTTCAAACAGAACTGTTCCTTCAAGCTGCTAGTTTAATGATCATTAATCTTCTAATAGACGATAACTATAAGAAAATAATCACATGAAGAACATCTTCCTGAAAAAATACAAACGAATTAATAATTAATAAGAATAGTTGCACATACCTCTTTCTCTGGGCCTGGAAAACCACCCCATGCAGAAAAACTTTGTCGCCAACCCCTCTCATAGAGAAATGAGACAATAGGAGTTCTGTTCCAACATATTATTAATATTCATAATGAGATTAATAACAGAAATGAATTAAGCATCTTATTAACATACAAGTTTGCAGTAAATAAAAGAAAAAGGAATGAAATCTGGGATATATCAATTTAAGTCCACGTACAAACTCTCTTCATATGCAACACAATCTTCTTCTGAAAAGAGGTGCTGTGGAGGATTGAGCGGTATATCAAGAAGGCAGGTAAAATACAATGACAAAGTAGACTGGCCTACAGACCTATGTCTATAGAATACCAGAAAAAATAAGTGGGACACCAAACGGGTGTGCTCCCTATATGACCGATGAACTGAACATATAAATCCTATGGCTTCTAATTGAATAGGAAAAACTATCAGAGTAATTCAAAAAAGTAAAAGCTAGTTATGAATAGAAAATTGAAGAAAAGAAAACTGGCTCTTCAGTCTAAATGTTAACCATCAGCTCTAACTCTTCATTCTAAATGCAAACCATGAGCTCCAACTCATATTGAATCGCAACCATACAAAGAACTACTTGAGATCATTACAGTTCATAAGAAAGTACTTTCAATACCTGAAAAGCTCAGTAGAAGCCGGCCTATTTTCACCGTATAACTTGGAGCCACTGGCTACTGTCAGGTCAAGATGGGTTTCATTACCGTAGTAAGCCTTCTTACATGAGTTGCACTGCAAATTAGACCGAGGTGCAGAGTCGCTGTTACAATTTCATTCAATAAAATGGGTAAATCAGTAAGATATCATAAGTAGCACATACATCACGGAGAAAGACAAAGATAAGTAGGAAAAGAGGTTATGAACTTGAAAATGAAAAAAGAAAATAAGAAAAAATACAAGCAAAAGGATGAATCAGTTTCCTAAACGTTAAAATATTAACTCACATTGATAACCTTGTATCACCATTCCATATGAATGTTTCATAACAAATGGGACAAGCCAGTACAGTCATCCTACACTTCTCCTCATTTTCATTTGAATTGGACTCCTACAAGAACACTTGAAAACTAAACGTTACAGTACAAAAAACAGTAGAAGAGAGAACAAAGTAGCAAAAAATTAAGTAGAACATACTCCTACACATATCTTAACATTGAAATATTGGAAATCTAATGTACTGTGTAGACAAAACATGAATTAAAGTTTTAACTAATCCATTCATCCTTATAGTAGTTACAGATTAAACTTATGTTATCGGAGGAGGGGGTACGAGAGAGACTTTCCAAACAATTATAAACACTTCTACTGTTTGGAGAAATTTTCAATATAGTAGTAGAAATGCTACACCATCCATCCAATAATCAGTGTTTATGTGGTAACGGGATCAAGACAAACATACTAGAACAACGAAATCACACACAAAGAATGAAAGAACACAAAGATATAACGTGGTTCACTATCCGATGATAGCTACATCCACGAGCGGGTGAGAGTATAATACTATGAGAATCAAGAACAAATACTCCCTCCGTCCCAGAGTATATGTCCACCCTCTCATTTACACGAGATTAAGAAATGGTTGAAGTGATGTAAGTGTTGTGAGTATGAAAAGTAAAGTAGGAGAGAATGTGGGGTAGGGAATAGTAAGTTGATTGGTGTTGTGAGTATAAAAGTAAAGTAGGAGAGAGAATGAGTGGGAGGAATAGTAAAGATTATTTGCCATTTTAGGAAATGGACATATACTATGGGACAGACTAAAAAGAAAAGGTGGACATATACTCTGGGATGGAGGGAGTATTATAGATGATCTACTTGTGAAACAGGAAACACAATATATCCGGTATAAAAACCCTAGAAATATGATAATCTGGTTTTCTATGGAGTTTTGTAATCACTCATGAACAAGAATCAAGAAACCTCATTTTTCTCTCTCTTCTTGGTTCTCTACTATGATATGTTATATTGGAGGTTGCTAGGTTTAACTAGTATTTATACTAGTCTAAACCTAATCCTTAGGAAAACAAGAAACTCTAACCAAAGCCTAAACCAATCAGTATTGTTGTGTACGCGGAAGCCCAACCCATACACAAAACCGGGGCTATGCGACCGCATGACCTTCCTGAAAATCGACCTCTCTGATGGCTATGCAGACGGCTTGCGCGCGCATAGGTTTGCGGCCTCTTGGCTCCGCATTGAAGTCTTGTTCCGAGCTGCTTGGATTCAAGGCACACGATCCCAACAGTTTACTCTCAAGTTTTGTAGGAAATAAAGCAAGTTATTCGTAAGCACTTTTAGAAGAACATATATACAGATTCCTTTAATAATCACACCATTATTTAGTAATCTCAGTAGAAAGTGAACGCTCTTTTCTGTCTTTTTTTTATTGCCAACTTTAACATCAATTTACAACGTGGGGGAACCAACCCCTGGACCTTGCCATCTGAGCCAAGGGTCTATTAGAATTGGGTCCTCATCCCCTTAAAAGGCCTTGTTAATGGGTGAGGTTAGCCAATCTATATAGTTGATCAATACATGGGACTTCAACTGGGTGTCTGGGTCATTGGGTCCCTTTTTGGGGGACCGGGTTGTACGCATCGGATTGAGTGGCAGTCCGGCTGCTCCCCCAATTTTGATTTGGTATACACTAATCAAGAAACCCTAATGTAATCAAAATTAAATGAAATTCAATATCCACTATTCTTTGCAGAATTAAAATTTAATTGTAGACTCACAAACTAAATTGAAATTAGTGCATTAACCTAATTGGTGCTCATGGTGAAAATATAAAATTCCAGAAACCTGAAATCATAGAAGAAACTTTAAGCAATTCATGCAATGTAGGAGTAGAAACATCAATTCACCCACCCCTAATTCGATTAATCTGCAATTACATTCTCGTGTGCGTGCGTGCGTGAGAAATAGAAAAAGAGCAAACACAAAGACCCGATTAAATTCAACAATCCCTCGATTAAACTCGATTACATGGGAGGCATAGAAATCTGGAGTACGTAAGTAAAGGATAGATGGAGAGGGAGAGAGGTACCGGCTTGGTTTGAATGGTGACGGTTGTAGAGGAAGAGCGTAATTTTGCCGGGAAATTCCGGTGAAATAATGGAGATAAATGGGATGTTGGAAAAGAACAACGGCTGGAACTGCTGCTAATTTGGCGCGGTATTAATAAAGCACTTGATGCTGATAATAAACTCACTCTTGCCATCTCTCTCTCTCCCTCTCTAAAAACCTCCTCTATTTTTTCATACTGTACCTGTATACTGCAGGTCAACGTGTTTACAGTTGAAACACATGTTTTCGGTCCTTACCTTTAAAAAAAAAAAAAAAAAAAAAACTTTTTGGTAATGTTTATAGGAGTTAGAGAGATTCTGTTTTACGTCAATCAAAAGATGAAAACAAGTTTTACACTAAAGCGAATGTAAAACAAATTTTTCTTGAAATTTTCACTTTCTATAGTGCATTTAGGTCTGGTGCTACCTAAATTCGGTCTTTCTTTCTCTTGCAACAGCCTAAAATCAACTGCATCACTCTTAGGGTTGGCAATTTGTCCGAACCCGATCTACATCTGGGACAATCCTCTCCACAGTGGGACGGGTTTTGTAATAATTTTTCATAACCCGACGGGTTAAGGGGCGGGTTTGGTAGCACACTCCAACCCCCCCCCCCTATGCGCAAGTATACTATCTATTTACTATTATATCCCTAAACCCTTCACTTATTACCTTATTGCCTTCATATATAATACCCCGTATACGCAAGTATGCTACCTATTTACTGTTATAAAATAGTTAGTCTCAAATTTGAGTTTTCTGTTAAAGTTATACAAGTTGACTAGAACAAAAAATTATGCTTTTGTTGAATGCGGGGCGGGGCGGATACGGATTTAGCACTCTACGAGGCGAGGCGGCTTGGTACAAAGAGTGTTCACTGCGGGGCGAGTTTGGTATTGAGTAAACCCACTCCGTAGCCGACCGTTGCCATTCCCAATCACTCTCTTATTAGGTAGATGGATGAGATATTTTTGAGTTGAGTTTCAACTCAATCCGTACAGAAAGGAAAATGTGACGAACCGAACAATGCCCGCTGTAGTCGGTCCTCAATTTCTCTAGTGAAATGAAATGAAGAGAGATTAAAAAAAAAAGTTAGAATCATGTGGTTTTGCTTATAAGAAACTCAATGCACCTTATCCCCCTCAATCTTGTATTATAGGAGTATCTATTTTTCAAAGTTGTGCAACATATTTTCCTTCAAAAAAAAAAAAGTTGTGCAATATATTTGTACTCACATTTAACCATACATATAAATGAAGGAAAATACTTTTTTCCTTATTTTAAGAGTCAAAAAAAATTTAAATTAAAAAAAAAGTGATTGTTTTATTATAAAATATAGAAAGTGAGGTAAAGTGTTGTGAGTATAGCGAGTAGAAAAGAAAAACGCAAAATCTTGGGAAAAACACGTTTTTCCAAACGCTTAGGAAAAACGAGTTTCAAAAAAAAAACGCGGTGACATTTTTGTAATAATCAGAATTTCTCAACGGTTCTGGATATAATTATAAAACCTTCTGGATATGATATTGATAGCTAGAACCTTTGAAAGTGATAGTCAGAATGGTCATTTTTGTAAATAATCGAAACTTCTCAACGGTTCTGGATATCAATATAAAGGCTTCTGGATATGAGATTGATAGCCAGAACATTTGAAAGTGATAGCCAGATGGGTCCTGGATATCAATATAAAGCTTTTTGAATATTAATATAAAGTCTTCTGGATATGAGATTGATAGCCAGAACCTTTAAAGTGATAGCCATAAGGTTTTTTCTGAATTTTTTAGAGTAACAGAAGTGTTAATAGATAGTCAGTAACAATGTTTAGGATGACCAGTTGCTGTGTTACGAATAGGGATGGCAATTTGGCTGAATCCGATCCGTACCGAAGGCGATCCGATCCAAAAAAAATAGGGTTTGGTTTGCAATTTTTAAAACCCGAGCGGGTTTGGATCGGATTCGGATCATGCTGGTGATTTGAACCCGACCCGAACCATAATGATCCGAACTCGATCTGATCTGACCCGAACCCTTAATAAAAGGTGAATTTTTAATGTTATCTTAGATTTTATTTTTTCTAATTTGTGTTTGTAAGTGAGATTTGGATGATTTTAGACCATTTTCCATACAACATTCAACATTGTGCTTAAAAATATATTTTAATTAATTAATTTTGAGCTAAAAAAAATAGACTTTCAATAAGATTCGGGTCGGTCACGGTTTCTTGAATTTTCGGATCGGGTTCGGATCAGTATATTTGAGATTTGGATCGGGGTTCGGGTCGGTCATGATCCGATCTGAACCCGGCTCGTTGTCATCCCTGGTTACGAAGGTCTAGTAAGTGTGTTGAGGACTGCCAGATGATTTTGAAAAACACGTTTTTCCTAACCACTAGAAAAAACGCGTTTTACAGGAGAGCAATTCAAAGAAAAAGTGGAGTATATCACAAATAGTGCCCACTAAATAAGGTAAGAACTTTCTTTTTGGGGATATTGATCCTTAAATTGGGACTCTCATTTGATAAAATTTTGACTCTTAAAATAAAAATGAGACGGAAGAGTAATTGATAATTGCAATTCTCTAAATTGTTCTCAAAATAAAAATAGAGTATTGTAAATTCCACATATTAACCATGAAATTTGTTGTTTATGAGGTAGTAGAGATGAAATTAGTGCAACAATTGAGCTGTAATAATCTACTAACATTTTGCCGACATAGCATTACCAAAGAAAGTGAGAAAAGTCATCTGATTTTTGTTACTACTTATGTTTAGTATTATGCAGTTGGTTAATATGACACTATCCTTAAAAGTGATTGATAAAGCAATCTAATGATGGGGAAATGATCTATATACATAGGAGGAATTACCTAAAGCCTGATTAACAAAATGGGAAGATAAGGTTAATTTTGTGTTACTCTCAACATCCCGAAATAATTTTCCTATTTCCTTACACAATAAAAGTACTTTGAGCAATAATTTTAGTATTTTAAAAAACATCAAAAAATTATTGTTGATAGTATATAATAATTTATTAGTAATATATTATAATTTTTTTATTAAAATAATTAACTATATCTAAATTTATAGCTCAAAATACTTTTATAATAACAAAACAAAAATACAAGATCATTTTGGGACTGTGGGATATTATGTTGTAAATTCTATTTTTGTAAAGATAGTAATGATAATTTTAGTGTGATTTTCATGACTCATCAAAATTTTAATTAAACTCACAAATATAAAACTTGCTGTCAATACTATTTTTGTATGTATAGGTAGGTGCTCAAATGAGAACCACAATTGCGTGAGAACCGTGAGAACCAGCGGCGAGGCTAGGGCAAAGGGAAGGGGGTCACCCCCTTGAATTTTGAAATTTGTCAATTTTAGTACCTTCAAAATTTTAGAAAATGACATTTACTACAAAAAAAAATGATGAATTTATTCATTTTGACCACCTTAAATTTGAGAAAAAATTGCACTATTCGACCCCCTTGTATACTAAATTTGTAAACCTCAACAATAATACTTATCCCCAAGCAACCTTGACCCCCTTTTCGGAAAATCCTGGCTTCGCCATTGGTGAGAACCAAGCATAACTATTAGATTAGAATCAAAATCAAGGGTTCAGATTATAGATACATTCGATACACTTGGATACAATACATAAATTTTGATATTGCACTTGGATGCAGTTGCTAAAACAAGTATTGTATCCAAGTGTTGCACTTGGATACAGTAGGTTAAAAACTAATGTATCCAATTGAATTTTTTAAAATTAGCTACTGTATCCAATGTATCTATAATATGGACCCTTGATTTTGTATTTAATCAAACGGTTATTATTTGTTCTCACGGTTCTCATTTAAAATAGTTTTCGCATGAGCGCGACCACACACACAATATATATATATATATATATAGGGCATGGCGGATTTTTTGGGTTTCCGTTAAACCACATAAAATTATAAAATCAAATAAAATTAAAACTGACACAAAACTAAAATTAAAAATTAATCTATATTTAAGCATTTTGAAGAATAATTACTTACAAAGAGAGAGGATGAGGATGCAGACGGAGGCACACCACCAGAATTCACAGCGGAAAACTATTTTTAACTCTTTTTTTTTTTTTTGGGGGGGGGGGGATATATTATAAAGTGCTAAAGGAAGTAAGGGATTTAAGGTGTAATACTAAGGGAGTTGGAAGGGAATTTAAGCTGCCATATAGAGAGAAACTTAAAATTTTTATTGATTCCTTGATCGCTCGTGGTTACAATGGTGAACTGAGAGGGTTTATATACCCTTGAGAAAGAAAAATAAAGATAAAACTTAAAAGTAAAATGCATACACGCGTAAATTTACGTAGGCCCTACCACTAAACGAATATATACAATTTCAACGAATATATACATTTTCAAAAAGACTAATTATTGATTTTCAGAAAAAATGTCCAACGTGACCTTTGGGTCTCACCACTTTCTGAATATATACAAAACTTTTGTCGGCCAACTGTCTGTTAACTTATGTCATTGCTTACGCTTGATTTTGTTTTCTAGAAGTCTCTGTGAGTGCTGTCAATGGTTGGTGTTGTTCCTGCGTCTGAGTATTCTTCTGTCATCATGAAATTTGTATCTTCTTGATTGATGATGTGTTGTAGTTCCAATGTGTCACCTTGTCCTATGAATGGGAGAAGCATGTCCCAATTCTTGTGTGCCCAAATCTGTGTGTAATGTCCTTCTGCCATTAATTTGTATTCCTCCCACTGAAATATTTTAGGAAGCCTTGGTGTGTGTTGATGTCTTTGTACAAAGGATTTTATAACTCCGGGTTTTGATTCTAGTCTTATCTCTTGTTCGTTTAACCAGTATAAACTAGAAAATTGTATATTATCTTCAATTTTTACTGCTAGTTTTAACAACTCTTGTTCTTGTGGCCTATGACTGATGAAGATTCTTTTCCTTGCTGGTCTGTAGGTGTGACTGTCTACTTCTGGGAAAGAGGAGAAGATTTTACAGCCGAGATCCAGTGGGAATGCATGTGTAGCAATATTTCCGGCTACTATCGTGAATTTTTCGCCAAAATTATTTAAGAGTTGTTCTATTTTTGGAGTTAGCCTGAATTTGATATAATCAATCATCCCGTTATGGTAAAATTGAAGAATTAAATTGTCAGGCATATCCGTGTTTAGCAAATCAATTTGTAAAAGGAGAACTCCTGATGCTTCTCCTTCAAAGTCTATTCTTTCCACTACTGTAACCCCTTTGCAATTTAACTCTTTAAAAGCTATCTGTATAATTTTTTGTTGTAGATCATATAGAATTGTGGGGAACTCTGTGCAAACTTTTTGTGCAATTATTTGCTCTAGATCTTTGAACTCATCTAGAACCGGTTTAAGTGTATGTCTCCAGGGAATATCAAGGATTCTGGCTTTGAAGTTATAAAAATTCCTGTATGTTGTGTTTTCTTTTTTATTAATTTTTTTAATAACTATGTATTCTTTTCTTCAAGAATAGAATTTTTTTGTTTTAGAACGCTATTTTCAATCTGTAACTGTATTACTTGTGTATTTTTGCCAGATTGTAATAACTGTTCTTGTAGTTTAGCAATAAACTCTTCCTGTGCTTTAATTGTTTGTTCAGGATTAACTTTTGCCATTTCTGAAAATGCTTTGACTTCTTCAGGTTCTATAAAAAAATTGTTAATACCGAATTGTTCTCGTGCCGCGTTCATGGCTTCTTGAAAACTGTGAAAACCTTTGTAAATGGGGTTTGGACATTGTATATATTTAGCTATTGTTTTCCATTTATTAAAAACTCCTATTTTTATGTATTTTAATATATCTAATCATGAAATCTAAATATTCTATATTATTATATTTCATGATTAGATATATTAAAATACATAATCATCTTGCTAAGAGATATGGATTCAATAGTACTATTACTAAATTGATAATTTCTGATCTCGAAGAATATATTGCATGTGATGGTGTGTATATTCATCAAAAGAAAATAGCAAAAAATTATCTTAAACAAGTAAGAAATTTTTATTATAAAGAATTTAAAAAATCCTGTCAAAGAACAAATGTGTGAATGTGTGAGTACAAAAGGAGTACAAAAGGAAACAAAAGTGTTGTGTATAAATGCAAAGGATGAAAAGGGTAACAAATACGTGTAGTACAAATGTGTGTGTACAAATGTGTTCATCCGAACAAAGAGTAAGAGTTAGTTATGAACAAACAAATGTGTGTGTACAAATATGTGTACAAATGGGTGTATGTATGATGACTAAGAGTTATGTACAAACAAATGCGTGTGTAAAAATGTGTGAGTACAAATGTGTGTGTACAAATATGTGTACAAATGGGTATATGTAACAAAAATGTGTGTGATGACTAAGAGTTATGTACAAACATAGTTATGTACAGACAAATGCGTGTGTAAAAATGTGTGAGTACAAAAATGTGTACAAAAGTACAAAATGTGTGCAAAGTCACCTCAACAATCGCAGCAAAAGTCCAGAAGGTTTGCAAAAACAGCAAAAGTCCAGAAGGTTTGTAGAGTTTTGTTAGGATACCCTCTTCTTCAAGGGCAAGTTAACAAATGGCCCATTTTTATTTGACCAAAATGCCCAACATTTTTATCTTAAGCAAATTTGCAATTGGGGGGGGGGGGGGGGGGTAAATATGTAATTCCAAAATCAAAGAGGCTCACCCTCACTAATGACTCAACTTCAATCCTGTTCCTCAAAGTCAAGTGCTCACATTCTCCATCGTTCCTTGCTGCCATGGACATTATGCTTCGAACCGCCCCTTACTAATTAATTCACTCTCCGGCAGTACCTTAATTTCTAATCCCACTAAGTCGCTGATGGACATAAATTTTTGCAGATGATCGAGATACTGGAATAGACAGATTTACCGAGCAATTGCTCGATCGAAGATTCTGTACAAGGAAATGCGATTCGCATTTAGAATTCTCGGCAGTGTATGAGACAAAATCAAAGAATATTTTTAGTTTTCCTCAAGTGTTCATGTTTTGATTCCATTTTGATTGGGTTTTCATGGATGAGATCAAGAAATTGGCATTGGTTGACGGAATTGCCATGAAAGAGAAATGGGTTTGGCACTAGTCTGGGCTAGACGTGTCCATGCCGGTTAACCGCCGGTTAGCCGGTTATAACCGCCGGTTAATTTTACCGGTTATCCCTAACTGTGGAGTAACCTTCTAACCGCCACATCCGGTTACGGTTAACGGTTAAGCCGGTTTTGCCGGTTAACCCGGTTATGAGACTTTTTCCATTATTTTTTTTTTTATTTTAAAAAGAAACAGTTTTTTAGGATTTTGTTAGAAAGCTGACTAAAAATCATTAAGAAACTAACTGAAAATGAAATAAAAACACCAATTTTGTTAGAAAACTAACTGAAATTGTTAAAAAAAACTGACTAAAATTGTTAAAAAAACTGACTGTTATTCTTAAAACTAACTCGAAAATGGTAAGAAACTGACGGTTAGTATAGACGGTTGAACCGGCGGTTAGCTTCCCGGTTATAACCGCCGGTTGACGGTTATCAAAATGGACTAACCTTAACCGAACCTTGAAAATACGGTTGACGGTTGAGACGGTTCACGGTTAACCGGTTAGCCGGGTTTGACCGGTTTTGACCGGTTAAAAAACCTCCGGTTAGCCGGTTCCGGTTAGATTTTGGACACGTCTACTCTGGGCTGCAATTTGTTGTACACTAATTTGATAGGGGAATGACGATTTTTTTTTTTAAATAATTCCGTTTGGGATCAATATCTACCCAAATGACACTATGGAAATTTTATGTACCAAAACGACCATTTATTGGGAAGTCGGCATTGGCAATGTCGTTTTTAGCATGAAGTCGGCATTACCAATACCGACTTTAGGTCAGGCAAAATTCGTGCTGTCATTGTAATTAGGGTTAGTGTTAATGTTAATCAAAGTGAAGTCGGCATAGGCAACGCCGGCTTCAACTAGGGTTTTTGAAAAAGTCATTGCCAATGCCGACTTCATCAAACACTACACTGCTATATATACCTCGACAGACACCACTCTTCTTTCTCATTCTTTCACAGACACCACTTCTTCTTTCTCATTCTTTCATAGCCATTTTCTCTCCATTTCAATTCCAAAGCTCAACATTCTCCAATATTTCGTGAATCAAGCATTTAAGGTATTTTTTTTTTTTTTTTATATATATTTTGATATGTATAATGTGATTGTAAATAGAGTTATTTGTTGCTTTTTAATAAAATGCATTGCTATTAAAATAATAATTAAGATTTTGACTGTCGAATTAATTTGTTTAGGGAAAACTATGTTCTTTTTTATATATTTTGATTTGTATAATGTGATTGAAAACTAGAGTTATTTGTTGCTTTTTAAACTAAAATTCAGTTAAAAAAAAACGGCTGGTCCGTTAAATACTTAACTAAAAAAGGGCAATTTTCTGACGGTTTAGTTAAGTTTTTGACAGAAATTGGCATTTTTGTTAAATTTTTGACGAAATTCGTATAATGTCAAGTTTCAGTGAAAAAAGGGCTGGTCCATTAAATATTTAACAGAAAAAAGGCAATTTTCTAACAGTTTAGTTATGTTTTTGACAGAAAGTGGCATTTTGTTTTCGACAAAAAGACAATATTGTTAAATATTAAACTATAATTCAGTAAAAAAAGAGGGGCTGTACGTTAAATATTTAACAAAAAGACGCAAAATCCCTTAAATTTATGACAATTCAGTTAAATTTTTGACAAAAAGTGGGCATTTTTGTTAACTTTTTGACGAAATTCGTAAGTTAATGTCAAGTTTCATCAAATTTTAACAAATAACCTATTGTTAAATTAATACAACATCACAAAAAATTAAAATGTATTATCAAATTAAAAGAAACTCAACAAATTAACATATTCTAATTTCATCAAATTGTAACAAACACATAAATATACATAAACTCATATTCTAATTTCATCAAATTAGAACAAACACAAATTAACATAATCTAATTTCATCAAATTTATGAATAATACTAACCTCTTGATTTAAAAAACGTAACTGCGAGTAACGCTTTTAGAATATTTTCCCCGATTCCCTCTTCTCAACAAGATCTTTGACAAGATCTTTGATTTTTTGGCAGAAATTGACAACTGATAGAGATGCAGAGATAGAGATGTAGAGATGCAGAGAAAGAGATAGAGATGGAGGAAGAGAGTAGGCTGGAAGAAGGGTTTAAAGGGGAGGGGGTGTCGGTGAGTGGGGTGGGTGGGCGGTGTGGTCAAAAAGCCTTTAAAGAAATCGGCATTGGCAATGCCGCTTTTGTCAGAAGTCGGCATTCCGAATGCCGTTTTCTACAAAGTGTCAGCCACGTGTCCCCTTCCCTCTTAATCCCTCCTCTTCTTATTATCCATTAACCATTAACCCTAACCCTAATTACCCCTAAATTGCTCTGACCTAAAGTCGGCATTGGTAATGCCGACTTCATGCCAAAAACGGCATTGCCAATGCCGACTTCCCAAGAAATGGTCATTTTGGTACATAAATTTTCCATAGTGTCATTTGAGTAGATATTGATTCCAAACGGAATTATTTGAAAAAAAAATTGGGGAATGACCATTACACCCACTTAGTAAATTTGTTTTACTCTATTTTAGAAGGGCGTTATGGTCAAATAAAAATGGACCATTTGTTAACTTGCCCTGAAGAAGGTATCCTAACCAAACCATATATATATACTCCCTCCGTCCCATTTTAAACTTCAAAAATTTCCATTTTGGGCGTCCCATCTTAAACTTCAAAATCCAAAAAAAGAAAGTTTTTTTTTATATTTTTTTATTTAGTGGGACATACATGTCATACACACAACAACTATCCACTCCACCTCAAATTCCGCTCGCTACAAACTGTAAGTAAAACTACCTTCCCTGTAAAAAAATTTCTTATTATGTTAAATTTTATCATGCTAATTATAAGTTTATGGTTAACAGAGACCGCTAAAATCTGTCCTATACCCCCCTAAATGGTATCAGAGCATGGTTGATTCTAATTCTAAAAGACTAGAACAAGCTTGATAGGTGGCAGTGTGATGTAAGTCCACAATGAAATCAAGGACTCTTCTAGGTGAAGAAAAGGGATCAGTTATGCTATGCTTATTATTTTTGGAGTTATTGGCCGGAAATTATTGGTCATTGTTTATCTTAAACAATTAAAGATTTATTTTCAAAAACTATTTTTAATATTTAGACGTATATAGTCTGGAAACTCAGCACATGCCAGTACTCTTACCTTGATATTCAAACATCAGTAAGGGTGATATTCTGAATAGAATATTGGTTCGCAGAGATAACAAAAAGCACGTATGTCTAATAATCTTTTAAATCAATTATTCTCTTAAATGTTTGTTTTATGTTTAATTATTGTTTTCATTATAAGGGCTATATGACTATTTTTCGAAGGATTTTAGGATTAAGTAATTAACGAAGGGATAAGATTTTCTTTTTACTATAATTGCGTCTCAGAATTCATCAATCAATACAATTGAACTTTTTAACTTGAACCTTGCAAACCAACGAACTTTAGCCAAATTAACAGAGAATTTAGATTACATTAAACACTTAAATAATCAAATCTTAGTAGAGTTAAGAGAAATTCATAAACAAATACCTACTAAACAAGATTTCCAACAGCTTAGCTATTTACTAGAAAGTTCAAAACCTAGACAGATCTTAGAAGCTAAAGAACTATTACATAAGGTAGAAAAACAAGTAGTTAATCTAGAAAACGTTATTACCACAGTAAAAGGAATAGTTGAAAGCTAAATCTGGAACAGTCAAGAGAATATTCACAGGCACTAACAGACGCCAAAAAATACAAATCCGAAGAAAATAAAGAAGAAGTTACTGGTTTTACTACATACACAGGAACAAGTAGAGCTGATAAAACATATCCTATTTTATTTAATTTTATTATAAGCTTACTTTTACAAATTATTGATAAATTAAATAAAATATTAGTAAGTCTCGATAAACCACAACCTAGTACAAATAGCATAGATAACGACTTAGACAAAATAATCAGTGGAATTAATCAATTAAGTTTAGGCGAAGAAGTCAAAATTAAAAGAAAGCATACACCATACACACACTGGGCACCACGAAAATGAGTAGTCAACAAAATAATAGTTTCTTAGGAAGAAGTCGAACATTACAAGAAGCTAGAAACTCAACTAGTAATATACAAGATGAAATCACATCGGAAGGCTTCCTTAATAGAATTGTTAGAAGAGGATCGGGTTCTACTAGTAACCAACAAACAGTGCAATTAGAAGAAGAAATAAATCTAGATAGAAATATAGATTTATATAACCAACATCAATTAGATATATTAAATCCCAGGATATTATATCAAACAGGAATTTTAAATCTTAATACAGTTTTAATACGTAGCAGTAGAGAAGAAAGCCTTAGGGTAGTAGACAGAACTATCACAATAGATTTATTCTCACCAGAAACAATACAAAAAATTAAACAATCTGGAAAACATTTCGCACACATAGGTTTAGTAGTAATTGGTATTAAAGCATTAGGAAGAAGAAAAATCTAGGAACAAAATTGTTAGCTTTATTATTAGATAAGTCTTGGAAAACAGAGTTAAAAAAGGCTATTATTTCAGGAATGGAAATAGATTTAAGTCAAAATACAGCTTTATTTTATTATACACCAGGTATATTGAAAGATATTAAAGATTTGCAAAACATTAAAATCGCTTTACAAACTAAAGGATACGAAAATTATGAAGGAAATAATATTGTAATAAGTATTGGAACACTAGGAAAAGCTAGCAACAGGAGTGGTATGAAATACAAAGTAAACATAGAAGGAATTGTGAATACAATAGCGTCGAAATCTATACAAATGATAGATCCAATTAAAATAGACCCAGAAGAATTAGCAGGACTAGAATGGTCTCTAGATGATTTAAAAGAACAAGATAATGAAATATTAGTTCCACGACAAACTTATATATATGAAGGAGTAAATGGCGCACAAAGTTTAAGATTTATAAACTTTAAAAAAGAATCTTTTAATAAAGAAGAAGATGATACTGAAACAGAATGCAATTTTACGAACATAGAGTACGATAAAGAACCTATATATGATACAGATAGCGAAGAAAAAGAAATTATTATCGGATTCGATGAATTCGAAAAAGAAGAAAATGATTTCAGTATTATAGACTATTTAGACGAAGAACCTGTAACAGGATTTAAGATAGAAGAAACTAGTAAAACATTTGATGAAATAATAAACAAAAAATTTACTGAGTTAAATATTCAAGAAGAAGTAGACGATATGATAATAGAATGTATTACAGAATTAGGATTAACATATGAAGATAGCTATAATAAATTATAAGAAATATATAATTTACCATTAGTAGAAGATATACAACAAGGTAAAACAATGATCGCCGATTTCTATAAACAAGAAAAGGCTTTTATGGATCAAGACATGGCCTATGCTACAAAAAGAGCTAAAATGGAATGGACAGAACCAGGAACAAATACAGAAGAGGTAATAGGAAGAGAAACATGGACCCCTCCGTCACAACAATATACAGGAGAATCTAAATATATTAGTCAAGGCAATAGATTACCAATAGGAAATCTTTACAGTGGTAGTATGTTATTATTAGAAAAACAAAAACCACAACTTTGGGGCGATGAAATATTAGTATGGGAACAAATTGTAGTAAGATTATGGGAAACAAACAAACGAGATAGTATGGACATGTTTTCCTATTTAGAAACCACATTAGGCCCAATAGCATTAGGTATATGGCAAAGCAAAAAAGCCCAAGACCCAGATGAAATAAACAGGCTCAAAGCTATAGGTGACAACCCATATAACTTTACTAGTCAAATTAGAACATTAATATTAGGAGTAGACCCAGCTAAGAATACTACTCTTATACAAGACACAGCTATTAGAAACTTAGAACAATTAAGTATAGCAGATATGAAATACATAAATGAATTCACACTAGATTTTACTAGATTATTATCACAAACAGGTCAAGCTATGGACGATGACCTATGTGACAAATATTTTGTCAAATTACCAGGGGATTTAGGAAGAAATATCCATGAATCATGGAAACAACAGTTTAGTGATAAAAAGAATTTAGGAATTGGACCGAGAATCACTTATACCTTTACTATACTAGAAGATAAATGTAAAGAAGTAACCTTACAGGAACAATTAAAAAAGAGTGCGTATGCTTTTTGTAAAACAGCTATATATACACCACAAGCATATGGTCAATATAGTAATAGTAGACCTACGAAGAAATATATAAGAAAAAGTACTACCTATAGAAAAGGATATAAACCTTATACAGGCAATAAATATGTTAAAAAACCTCAAACTAGGAAATGCAGGTGTTTTATATGCGGAGATGAAAAACATTTAGCAAATAAATGTCCAAATAAAAATAACAACACAGAACGAAGCAACCTAGTAGAACAATTAGGTGAATACAAAATAGAACCCCTAGACATGACAAATTCAGACAACGAATCAGTTTATAGCATCTATAGTGATGATGAAAGTCAACTTACTAAAGTAACATACACTTATATGAATAAAGAAGAAGAATGTAAACATGAGTGGATAAATAGAAGAGGAAATAACTATATTAAATGCTTTAATTGTGGTTATTTTCCTAGTATTGAAAAGAGATCACAGTGTAATATATGTTTTAAGGAAATCTGTTATTTATGCTTAAACACACTATATAAACAAAGTATGACAATAGATAATAAGTCCTTAGAAGGTGCAAACTTAGAATTAATTATAGAAAAAGTAAGTAAAATTGAGATTTCAAACGAATTACATAATTTAAAAATCCTTGGAATTGAAAAAAGAATTTCGAATATAGAAAATGCCGTATATAAAAACAAACAAAAGGTAGATGAATCTCTAACTCAGGAAGATCTAACTAATATGTCCACAGAACATACCTTAATACAAACCAAAAATATTACAAATATGATTAACTTACAATGTAGGTTATGGCTAGATAATCAAAAATATCTCGATTTAACCGCCCTCTTAGATACAGGAGCAACAAAAAGTGTGATATCACATAGTATGGTTCCAAGTTCAAAAAAGAATTATCCTATAAATTAGTCACTAGGACTATAGAAGATAGATTAATGACAATCACACATTATATTGAACCAATAAGGATACAGTTTATAGATTTTTCAGGAAACTATAGCTTAAAATATGATATTCCTCAAGTAAATATTAGTCCAGAGTACGTAAAATCAAAAGATTTTATTCTAGGATTAAATTTTATACTAGGCTTACAGGGTGCTATTACTATAACAAAAAATTACATTACCCTAAGTTAACATATTTACAGTATACCAACCCTTAGATACAACCAAACATCAGAGTTAGCACAGAAGCGTGGTGGACTTGGCCACTTGGAATTTTTAAGACAAAATCATCCTAAAACAAATGTGAATATAGAAAATGACACATTAAAATTATTAACAAATATGCTAACACATGAATTAGAAAAAGGAATAGACGTAACAAAAAGTAGTAATCATCCTATTATCTTACATTTAGAAAAAATAGGGTTAATAGGAGAAGACATTATGAATTCAAAAGTTACATATATATGCAAATTTAAAATTAAAAATCCTGACATAACTTTAAGAACAGCAAATATTGAATACAGCCCTCTAGATAAGGATGAATTTAGAAACCAAATACCTGAAATGATAAAACAAAATCTAATTAAAAAATCAGAAAGTCCACATAGATCAGCAGCCTTTATAGTACGAAACCATAGCGAAATTAAGAGAGGAAAAGCTAGAATAGTTTATAATTATAAGAGACTTAATGATAACACAGAAGATGATGGGTATAATATACCTAACAAAGATTCTTTAATAAATCTAATTCAAAAGAAAAAGATCTTTTCAAAATTCGATCTAAAATCAGGCTATAATCAGCTTAAATTATCAGAAGATTTTAAACCATGGACAGCTTTTACATGTTCCGAAAGACAATTTGAATGGAACGTATTAAGTTTTGGTTTAAAAAATGCTCCGGCAATATTCCAAAGATCTATGGATGATATATTCTTAAAATATGATTTCTGTATGGTATATATAGATGACATCTTAGTAGCTAGTGAAACTATACAAGAGCATGAAAATCGTTTAAGACAAGTGTTTAGTGAAATTAAGAAACATGGAATAGTTGTATCAAAAAGAAAAATGGAGCTTTTCAAAAGAAAAATATCCTTTTTAGGACTAGAAATAGGTAATGGAAAAATTGAATTACAACCTCATATATCAACAAAAATTATTGAATTTCCAGAGAAATTTGAAAATTTAAAACAAATACAAGCCTTTTTAGGGTTAGTAAATTATGCCAGAAAATTTATTCCTAACTTATCAAAATTAGTAGGACCATTATATAGTAAAACAACAAAGAATGGTCAAAGAAATTTTAACAAAGAAGATATAAAATTAATAAAAGAAATAAAAGAAGTGGTAAAAAAGATTCAACCATTAGAATTACCACTAGTAACGGATTACATCATAATAGAAACAGATGGATGTAAAGAAGGATGGGGAGCCGTTCTTCTTTGTAAACCAGATAAATATTCAACAAAGGATAGTGAAAAAGTTTGTGCATATTCTAGTGGAAACTTTAACAAAACAGGATTAACTTGGACGAGTTTAGATTATGAAATCCAGGCATTGATTAACGCATTAGAAAAATTTAAAATATTTTTAAATAAAGAATTTACGGTTAGAACAGATTGTGAAGCCATAGTTAAATTTATAAAAAACGATCAAAGTAAAAAAGTTAATAGGACTAGATGGATTAATCTACAAAACATAATACAAGGAAGTGGATACATTATAAACTTCGAACATATAAAAGGGAAAAATAACACTATTGCTGATATCTTATCAAGAAATCTGAACAGGTTGTTCCATGGATAAAAACAAAGAAAGAAGATTGGTACATCCTCAACAGCAAGGAAAACACATAGCAATGGATACTTCAGACAGCGAGGGTATCAAAACAGAGCAAGAAAGCTACAGCAAAAACATGAAACTGTCATCCTCCCTAACATTTCCCAACAGAAAATCCTCACAGGCTGGGCCAAGCTCTTTAAAGTTGGCTGATAAACATTTTGTTCCACAAAACCGATTTATCCCACAAGCCCAACAGAAATCTATTACATTCGGCCCAAATGTGTTACCCGTTTGCACAGAAGAAAGTAAAAGGTTTAGGCCCATTTTCGGGATGGACCTAACAGAAAAACAACAGTGTCTCCTTGACAATCTTTGGCACATACATACATTCCCAAATGAGTCCACAAAGAAAGTACAAATTCTAAATTCCTTAGGATTTTACTTCTTGGAAATAACTCGAAAAATACCAGAAAACACAAATGTTCCGAAAAGATATTCACATTACATTATTTTTCGTGGCACAAAATTAGGAATTTTTAATAAATGGGAAACAGTCGTAAATCACATACAGTGCAAAGATCCGCTTTACAAAGGTTTTTATAGTTTCTCCGATGCCATGAACACGGCTAGGGGATACTTTGGGCTCGAAAACTTTTTTATAGAGCCGGAACAGGTCAAAACATTTTCAGACATCACAAAAGAAAGCCCAGAAAAAATTATTCAGAAACAGGAGGAAATCATTGTAAATCTCCAAAAGCACATCTTTCAAAAGGGGAAAGAGGTGGTTCACAATGATACACAGGAAACACAAGTACCACAGTTACAAAGAGAAAATGAAAAGTTAAAACAGGAAGTGGAAATCCTCCAAAATAAATTAAAAAGAACACAGGAGCCTATTTACAGGGATTACGACAGCTTTAAAGCACGCATTCTTGACATTCCATGGAGGCAGACTTTAAAACCAGTCCTGGAAAGGATTGAAGGCCTCAATGATATTATTTCCGAAAAAATTTGTACAGGTTTTCCTTTGATACTATATAAACTACAGCAAAAAATAGTTCAAATCGTTTTTAAAGAATTAAAATTCACAGGAGTAAAAGTGGTCGAAAGGGTAGACAATGAAGGGAAAGACACAGGAGTATTATTACTACAGATCGATCTCTTTAAAACAGACATGCCAGAAGAACTCATTACTCAATTTTACCACTATGGTATGATTGATTACATTGAGTTCCGTTTTACACCCACCACCGAAAGAATTCTAAATACATTTGGAGAAAAGTTTACATTGGTAGCTGGCAACATTGCTACTCACTCATATGAACAAAAAGCTGGATGTAAAATTTTTGCATCCTTCCCAGAAGCTGACAGTTACACATATAGACCTGCAAGAAAAAGAATATTCATCAGCACCAAATCCAAAGATAAAGCTCTGTTAACATCGGCGGTCAAAATTGAAGATCACATCGACTTCTCAAGCCTTTCTTGGCTTCATGAACAAGATGTCGACAAAATCACAGAATTCCATACAGGTTTCATAAAGAAGCATAAAAAAACCCCAGACATTCCCAGCCACTTTCCTTGGCAATTCTTCAAATTAATGGCAGAAGGACATTATGTTCAAATTTGGGCAAGAGATAATTGGAATATGCTTCTCCCATTCATAGGTGAAGGAGATACATTAAAAGAGAAATACATCAATGACACGGATGAAGAAAATACATGGCCATGTCCATGTGAACCATGGCCATGTGACGACATTATGCAAGATGCACAATCAGACGGAGACACAATCCCAACAATTGACAGCAATTATCGAGACTTCTAGAAGAGACAGCTAGATGAAGAAAAACGTAAGCAATGACATAGGGCGGCCGACAGACAGCATCAAACTTTTGAAATTATTGTTTTCTTTTTGAAATTTCAGCGAATAAGTTTACTTTTCAGTTTTGCTTTTTGTAAAGTTTTGTTTTTAGCGAAAATTATTTTCGCCTTTCACTTTAGCTTTGTTGAAATTTGTAAAAGCTTAGATTCCTAGGTAAACCGGTAACCAATACCGGATAGATAGGTTTTCATTTCGAGGTTATAAAAACCTCATTTCGTTTCATTTGTAGTCACGAGTTGAAAAAACGAGAGCAATTTTATAAGAAGCAACCTTTCTTAATGGCAGCTTAAAAACCCCCTTCCGATTCCCCTAGTTATATTACTTAAATTCCTCCAAATCCTTCAGTACTTCATATTATAGCCCTATATATATATAAAAAAAAAAAAAAAAAAAAAAAGAGTATTTCTCCGCTGTTTATAGAAGACCCTCTCCACCTCAAATTCCGCTCGCTACAAACTGTAAGTAAAACTACCTTCCCTGTAAAAAAATTTCTTATTATGTTAAATTTTATCATGCTAAATATAAGTTTATGGTTAACAGAGACCGCTAAAATCTGTCCTATACCCCCCTAAATAATATAAGTTTATGGTTAACAGAGACCGCTAAAATCTGTCCTATACCCCCCTAAATTGAGACCGCTAAAATCTGTCCTATACCCCCCTAAATAATATAAGTTTATGGTTAACAGAGACCGCTAAAATCTGTCCTATACCCCCCTATGTATATATATATATATATATATATATATATATTCAAAAATATTCATTTTGGGCGTCCCATCTTAAACTTCAAAATCCCAAAATGAAAACTTATTTATACTTTTTTATTTAGTGGGACCTACATATCATACACCACTAACTATTCCATATCCCACTTTTTCTCTCTTACCCACTTTCTATACTCACAACACTCTACCCCACTATCTATATTTTATAATAAGGTTAATGGCAGATTAGGGCCTGAACTCCAGGGGGTGCGTCTAAAAGGGGCCTGAGTTTTTTTTCCCGCTAGATCAGGGCTCAATATCTAAATTTTTCGGCAGTTAAGGGCTTTTTGACGGAAATCTTTAGAAAAGTCAGTTAAGTGCCATGTGCGCCGCACGTGATCGACTGAATGGATGAATTTGTAATGGTATTAGTTAGTAAGGGCTTTAGTGAAAATTTTGAAACTCAAAAGGTTTAAAAATGAAATAAATATTTTTTCTGAAAAAATAATCCCTCTCCCTCTCCAAACTCCTCCCTGTCGGCTTCCTCACTCCGACGAAATCCAAACAAATCCCCACCCAAATTTCATCTCTCCTCACTCTATCCTTCGCCACTTCCCTCCCTTCTTCTAAACCATTCTTCAAATCAAAAATCTCATCCAATCCCCTCCACAACCCACTTTCCTTAAACCCAAATATTTTTTCTAACAAATTCTAGTTGTTTAATTTGATTTTGGGGATAAAATGGATGCCGATCATTCCAACGAAGCCGGAGCAACAACTCTGATCAATCATCAGTCGGCGTTAGGGGTTCGTTCGAGGCTTCCCGTTCTCCTCCTCTCCATCGAAACGCCGGTCGAAGATGAGAGTAGAGAGAGACGAAACACCGGAAATCCGAAGACTGGGCGATCCAAATCCGGCGCCGTCGACTTCTTCTCAATTCATCATTTTTGATTCAAGCAACTACCCAAACCAATAGCTGCAGCCGGGGGTCTTGATTTTGCACAACAGCGACGACGGCAGCGGCTCCGATTCCGATTCCAGCAGAATTGTAATCGAAGTGGGATTAATTGTGTTCTTAATATTATTTTGAATAAAAAGTGAAGGGGGAAGGGATTGTTGTAGGAGTGAGATATATGTGTGAGAGAAGTGGTGGAGGTGTTGGATGGTGGTGGGGTGGTGGCTATGGTGATGAGCCCCCGTCGGTAGTTTTCTGGCTAAGCCACAACGGTGATGTGGAGGCGGACGAGAACTGCCTCTTCACGGCGTCGCAGAGGGCGATGAGTCTAACGATGGTGTCGGTGAAGGATCTGCGGCGGCGGATGGTGGGGAGGTTTCTTGAAGATTTCAGATCTGTGAGTGAACTGGAGAAGGAGAACATAGATGTTGAAATGTTTGATTCCCAGATCTTAGTGTTGATGGGGTTTCATTTTGTCCAGAGCCCCCTTTTTTTTTTTCATAATATAAAGATGAAATTTGAAGGGAACAAATATTTTTTTATTTTTTTGTAAATAGTGATAATTACTTTATGTTGTTTTAAATTTGATGAATGTAAAAAGTAATTTATTATGTTGATAGAATAAAATTTAAATTTATTTATAATTTTCTTTATTTTAAATTATTTAGAAAATAATCTAAATCCTTCTATATTTAATATAGCTATTAGATTAATTTTTTTATAATTTTGATATTTTTTAATAAATTTTTATTTTATTATATTTGATTATTTAGAAAAAAGATTATTTTTTTAGAAAAAAATATTTATTTCATTTTTAAACCTTTTGAGTTTCAAAATTTTCACTAAAGCCCTTACTAACTAATATCATTACAAATTCATCCATTTAGTCGATCACGTGCGGCGCACATGGCACTTAACTGACTTTTCTAACGATTTCCGTCAAAAAGCCCTTAACTGCCGAAAAATTTAGATATTGAGCCCTGATCTAGCGAAAAAAAAACCCCAGGCCCCTTTTAGACGCACCCCCTGGAGTTCAGGCCCTAATCTGTCATTAACCCTTTATAATATAAAGATTCTCATTTTAATTCTTCTGCCCACCTTTTTTTTATTTTTGAAGCTTAAGATAGGACGGAGGGAGTATACTATGAAATAGATGAGTGTGTAATAGCTTTAAGGAATCTTGAATACTACTACTATGATTTCAGTTAGTTGGGTGTGTTACAAGTTAGATCATGTGTAAAAATAGGAGAACAATTATGAACCCACACGGTTCTCATTCCTACTTTTTCTCTTACCATGGTCATGTACTCATGATTCCTACTTTTTCTCTTACCATGGTCATGTACTCATGAGGGAATGCAAACATGTAATCGTGGTGTATTATTTGGGTATTTGAATATTTACATGATTTATTTTTATTTTCTCAAGACATTATTCAACTGAATTTTTTTTTAATTATGTCAGAAAATATTGATAAAATTATTAATTTCCTATTTTTTTATTTTTTTGAGTGTGAAGTGAAGCACTTGCTGACAATCACAAATAAAGGTGAGTTGATTATTCACAAAACAAAATTTGGAAGCTCAACTCAAATTTAAAACATTTGTACTGCACTTATAATACATTATTAAAAAGAAACATTGTTTGCCAATATCATTGATTTTTTCATGCCTAGATAGATTCCTCGGTGCCTATTTCCACCTAAACCCCCTTCATTACAATATCTTGAGATGCGCAAATGTCTATCTAATGGTAATTTGGACAATGCCTTATGTCTGCACTCAAAATCCCTGTGAGGAAAATATTTCAGTTTTGGCACACGAGCAATTAGTGCATTTGAGTTAGCGATAAGCGTAATTAAAGCTTCTCAAGCATTGCAATATTGATAAGTTGTAGGTTTCGAAATATCAACTTGATCAGTATCATGGGTCATTTCTATGGACACGATGAATATCATTATTGTGAAAAAACTGAAACAGGAATTAATTATTCATGTATATATATTTTTAAAATTTTTACATTGTGCTTCAGATACACACTCTCATATGCCTTTAACCCCTTAAACTCCCAAATATGACTTTATGTTAGCAATTCTCTTAGTATTACTTTTTTTCAGTTTTAACATTGTGCTTTAGATACACATTCACTACTTGCAAAAATATAGATAATTATTGTAATTTTTCTTAGCAATTTCAATAATCATACTTAATTGTTTTAGAAATATAAGTTTCTATCTAAAATACTAAAAACTTCATGAATGATTAAAAGCAAAGTTTGAGCTAAGTCAAAATCCCCTATGTATAGAGTAGTACTGGTAACAATTTTATAATTTTCTTAAAGAAATGGAGTTTTAGGGATACGGAGATTATCAACAATTTGCTCGAACATTCGGTTTAACCATCTATATATTTTTAGCATTTTTATTAATGATTAAACTAATAATCTTAGTTAATTTTTAAAATTTGTAATTGATAAACTACTAATTTGTTCATCAACATTTTTGTTGTTGTTGCAGTATATGCGTAAATTGAGAATTAATGTGTGGTCACATGAGTTGACCGAGAATGCATGTTAAAAAAAAGGAGGGAGTATTTGTTTTAACAATTTTAAGCATCATACTTTACTTTACTTTTTATTTTATTTTTTAAAAAAGAATGTGTATCCAAGGTACAATGGCTAAAATTCTATATATATAAAAAAAAAAATGATACAATGATAGTTAAAACTGAAATTTGAACAAAGTGCGATGGATTAGAATGTTAACGTTTATTTTTTCCAATAAAATTCTAAAAACTATGCATCACACGGGTATTGAGCTAGTGGATAATAATTGTCAACCCGGATTAATAATACTAAGTTGAGAGCCGTTGAATTCTCTCATCGTCGAGAGCCATTGATTCCTCTCCTCGTTGAGAGCCTATGTTTATTTGTTTGTTTGTTCTTGTTTTCGATCTTATGATTGCGACGAATCTCGCATTTTATGCAATCAAAAGATTGTTATTGTTCTTATTACACAAAAATATTTCACAGATTTTGGGATGTTTGTTGGGCGTTTATTCGTCAACCCAAATTCTCCAATAGATTCAAGTGTTAAGCAAAATATTATCCAATGTGAGATTTCTCAAATGCCGATGGAAGCAGTTAAAAATTTCTTTGTTGTAGTTAGGAAATGTAACATCTACTCATATTTGAAATGAACCTTCAAGATGTGTGGAGTGTCATTTTTTTTTATTATTGTCAATAAACTTAATTTGTCGTTTATTAAGAAAAATGAAATTACTACTTTAGTTTCATAAGTCACATAGAAAAAAATGTGGATAGAGGGAGAGGGAGAGGGAGAATATGAAAGGTTAGGTATGGTAGGAACAACCCCCCGGGGCCTTGACCCACTCATTCAAGATATAAAAACCCTTACCCTAAGTTTCTATTCCTTTAGTATTTGTAAGGTAGACAGAGAAACTGTCCATTATGCTCATAAAAATGCCAGTTTTGCTAAGAAAATGTACTTGAACTTTGTAGGCCCTGAGCCTTTTTTCCTCTATAATTAATAAAATTCAATTATCAAAAAAAAAAAAAAAAGGTATGGTAGGATTGAATAATATTAGGGGCACAAAAATGTTACAAAATCTTGCTCATAAAATTTTAGGTGTAATGATTTTATTGGTGTTTTTAAGTAGAGTGTGGCGGGTCCATTATCGATGCACCAATAAAATATCGCCACCTCGTTTTGTGAGCAAGATTTTGTAAGGTTTTTTTGTGACCTAGGTAGGATTAGAGGGGCAAAACAGGAAAAGAAGGAGGGAGTAGAGGGAAGGCAGATAGGCAAAATCTGTCACCGACACGTGCCAAGCGAATGGGGTGCACATGCTTCCCGAAAAAGCCCCAACAGAAGCGGAATAAAATTCAAATTTAAAAAAGAAGCCCCAGCAGTAGTCGGATAAAGAAACAACACTGACCCGTTTTATAAAAACCCTTCTTTTCCTTTTGCCTCAGTAGAGAGAGAGAACTGAAGTCAGTTGTTTAAGCTAGAACTAGCTCCAACTCCGAGCATTTCTAGAGAGAGAAAGTGTGGAGGATCACTCCGTCGTCGTCCACCGGCGACAGATCATTAATCACTGATCTCTGCAATTTCAAATAACATTTTCGACTTTCGATTTGATTCGACTCAGAGTAAAGTTAACATGGAGAGAGCTACTCCGGTTAGGAAGCCTCACACATCCACCGCAGATCTGCTCACTTGGTCGGAAGTTCCTCCCGCCGATTCGCCTGCCAACGGTTCTGCTGCCTCCGGCGCCCGTTCTGCTGCCCGTTCTCACCAGGTCTGTTCATCTTCCTTCATTTTTTTTTATATTTAAATTTGAATGATTTTTGCAATTTCTTGTCCGTGATTTGGTTCCTTATTTGTGGGGAGAATGTGACAGCCGTCGGATGGGATCAGTAAAGTGATGTTTGGAGGTCAGGTGACCGATGAAGAGGTCGAGAGCTTGATGAAAAGGTTTAAGATCTGTCCTTTAATTCAATTTTCTCCTTTCTTTTTAGTCCTTTTATTTTTGTTTAAATTTTTATTCCCCGCCCTGCCATTTTTATTTTATTTACCTCAATCAGTGGATTAATAAATGTCCCTATTTGTACGGGTTATTTGTTTGTGTTTTTGGCCTTTATCATTTTTCTTTTTTCTTTTTTACAATTACATGTGTTTGATATTTATCTTTTGTAAAAAAACATTTCAAATTCATTAGTAAGTGATTTGTGAAGATTTCATGATTTTATGCAATGATTTCCTGATTTGTACTTGCGACTTTTACCATTGCAATTGATCTTTCCTTTAATCTACAATCTGTTCTTTCGATTTTCAACTGATTATATTATGATGCATAAGTTGGTACAGATGTCTGAAGCTTTTGGGTGGTAACGAAATTCGGGATGTAGAATCCCCATTAGATGTGTTAACAAGCGATTTTGTTAATGATCAAGCTACTTAATTGTGGTGTTCATAATCTTTTGTAAATACAATCTATCATCAGATTATGTGATAAATATGTTACCTTTTCAAATATTTACTTGGAAATTATGTTTAAATTCATCTCACTAGTTTACATTTTCTGATCTTTTAATTGTAAAGTAATTTCTTTGCCTGATCTAACCATAAGATGCATAATGGGTTGGAATAAAATATTTAGGGTGCCTTTTTCTGCAGACAATAGTAACAAGTAATAGAGAGATCTTAACAAGAAAGATTTAATGATGCTTGGCTTGCTGACTTCGGAAGTACTCATTCTGTGTCATCCAAGGAGTTTAATATTCCCTCTCTTTTTATTTTTGTTTTTTTCCTTTTCATCTTTTGTCTACTGGACCTTTTTCTAGATCACCAACTTTGTTTTATTTTTTAATCCTTCCATTGTTTTGGGCAATTTAAATTAACTTCTTTAAATAGCTGCTCGTAAATCATCATCTTCTGTATATTAATAAGCATGTTGCGTCATATCCTGTATGTCTTCATTTTCTTGGTCGCTGAAATTACTGACGATTGAATGAATCAGGAAACCATGTTCAGGGTACAAGTTAAAGGAGATCACAGGAAGTGGTATTTTTGCACCTGGAAGTGACAATGGGTCAGAAGAATCTGAGAGTGCCAACTCTGCTTCATCAAATAAAACGGGATTAAGGATGTACCAGGTATTTACCCAACATTTCCTTCCTGCAAAACTATTTAGTTCATTCCCTTGTTAGTTATGCATAATGAGCAAGTAAGCCTCATTTTTTTTTTGGTTTTTTCTATTAATGATAGATAAATTGCCCTTAGACTACATCAAAAGGCCTATAAATAGGCTAGCACATGTCCTTAATATTAGGATTTAGGAGGGTTAGACGAAGTCAATTCATACATGGTAGAGAAGAAGTAATATGAATGACTCAATTATATTAATGATAGGAGGTACATATTTTCAGGGTTTACAAAGAGAATATTCTAGAGTTTATTCCTAATCTATACAATTCAAAACTTCTAATTGATATACAATATCTCTAACTATGGTAACAAGATAAATACAAAATATTTACTTGATAATAATATATTCCTAATATGCCCCCGCAAGATGGACGATCATTGGATAAGTCCAATCTTGAAGAGTGATGCGACGAGCCGGGTTTGATGGAGCGGGTGGAGGTGGTTGTGTTCCCGTACGTACATGTGGTTTCTGATGTGATGTTGTTGTCGGTGTGAGCGCATCATAGGTTGCATCAGCTGGTTGGTTGGCTGAGGTACTGGTATGAGGGCTGGTGTGATTACATCAGGAGTTGCATCAGTAGTGTTGTTGGTGAGTGGAGACGTATGTGGTTGAGATGGGAAGTCAGGTTGGGGCAGAAGTTGTAGTGTGGGGTTTGCTAATGGTGTGGTAAAAAGAGAGGTGGTGGGTTTCGGCGAGTGGGTTGTGCCGAGGGTGGTGATCACCGGTGGTAGCCATAAGAGGCAACGGATGGTGGTGCCTTGGGTGGAGAAAATAAAGTAACACAAGGAGAGAGAGAGAGCGAGAGAGATTGGGGTGGGACGGCAGCTAGGATCTCGCCTCTTTTTATTTTTTGATATGAAAAATAAGAAAGGTAGGGTTTTGGCCATTGAGTGTGCCGAGGGTGGTGTTTGATGGGGTTTAGGTGGTGAAGGTTGTTGAAAAGGGAAGAGTGGTGACGGCTAGGGTTTCATTGGCGGAAAGGGGTTTCGGCAATATTAGGATTTGTGCCGATGGTGGTATTTGAGGGTGAGGTAGCTGTAGGGTTATGCTGCAAGTAAGTTTTGCCACAAGTAGGGTGGAGCGGCATCTAGGGTTTTGGACACGAGAAAAAAAAGGGTTGGTCGTGCGTTGGTGTGGTTGCTGGTGTGATTACACCAGGTAGGATTTTGCCAAGAAGGGGGATATTTTTAGGGTTTCGGCCGTAAGGGTTTGCCGAGGAGGATGGTGTTAGGTGTTGGGTTTTCTTGGAAGTAGGGTTTTGCCGTAGGCAGGGTCGGATCTATTAAGAGGCGAGCGCGGACGACGGCCCACACTGGATTTTCAAAAAAAAAAAAAACAAAAAAAAAAACGTATTTTGTATATATATTTGTTTTGTTAAAGCATAACACAAACACTTGCCTGCCAAGTTGGTGGAGTTACTGTCAATACACCTGGACTAGCTAGGATCGAAACTCACTTAGAGCATTGTTTGCACCTTTTTTCTTTTTTCATTCATTATTTAAAACCCACTATAACTATTTTTATATCTCAAAAGGCACTCAATTTTTTTATATATATATATATATATATATTCAAAAACCCACTACAACTGATTTTATCTCTTTAAAAGGCACTACTCCCTCCTTTCACTATGCACACGGGGATTAAGAAAATGTAAATGTTGTGCGTGTGAAAAGTAAAGTAAGAGTGAGAAAGTGGGTAGGGAGTTTTTGTTGTGAGAATGATAAGTGAGTCTCATTTTCAATTTTAGGTACTAAAGTAAAGTAAGAACCTTAAATTGGGACATACTAAAAAGGAAAGTTAGAACCTTAAATCGGGATAAAGGGAGTACAATTTATGAAGTGCATAAAAATTACAGAGATTTACATACTTACTGTAAAATAATCATAATCACAATGAAAAATACTCTCTACGCTCAAATATGACTTCTCAAAAATTTGATTTTTTTGGGACATTGTTTTGAAACGAAAAGTATTAATATTTTGGTGCTAGCCTTAGAGCTTAGTGTGTGAAAATTTTATTATACATTGAATATAATCAGACAAAGTAAAAGTAATTAATTTGAATAATGTTGCAATGTGAAGAAAAATTTGGCCCACACTGACCAAAATTCCTGGATCCGCCACTGGCCGTAGGGTGTGCTGATGTTGGAGAACAGGAAAAATCCATATGTACCTCCTATCATTAATATGAATGACTCAATTATATTAATGATAGGAGGTACATATTTATAGGGTTTACAAAGAGAATTTTCTAGAGTTTATTCCTAATCTATACAATTCAAAACTTCTAATTGATATACAATATCTCTAACTATGGTAACAAGATAAATACAAAATATTTACTTGATAATAATATATTCCTAATACTTAACAGGATTTGAAACTCTCTACCTCTAGTATGGAAGCTAAAACCGGACCATTATCCTTTTTTATAGGAAAGGTCACGGGTTCAATCCCACCCAAACCACTTTCAAATGCACTTTGTAATAAGGCATTCATTAAGAAAAAAAGCCCATTTTTTTTTTTTTTTTTTTTAAAATAACTTCATTCTTGACCACTTACCGTTCTGTGTGTTTGCTATTAACAGCAAGCAGTTGCGGGCATCAGCCACATTTCGTTTGGTGAGGAAGAAAATGTTTCCCCTAAGAAGGCACTTTCTGATGCAAAGCAGCGTGAGCTAAGTGGGACATTAGAAAGTGAAGCTGAAGCAAGGTTGAAGAAGCAGATATCTGGTGCAAAGATCAAGGAGATAAGTGGGCATGATATTTTTGCACCGCCTCCTGAAATTCAACCTCGTCCGTTGGCTGCCCGTGCATTGGCATTAAGAGAAAGCATAACCATGGGAGAAGCTCCTGCAAATAATGTACGTATATCTGTCTAATAATGTAGAGTTCTTGGATGGTATGTGGTATGAATTGAACTGTGCCATTTTCTCTACTCATATATCAATCAGGTAATGGAAATACACATTAAGGCCTATCATTCTTATTATAGACTACCTCCGTCCCGAAAGATAATCCCACTTTGACTTTTATGATCAAATCGATAGAATTTTGGCTGTAATTTAACGAGAATCAAATTATCCCTATGCAATTCTAAGGGTTATTGATAATATTCCTAATGGTGAAACAATAACTTCAGCATTGCATAGGTACAATTGGATTTTCATTAGGTTATGGTCAAAGTTAACTTGAGTTGACCATAAAAGTCAAATTGAAACTATCTTTCTGGGACCGAGGGGGTACTTTATACACTAGTGCTTATAGCACTCCCTCGGTCCTAAAATGCTAGTCCCATTTGACTATCAAACTTTTTAAGGTTACATTATAAATTTTGGAAATTGATTGATTTTGAAGCCTTAATTTTTGGAATGAGACTAACTTTCTGGGACAATCAAAAGAGGTATGGGATTATCATTTTGGGACGAAGAAAGTACTCCCTCTGTCCCTAAATGAGTGTCCATTTTTAAGAAATCTGTCCCAAAATGAGTGTCTTTTTTTAACATAACTTTGTCCCTAAATGTTTTTTTTCGAAATTTTTTTCACCGGTTTCTTTATACGTGCAAAACTAAATGTTTGGAAAGGAGATTACAAGATTATATATGAATCTTTGCTAGCAAATTGTACATAAAGTTGAGATTTTCAGTGTCCCTTAAAATGAAATTTGGACACTCATTTAGGGACAGAGGTAGTTTAATTTATGGCTCCGGGTGAACCTGAAAGATTGAAATGTTTGACTGGGTGAGTTTGTAGGATGTGCATTATTTTCTTGTTTAGCATGTTCTAGTTGGTCCATGTTTAAATATGTTAATTTTTACAGTCAGCATAACAAGTGCTGACCTTCCCAGATTTTCACATTAATCAAATGGCTATTTTTGAGAGAAAAAACAAAATTACAAGTCCAAAAGCAAAGAAAAAGCTATCTAGATTCCCCAACTGAAGCAGTTCTTGATAGCATCGAGCTTTCTTAAATCTGTAATCTGATGTGTGTATTTTACCTAATTGTTTTAGAATACCGCTGAAGAAACAATAATCAAGACAGCGAAGAAGATCCCTACCCAGAAATTTGCGGAGCTGACAGGAAACAACATTTTCAAGGGAGACGCTCCCCAGACAACTGCAGAAAAACCTCTCAGTTCAGCCAAGCTAAGAGAAATGAGTGGCAGCAATATCTTTGCTGACGGGAAGGCAGAATCCCGAGACTACTTAGGTGGTGTTCGCAAGCCACCTGGCGGGGAGAGTAGCATTGCATTGGTATAAATTTATTAGGTCTAACATCGATTTATTTTTCACATGATTATTTCCGAGTAAAAAAACTCTGTTCCTGATGTGGATCTTCTGTTTTCATATGATGTGACCTTGGATTGTGGGTTTGGGGCTATGTCTTAGGTTAGTAATATTAAGGTAGTAACAGGGAGTCCAGATCTCCTGTACCACTTTGTGTGCCCCTCCATGTGCCATTATAATCTCAACCGTTTACATGCTTGGATAATATCAACATAATGACAATCTTAATGACTGCAAGCCGTTGGATCACCTGTGGCACAGGGAGGGGCACACAAAGTGGTACATGAGATCTGGAACAAAAGGGAGTAGACTTTTGGCTAATTGGGTTGTTTATTTGTCCATAATTTATTTATGTGTTTTTTGTGGTGTTTCTCTAATGAAAGTGTGAGGATTAAGTTTTAACTTATGTTGGTGAGTACATAGAGAACTACATATTACCTCAATCATGTTGTTTGTTATTGCCCTTGCCTTGCAATTTTTTTTTGGGTTAATGACAATTTAGGGTCTGAACTCCTGGGGGTGCGTCTAAAAGGGGCCTGGTTTTTTTTTTCCGCTAGATCAGGGCTCAATATCATAATTTTTCGGCAGTTAAGGGCTTTTTGACGGAAATCGTTAGAAAAGTCAGTTAAGTGCCATGTGCATGGCACGTGATCGACTAAATGGATGGATTTGTAATGAAAAATTGTCAAAAAGGGTCAAACTGTAAATTTTAAAATTTGAAGGGTTAAATCTACCCATTCCCAAACCCGAACCCAAACCCAGTTACACCCAACATAAATACCCAATCCGCCACTTTCCTCCTCACCTTCCCATACTCTTCTACTTCTCCGATCAATTCTCCGGCGAGATCCGATTGGCCGACGGGGGTGGTTCTGGAGGAGTGAACGGCGACTCACCCTCTCCGTCCGCCCACCTTCACAGATCCGGCCGCCACTCTCAACCCCGACCCTCTCTCTCTCACCATCACCCACAACGCCGTCTTCACCAACTCCGCACCATGTCCCAAATTCTGGCGAACCTCCCTCTCCTTTCGGCTCCAAACAACGCCGGCCAGAACCACACCACTCCAGCCCCATTTCTGGTTGTCCGGCCGATCCACTTCCCATCGCCGTCCGTCTGCCGCGACGCCGGACACAACTCCGGCATCTATTCTTTCAACAAATCAGACATCGTCCTCCTCAAATTCCTCCGCGCCAGGGACTTCCGTGTCCAAGAATCACTCACAATGATCCTCAAATGCCTCCAATGGCGGAAAGATTTCGAAGCCGACGCCATTGTCGACGAGGATTTGGGTTTCCAAGAACCTGAAGGAATCGTCGCTTACATGAACGGATTCGGCAGAGAAGGATTCCCTGTTTGCTACGTCATTGTCAAAACGAGATCTGGTTCTTACAAAACCAGATTTGAAAACATAGATCTTAACCTGAATGATATTGAAGCCCAGATTTTGGGAATTTTGATTTTTTCCTCTAAGATTGAGCTGGAAATTTGATTGTAGTTCTAAAGATGTGGTTCTGGGAGAATGAAGGTGGTGGCGGTGGTTTTGGTGTGTTGACGGTGGTGTTCATAGATGGCGGTGTCAATGGTGGTGGTGGTGGGTGTGGTGATGGTTAGTAGGAATATTACACTCCCTTCGTCTCAAAATGACCTTAAATTTATTAGTATGAACCTTAAAATGGGACAAAATAAAAAAGAAAGTAAGAACTTTAAAGCGGGACAGAGGGAGTAATTTATTAGTATGTTCATAGAATAAAATTTAAATTTATTTATAATTTTTTTTATTTTAAATTTATTATTTAGAAAATAATCTAAATCTTTTTATATTTAATATAGCTATTAGATTATTTTTTTTTAATAATTTTGATTTTTTTCAATAAATTTATTTTATATATGATAATTACTTATTTTATTTTATACTTGATTATTTAGAAAAATGATTATTTTTTTAGAAAAAATATTTATTTCATTTTTAAACCTTTTGAGTTTCAAAAATTTCACTAAAGCCCTTACTAACTAATATCATTACAAATCCATCCATTTAGTCGATCACATGCCATGCACATGGCACTTAACTGACTTTTCTAATGATTTCCGTCAAAAAGCCCTTAACTGCCGAAAAATTATGATATTGAGCCCTGATCTAGCGGGAAAAAAAACCCATGCCCCTTTTAGACGCACCCCCCTGGAGTTCAGGCCCTAAATTGTCATTAACCCTTTTTTTTTTTAAACATGTTTCAAAATAAATGTCGCGAAATTGCTTTTACTTCTAGTTTTAATTTATGTGGTTTTTGTGGTGGTTCTCTAATGAAAGAGAAGATTATTCAATTTCTTTTTTTATAAAAAAATGATAATTATTTTGAAGCAGTTCAAGTATTAACTAGTTGGTACAGTAAGCGGCACACAAAGTGGTACTGAAAATCTAGACTCTATTAAAAAAAAATTAAGCCTTGAAAATATAGCTCTTGTTCGTAAAAAAAAAAAAATCAAGATACAAAATCTCATTTGGAGGTAGAGTTGAAACAAAAATGGAGAATTTTATGTAGGGTTGTTACAAGCAATCTGTTCGATGAAACCCAAAGTTTTAAATTCAACTAAACAAAATCTACCAATTAGTAAATCAACATCAACAAACCATTCAAATCCATGCATACGCATTTGATACTCCCTCCGTCTTAAAATATACTATATTTAAAATATTTTCAAATTTGCCGTTATAATAATAAATTTATTTTAAAAACATTTTATTTTAAACATTTATTTTGAAACATAAGTAATATTATTCTGGTGTGAACATTGAGTTTTCTTCTTTTAATGATAATGTCATAATTTGAATTCCAAGATTTTCTTTGTTATTTGAATTCAATACGTATCTAAAAATGCCTCTAATCAGTGGCGGATCTTGAGTTTCCGTCCAGCGGGTGCACAAATTACACTAAAAATTCAAATTGTAATCGTCGTTTACTCTATTACATGTTATAATATACAAAACTTTAAATAATACTCCCTCTGTCCTAAAATGAATGTCCGAAAAACTTTCAAATTTGCTCTTTATTTTGTATTAAAATATAATTATCTGGTGTTTTAATAAACACAAATATGGTGAACAATAAATAAAGAGAAATCAAAATATCATTTAAATATAATTCATATCAACCAATAATTATCTTAATCAAAATCAAAAGAAAATTGAACTAGCAGCTCAAATTAGAAGGCATAAAAGCCAAATTGAAGAGGAAGCATGTAATAATTGAAATACTAAAAATGCTTTTGCTAGGATTCGAACACTAGTTTACTAGTAGAAGGCTAGACTCTATCCATCTATATATATCATACATATAATATTTTTTTTCTTCTTAAATACGAAAATTCACCGGATGCACTTGCACCCCCTTCTTATACTGAAAATCCGCCATGTCTATATACTTCTTTTGTGTATTGCATTGTCCTCCCCTACCACCCACAAACGTGTACAAAAAAAATTGTACTCGGTCTAAAGAAAATGTCATATTTTTTTATTGTTAAAAAAAAATATCTCACAAAGTTACAAACAAACAAAAATATAAATATAAGTGTTGAATGTTTTTTTTTTTATGACACTTTATTATAAGAGTGGTCTTGTGAAAAACGTGTTTTACCCTAAGGATAGAAAAAACGTGTTTTTTCAGAAAAATGCCAGTGTTAATATAAAAAACTGTCAGGCTTGGCCACTGGCAGTCATAAAACATAGACACTAGTACTTTCATAAGTGCCAGTGTTAGTGTTAAAAAGTGTCAGGCACATACACTGACACTTTTTTAGCACTGGCACTGGCAGTTATGAAAAGTGTCAGTGTCTATGTTAATATGTGCCAGTGTAATATCACTGACACTTCTTAAAACTAACACTGGCAGTTACGATAACTTCCAATTTATTACAAAAATGCCACTGTGTGCGTTGAAACAACTTCCAGTTTATTTACAAAATTGCCACCGCCTCATTTAAAAAACATGTTTTACCTTAAGCTTAGGGTAAAAGCCGTTTTTTACTAGTTTTTCACTTATTATAAATATTACTAGTAGGTAACCCGTGCTCCGCACGGGAATCTATTCCGTTAATGTTTTTGTATTTTCCTTTTTTGATGTTTTTAATTGATAAATTAACATAATAATTTTATTTTAAAATATATGTATATTTTAAATTAATCAAAATATTTTCATAGCTTTGGTTGTGCATAGTTGTAATAAATATGTCTTTTAATTAATTTAAAAGTACATTTAAGTTTGTTGTATGAATATTTCAAAAAACTTAATGGTATTAATAGTAATAGTTAACATATATAGTAACTATTATGATTAAATAATATAATTAATAGTAATAGTTAATATATATTGTAACAAATATGATTAATTAATACTATTAATAATAATTAACTTATATTGTAACTATTATAGTTAACAATTATATTTAACTAATACTATTAATAGTATTAGTTAGTTATAATAGTTAAATATTACTCCCTATGTCCCGGAGTAAGAGTCATACCTCTCATTTGCACGGAGATTAAAATATGATGGAAGTAAGTAATATTGTGAGTGTAAAAGTAAATTAGGAGAGAGAATGAGTGAGATGGAATAATAAGTTGATTGGTTTTGTGTAGGGGTGTCAGTGGTTCAGTCCAAACCGCGGTTTGGGACCGAACCGAACTAAACCATACGGGTTGGTTCGGTTTTTAAGCACAAGTAGTTCGGTTCGGTCTCAAAAATTGGTAAACCGCATGGTTCGGTTCGGTTTGTGGTCTGACCCCTCCAAACCAAACCGTCAGACCGAACCGCCAGTCCGAACCACCAGACCAAACCGTCAGACCACATATATTAGTCATATATTTGTATGTTAAGTAACATTCACCTTTAAATTATTAAAATAATTTACATTACATTACATCATTCTTAACTCTCGTTTTGCATCTTATTCAATATTCATTTCATCGAATGTTATATTCATTGAGGCACATAGTTAACAAAGTTCTGTAGTGTATTCACTTCGTTCGGCTTCTTTATTTGTTTAATATTTTCATTCTTCCAAATTTTCTCTTTTAAACATAGTGTAAACCATAATTTGAATCGTGATATGCACCTCGGTGTGAATGGTGGTTTAAACCACGATCTAAACCACAGTCTGAACCACGGTCTAAACGGCAGTCTGGACCACATTACTGAACCGCGGTCTGAACCAAACCGAACCAAACCATGGCGGTTTGGTTTGGTTTGAAATTTTTCGTGGTTCGGTTCGGTTTGGAATTTTCCCAAACCGAGGACTGGTGGTTTGGTCTCTAAAATGGCCGAGACCGAACCAAACCGAACCATTTACACCCCTAGTTTTGTGAGTATAAAAGTAAAGTAGGAGAGATAATGAGTGAGATGAAAAATAAATATTCTTTGCTATTTTTGGAAAAAGACTTTTACTCTGGAATGTACCAAAATAAAAAGTAGGACTCTTACTCTGGGACGTAGGGAGTACTCCCTCCGTCCCAAAACACCTTGCACACTTTTGAGGATGCACGGGAATTAAGAAGTGAGTATATATAATCAAAAGTATTGTGAGTGGGAAAAAGGTTGTGAGTATGATAAGTTGAGTGAGATTTACAAGTGAGGCCCAAAATTAAGTGTGTGAGTATGACAAGTGGGGTAGAGAGAATAGAAAACAATAAATTTTGAACATTTTAGAAAATGAGACTTACCAATGGGACACCAAAAAAGGAAATAAGTGCAATGTATTTTGGGACGGAATAGTTAACTATTACTCCCTCCGTCCCGGAGTAAGAGTCTCACCCCTCATTTGCACGCTTATTAATAAATATTGTATGTGATGTAAATGTTGTGAGTGTAAAAGTAAAGTATGAGAGAGAATGAGTGAGAGAGAATAGTGAATTGATTGGTGTTGTGAGTATAAAAGAAAAATATGAGAGAGAATGAGTTGGGTGAATAGTAAAGATTCTTTGCCATTTTAGGAATGAGACTCTTACTCTGGGACGGACCAAAAAGGAAAATGAGACTCTTACTCTGGGTCGGAGGGAGTAATAGTTAACTATTATAGTTACCTATTATAGTAACTATTACTATTATAATTATTAGTTACTATAGTAGTTAACTATAATAGTTACTTATTATAGTAACTATTACTATTATAAGTATTAGTTACTACTATAGTAGTTAACTATAATAGTTACCTATTATAGTAACTATTACTATTATAAGTATTAGTTACTATAGTAGTTAACTATAATATTTACCCTATATAGTAACTAATACTATTAGCTAATACTATTAGCTAAGAAAAAGAATTTGAAAAGTCTCTTATTTATAAGGGTAGTAATGATGTGGCAACACCAAATACAATCTTTCTCTAAAACTTGTCTGTGTGGCAACACATTGGCTCTCCTCACCAACTTTAATATATATATATATATACTCCCTCCGTTTCATTTAAGTTGCAACATGGGTTGTGAAGCATAGAAATTAAGAAAGGAGAATAATGAGTGGTTGGGAGGAAGAGAGAGAATGAGTGGAGGATTATAAAAGTAATAAACACTTTCCTTACTTGGTAATGTTGCAACTTAAGTGAAATGCCAAAAACGGCAAAATGTTGCAACTTAAATGAAACGGCGTGAGTATAGATTTTGAGTAAACAGTAACACTAATGACAAAATATGAGACTCAGCCTCTTTTCTAACAAATTGTGACTCTTAATTTTTCACCATTAAATCATTCTTTTAACACCTTAAACAAGCGTTTTTAAAGAAAAATATACTCTATCCGTCCCATTGTATAATTTTTTAAAAAAATTAGGTTTAAAAATTAAGAAAAAAGTGATGTGTTGTGAGTAGATGGGTTGGTAAGAGAGAGAAAGTGATGTAGAGAATAGTTAGTGGGTAATTGTTGTGAGTATGCCATGTGGGGTCCACAAGTAAAGAAGTGTTAAAAACTTTCCTTTTTAGACTTTGAAGTTTAAAATGGGATGACCAAAATGATAATTTTTGAAGTTTAAAATGAGACGGAGGGAGTATACTCTTTCCATCCCATTTTAAAGTAATTTTTTTTTTTCAAATACTTCTACCCTCACAACATTCTATCACACTTTCTCTTTCATATCCACTTTCTACCCTCACAATACTCTACCCCACTTTTATATATTTTATAATACATATATTTTTTTCTTAATTTCTAAACTCAAAAATTTTTTACTCTTAAAATTTAAAACGAGACGGAGAGAAGTATACCAAATCAAAATTGATAGCTGTTAGGCTTGCAACACACCAATATTTATATTTCCACGTACCATACTAGGGGTGGTAAATTGGGTACTTTGGGTTTATCCATTAAAGTTAGACAAAAACTCTTGTGCGGAATGCACTACCCGTGATTTTTTTCTCAAATAATTCCCTTTTTCATAAGTATTTACCATAGTATCACCTTTTTCAAAGTATGTACCAGAATGACCAACTTTGAGGTAATTCGCTACTAGGAAAAGCGAATTAACGTAATTCGCTTTTGGCATTAGCGAATTACTTTTTGACCAGATTAGGCCCGATTTGCATTAGGGCGTTAATTAAGGTTAACCTAATTCGCTTCCTGTACTAGCGATTTATGCCAAGGTAATTCGCTTCTTCAAGAAGCGAAATAAGTTTAAATGTTTTCGCTTTTTGCGGAAGCGTATTAGGTTAAAAAATCCCTCTTCTTCATCAGTTCAGTTTAGTTCATTACAAACGAACACAGAGAGTTTGAGAGGGCGATATCTGGGCGATTGACCTGGTGTGATTGTCGACTGGTTAGGGGTTTTCTCAATTCGAAGCTGTGTCATTCCCCGTTCCTAATATAAAATGTAAGTATTTCTTTATTTTTAGCAAAATATCTATCATATGAATTGGTTGGGATTTTGCCATTTTTGGTTCAATTTCGTGGGTGATTGTCGACTGGTTATTGAGTTTAAGTAGCGTTTATGATTTGGTTTTTGTACAATTATATTGAATGTGTGGTATTTGCGTGGTTGATTTCAAAATTTGGTTTGAAATTGGGGCTGTTATGAAAGGGGATTTTGATGATTTTGAAATGGGATTTTGATGATTTTAATTTGTAGTTTTTCTTTGAAAGTATGAAAAATATTTTTGTACTGAAAAATTAATGCAAAAAATGTGATTGATTTTTATTTGAAGCCTATTATCAGTAAAGCAAACATGGATTCAATTAGGGAAGGACTTTGTGTTGTGTTGCTCTCTCAGTTAATCAAGTGATTGATTAACCTGTTTGAAAATTAACACTCCCTTTGTCCCACACTTTCCAACTAATCGTGGGTTTTTTATTGTTACAGATGGATGTAAATGAGCCGTTTGTAGATCCGGGTCCTTTGAACCGGACGGTGCTGACGTTACAGGGTTCCCATAGATCTACTCAACTATGGGCTGGTGAAGAGGTTTGTAGTATATCGTTTCGACATGGTCCAAAGCCCCCGACAAATATAGATGGAAGGGTTGTGAACAGATTAAGGGTTGCGGGGTTTTACGGAGTTTACATGATGGGGGAGATGAAGAAATATGACTGTGCTTTATTTGAGGCGTTGGTCGAGCGGTGGCGCCCGGAGACCCACACTTTCCATCTACCTGTTGGTGAGATGACGATTACGCTGCAGGATGTGGGTCTATTGATGGGTTTGCCGATAGATGGATTGCCTGTCACGGGCTATCAGACATATATGACAGACGCCCAGTGGGCTGATTTGTGTTTTGAGTTGTTAGGTGTCAGACCTGGTCCCCCGAATTGAAGACGGGGATGTTGAATCTCAAGTGGCTTAAGGAGCATATCTTGAATCTTAATTTGGGAGAACATGCCACAGTAGCGGATATTGATAGGTACACACGTGCCTATATCTTGGCATTATTGGGGTCATATATCTTGGCAGATCGCAGTAATTCGACGGTGAAGCTCATATATTTGCCACTTCTTAGAGACATCGATGTTGTAGGATCTTATAGCTGGGGCAGTGCTGCGTTGGCCATCCTTTATCGAGAGCTTTGCAAGGCGACTTCCCCTCAGACTAGTCAGTGTGGAGGATTCATGCCGATTGTGCAGGTATGACTATTTAAATATAGTATACATTTGCACCATATCATTTTATAGTATATATTTATATATATTGATATATTTATAAATATTGATGTTGATTTTTGAACAGATTTGGGCATGGGAGAGATTGAGGTGTACCCAGCCGCGGTCGTTAGGCGCTGTATATGGGGCAGATGTAGATGACCCTTTGGGGGCTAGGTATGATAGGACAACTACTTATCAATGAATTGATATATTTTTTTTACGCTTTTGGAGTATAATTTTCTTTGATTTTCAATTTCAGATGGCGAGGGGCGTTATCGTTTGGTTATGTGACTAGACATAACCTGCGCGGCTATAGGGATGCGTTAGATAGTTTGACTGCGGATCAGGTTGTGTGGGAGCCATATGGAGAGCGTGTTGCTCCAGGGTATTGCTTGCAGGGGGAGGATGTTTGGAGGACGAGGTCGCCTCTTATATGTTTCGAGAGGGTGGAGTTGCACCTGCCTGATCGAGTTATGCGCCAGTTTGGCATGCGCCAGTACATCCCTGGGCCAGTTGACACTGATGTTAGATTGCATCAGATTGATAGACGGAGTAGACCCAGAATAAGTTGGGTGGATGACCATGCCGCCTATATTCAACAATGGGAAGCACGTTTGTTCAATGTGGTTCCTAGGTCAGAGGACGAGGTGGATATGGACTATTCATATACACATGAGTACATGCTTTGGTGAGTGTCTATTGTTTTTTGTATACTCTCTCTATCCCGGAATAAATGTTATAGTTGACATTTATTCCTTTCTTTGCACCACAAATTTTTAATATTTTTAACATTTTTTAAACGGATCAACTCTAAAGTATTTTTCAATTTTCTATCTTGGTGAGCATAACCAGCAACCCAGAACAGACGCTTCAAATCACTACCATGATGCTTCTTCAGAAAATTTGCTCTCATATGCCTCAAGCAATATCGATGATGCACATTTGGCCACCAAGTATCTTCTGCAACTGTAGCAAGAATGCCATTATGACGATCAGAAAGTAAGCATACCTCACGACCCTTGATAATATGTTGACAAACAAGGCGTAAAAACCAACTCCAGAGAACATGGTCCTCTTTTTCAACAATAGCAAAAGCAAGAGGAACGATGCTGTCGTTGGCGTCAACACCCATAGCAATGAGTATCACCCCTTTATAACGTCCATGTAAGAACGTTCCATCAACAGACACGACAGGCCTACAATGAGTGAAAGCTTGAATACAAGGCCCGAATGCCCAGAAAACACGATCAAACTTTTTATATACACCAGGTGGAGGAGGATTATAATACTCAACAATAGTTCCAGGATTGTATTTCTGAATAGCACCTAGGACACGAGGTAACCGAGCATAAGATTCCTTCCAGTCTCCAAACACTGAGCCAATGGCCTTTTGTTTCCCACACCATGCCTTCTTGTAAGAAATTATCCTACCGTATTTCTCATTTATATCTGCAATAATAACTTGAACATTCAAATCAGAATCAGCCTTGGCCTTATGGAGAATATGCCGACCAATAAACTCAGCATCCAAGTTGGGGTGATCAAGACTAAGTCCAGAATACAAACAACAATGAGGGCCTCTATACTTGGTCACTTCCCAATATCCTATCTTCTTCTGACTCACACGAGCATAAAAAGGGCATGGATAGTCTTTCAACAAACACTCAATGGCCCACGTTCGGAGTGTTCTCTTTCTTACCTTAAAACGTCGATTGGAATGTATGTGATACTTCTTTATCTCATATTGCACCTCAATCTTCTTAGAAAATCGTATCCCTTTAGCCAATCCACCCTTCTCTCCATCCCATATCGGAAAACTACATTGATTATTAACAGCAATCACATCAACTTCTTCTCCAATATCATGATAAAGAGGATAGTCTGCTCTCTCATGCATTCGATTCTCTCTCCTTTCGTACGCTACTAAATCTGATTCAATCCCATCATTCGGCCCATCGTCACCCTCGCTAATCTCACTACCGGTGCTGTTTTCTTCATCATCATCATCATCATCATCAGGAAACAACAAACTGTCTATTTGTACATCATAGTCTTCATCATCTTCATCATCTTCATCTAAAACATCATCATCAGCCGGAACATCCTCACGTGGCACTCGTCTACGACGCGGTCTCTGGTTACTTGGACCCTCGTCAGGCTCTCGGTTGTAACTCTGCGAATTATCATAGAATGTCTCTGTACTTGGACCCTCGTCAGGCTCTCGGTTGTAACTCTGCGAATTCACATAAAGTGTCTCTGCCTCTGCATAACGTTCATTCGTCTCTTGATTATAACCAATGTCAGTCCCACCCCCACGGATATCAAACACCTCAATAGCCTTCATGATAATATACAACTGCAAGTTACTCAACCCACCAAATTGAGCATTAACATCAAACATTAACGCCACACCATTATCGTTTTGAATGTGAAATGGAAAGTAATTTGCAATTCCATGGTCAAAGGAATGAGGAAACCTACAAATAACTTCCAGCTGAAATCTTGTTCGATCTACCCCAATATGTTCATACAACTGATCAATCAACTCAGTGTAAGTCCATCTATGTATCGCTCTAAGACCAAATTTTGGTCCTTTTTCAAAAAGATGACCATTAAATGGATCTTCATCATCCCCTCCCCAGTAGCACATGAAAATAAGCGGTAACCCACTCATCGATACCCTAGAACCCTAGAAAATGATAATAACAGTCAAAATCTTAAATTTATCATTTCTCTCTACAAATTCACTAAAAAACCTAAAATAAATAACATCAAACACAAAAATGACATATAGATAGAGATCTTGGTGTACCTTTTTGCTTGATCTGAGTATTTCAAGAAATGGATTTGCAAAATCCTCTCCTCTTTGCGTCCCTTCTTCTTTCTCTCTCTATTTTTAGACAAAATGGAGATATAATGAGCAGCACATACTGAAACCTTATCTTATTGTGTGGGTTTAATGTAATTCTCTACTTGAAAAAGCGAATTAACGTAATTCGCTACTGCAGGAAGCGAATTATCTTAACCTTAATTAACCCCGTAATGCAAAGCGCGCCTAATCTGGTCAAAGAGTAATTCGCTTTTGGCATTAGCGAATTACTTAATTCGCTTTTTCTAGAAGCGAATTACTTCAAAGTTGGTCATTTTGGTACATACTTTGAAAAAGGTGATACTTTGGTAAATACTTAGAAATAAGGGAATTATTTGAGAAAAAAATCCACTACCCGTCTCATCCATGAGACGGGTCAGTTTTTGACCCACCCTCCCGACCCACTGAACCGGCTCCAGGACCCAGGGGTCGAACCTGCCACGTGGCAGCCTCTCATAGGCCCCCCAATTTTTTTTAATTTTTATATTTTTTTATTTTTTTTTTCGGTTTGTCAAAATTAATAGTTACTATAACTTAATGTAATGACTGTATTCATATAAAGTAACAGTTTGTATACATAAAAGTAATACATATATACAGAAAAGTAACAGTGTTTTTTTCCTATGTTTTCTTCGTTTGCCAAAAGTAATACTTATTACAACTAAAATGTAACGAACGTGTTACTTATATGTAATAATGTTTATACATAATTGTAACACATATGTATAGAAAAAGTAATAATTCAACCATTTACATTTTTAGAGCTAAAAACACTTAATTAGTGTTACATGTAAAAGTATTACATTATCTATAGAAATATGTTATAATTTCTTTTATTAAAGTGTTACATTTACTTGTACAAACAATTACATTCATATATAAGTTGTTACTTTTCAAATGTTACTTTCTTTCAAAAAATTAAATCAAAATACACAATATTTTACATTTTTGCAAAAGCATTATTACATTTCAGTATAAATGATAATTACATTTAGATATTGTTTGGGTTACATGTAATTATAGTTAGTATTACATTTGAAAAAATGGGTAAAACGAGCTTTTGTTTTTGTAAAACAGGTGTTACGTTTACTTATGAACAATGTTACTTTATATGTATACAGTCATTACATTAAGTTATGGTAACTATTACTTTTAGTGAACGGCTGAAAAGCCGAAAAAATAATATAAAAACTCAAAAAAAAAAAAAATTGACCTCTGGGAGGCTGCCACGTGGCGGGTCATGCCCCATAGGTCGACCCGTCTCATACATGAGACAGATCCCCTTGTTCTCATGGGAGACCACCTCTTAAAATTAAAACACTCGAGTAACCGAATAGATTTTTAAATTTAATGGGTAAACCCAAAGTACTCAATTTGCCACCACTATACCATACGGCAAATACTAAATACAGGGAATATTATATACAGGGAACGAAATATTCCAAATCTGCCCTTGCCCGTTTCGTGTACCTTTACACGGCATTGTCTCTATAATCTCGTGTAACTTTACACGTGATGAATCGTGTTTGCACACGAGATATCTCGTGTACAAACACAAGAGATTATAGAGGCAATCTCGTGTAAAGGTACACGACATGGTGTCTGAACCTGCATTTTCACAACAGCAACAGCAACAGCAAAAGCAACAAGAAACAGAAGTAGATCTGAAATTTGATTGTTAAAATGATAGCACATCTCCACAAAGCAGTGGGAGGGACCAATAGACCATTACACATATACTATCGCCAAATTTGATAATTCATACAAACTTGATAATTCAAAAACCATTGCACATATACTATCCCCTACGTAATCTTTCTCTTCTTGCATCGTTATCCTGATCATAGAGTTCATTGAATGCTGCTATCCTATCTCGGTATTGGAGGATCAGTTGACTTGCGCTTGGATCACAGTTTTCCCTCCAAGTGTTCGGTGGTGGTGGTATTGGGTAATCATTGCCTGACATGTGCAACTACAAAAGTAATAACAGTTAAATACTACCTCCGTCCCAGCTCAATGTGCACACTTGCCTTTTAAGTGGGTGTCGTTGATATGTGCACAATCCAAAAAAGCAAAGTCTTTTATTATTTTTATATTCAACTAACCCCACTATTTAACCCCACTCATTCTCTCTCTTCATTTTCCACCACACAATTTATTCAACTAACACTACTATTTACCCCACTCATTCTCTCTCTTCATTTTCCACCACACAATTTATTCAACTAACACTACTATTTCAATATAAATACTCTCTCCTTAAATATTGTGCCAAACAGTAAAGATGCACATTGAGTTGGGACGGAGGTAGTACAACGAATTTAAGTAACACAATTAAATATAACTAATATAGATGAGACAGTTAAGTATAACGAATTTAAGTAATATTGTTAAATTTAACGAATTAAAGTATCATACCAATATAAAATGGTTTGTCACTTGTCCCAACACAACTGTGTTTATCGGTGGTCCTACTCCTGCTGGTACAGTCACTGGAAGGCATAAGTTGCCACCGCTAGCCGAGTACGAAATGAACGCCACATTATACCTCGTGGCAATGATGTGTCCAAGATCTGGGAGGTCCATCCAATAAGTATTGTCCGGTGTCGGCCGGACATAAATAGCAATCCTACGTAAGAGTTCTTTTATATCTATCCAAGTCAGAATTCTTCGATAAAGGTCTTGGCGAGCATGCACCTCATTGTAACATTCTGTGCGCACTCGAGCCCACATCTCCTCATCTCCGTATATCTGTGATGCTACGGCTCTATAGCCACAATGTCCATCAGATGCCACATCTGTGATGCCTCCAATAAATGGGATAATGAGAGGCGGAAAAGACGTCATATACGGAGTGCTATATATACTAGTGTGATTGGGCTGTCCATATCCCTCTCCACGACCCTGACCCTGACCCCGTCCTCGTCCTCGACCTCGCCCTCAACCCCGTCCTCTCCCACGACCGGAAGCAGCTAGTGGTGGATGAGACGTAGGAGTACAAGGAGGGGTAGATGTTGTGGGTTTTGAAGATGATTTCCGTTTGTGCGTGGACTCCGAACTAGCTTGGGTTGATGCAATGAATGCAGATCTAGACCTGAAATATGGCAAAGAAAAGAGTGAGAAGCATTCATACTATCAACATAAAAATCAAATCTGTACTGGGTTATAAAGAGCAGACACATAACTTAAACCACATAATCAACAACAATATTAACAAACTCATATCAAGAACGTAATCAATAGTGTGAGCCACAAATGAATGAAGATCTATACTCTTTTCTAGTCGAGGATGGTGTAGCGGGGACTTGAAAAAATTTGTTAGTATGCTCCCAATCTGACGGTTCTCTGGAACTTCCGGTCCGGGGTTTATTCACCTTTGAAATATGATATGGCTCGTAAGCATCTCTCGTATGGTGATTAAGCCCTTCTTCCATCGTTTTGAATAACTTTCTCCTTACCGGTTCAGGTGCTTGCTCAACTTTATTCAACATAGCTTGAAAATTGTCTTTATTTACTGAAGGCTCAGATGGAGGGTTGTCTACTTCAATGTCCAACTTCTTCCAAAAATCATGAATCGAGGATAACTCAATCCGTCCCCCACAGTCCTCTATCCGTGCAATCTCGTGACTACATGGAAGTTCATGTGTTCGCCTGTAGTAACACCCGCAGGCAGCCTCAGTGATGACATTACCCCCATTACGACCTCGCTGGTTTCTAATGATTTTCTGAATACGAGACCGCTCTTGTCTGATATTGCGCAAGGCTACCGTTGACACTTTAGTCAATATGTTCTGATACAGATTACCGGTCCTCAAATCAATTGGAGTTCTGGTCTTTGATCTATTCATACTCTGTTTGATATTTTTTAGTTGGATATCCAAGATCTTATGAGCCTTTTTTAAGATCGTGTCAAAGGTAGAAGAAGCACTCCCCAATGCCTTCTTCAACCTGTTATGCTCACCCTCAGTCCTGTTTGTGGTATGGGTCCCGAAGTGAGGTACCACATCCGTGTGCATAGACAAAATATTCTGAGAGTATGTGGTAATCCATGTATCGCGGAGGTAATCCAATAATAGAGGATAAGATCTGAAACGGTCACAAAGCCCTTGCCAACGTTCGTCCCATTCGCCGGAGGTAGGGGCTGAGATTGCATAATTGAAACTACTCATGAATGATTCTGCCAAATCCTCGCTACCTGTATGACTCAACCCATGCTTTCTAACATTGACTTCGATGTGCCTCCGACACAAGAAGTGTGCGGTGTCGGGAAAAACTTTACGGAGAGCGCTGATGAAACCCAATTCACGATCAGTGACAAAAACTGTTGGCAACCGGGGAGGTGTAAGCAGACTGTGCAAATTATCCAATGCCCATATGTAATCATCCGCACTCTGATACTTGAGGAACGCATACGCTATTGTGAAATTATGCCCGGTGGAAGTAAATCCTACAAACTGCAAGAAGTACAGTCCATAGCAGTTGGTGTTGTAAGTGCAGTCACCTTGTACAACATATGGAAAACAGTTTAGCATCTTCATTGCTAATGGGTGAGAGAAGAATATGTCGCTGATCATGCCACTCTCAGCGTCGTCCCTCGTGTAGTATATATATTCATGATCGTCGAGTAACTTAAGGAATTGTTGTAGCGGGGTCCTCCCTTTTCGTTCTTCTTCTCTATATTTTGTGATGGCATTGCGGACGTGCCATTTTTTAGGGTTTTAAGGAATATGACCCGATGTTGTGAAAATGGTATACGGATACCTATTTAATTTTTTTTAAATATTTTTCTACATCCTAAATGACATTTAAAGTGTTTTTCATTAGTATGACTTTCCTCAAAATCCAAATGGAAATTGAGTTAGAAATTTGTAACATTTTTTAGGGTTTTAAGGAATATGACCCGATGTTGTGAAAATGGTATACGGATACCTATTTAATTTTTTTTTAATTTTTTTCTACATCCTAAATGACATTTAAAGTGTTGTTCATTTGTATGAATTAACTCAAAATCCAAATGGAAATTGAGTTACAAATTTGTAACATTTTTTAGGGTTTTAAGGAATATGACCCGATGTTGTGAAAATGGTATACGAATACCTATTTATTTTTTTTTAAATTTTTTTCTACATCCTAAATTACATTTAAAGTGTTGTTCATTAGTATGACTTCACTCAAAATCCAAATGGAAATTGAGTTACAAATTTGTAACATTTTTTAGGGTTTTAAGGAATATAAATCCAACTAATCAGTAATACATAATCCAAATAAATCCAAGTAATAAAAAAATCCATAATCAGTAATACAAAACTCCATAATCAGTAACTCTCCTAAATAAAACCTCTTAAAATCTCGTGGGCCCGTGTAAGACCAGCTCTGACGTCCTCGGGGACCCTGGCATCCGTCAAATATGGAAGTATGATAGCTCGTGCCTCTGGAACCCCAGGCTGCGGTGGAACATCAAGTGGGGGCGGTGGAATGTCAACGGGGGGATCGTGTATCGGATTAGATATCCGAACATGACTCCTAGCCAGAAACCACTCCATATAATCATCAGTCACGAGAGAAGATGTGGTCACTAGTGGCCCCCAGCGGCGAACGGGCCTGAACTCCTCCATGCCGTGCTCCACCCACGCGTCCCAAACATAATCGTGGTCACCATAGTCCTTCTGGTACCCCTTCTGACCCTTTGCCAAAATGCATATCGTGGGAACCAGGCGGGGTTGTCTAGGGATCCTCTGCTGGTGCCCGAACTGCCTACTAACACGCTCAGGCATGTACGCCTCAGTGATGTCACAATATCGTATAACCCCTGTGAAGTATGAAACCGGCAGAATCGCGTCCGCTCCGGTACCATAAGGAGTCCAAAGAACCTGTGAGTAGACTTTGTTAGGTAAAGTGTACATAATAACGGAGGGAGTGTAACAATTTGAAACAGTTTTAATATGAATAACTCACCCTCTCAACATGCATCCTGTCAAGAGTGCGGCGATACTGCACTAGATGGTCTAATGCCCTCCCAGCTGTATCAGTACGAGACCATCTACGGGCTCTCGGCTGCCCCTGCTGCCAGTGAGGGTCAGAAACTCGCCGGAAATCTGGAAAGTACTCGTATATCCAGCCCTGAGATGTATGTAAAAAAGTATTAAATACTAATCAAATGCAACATGTAATTACATGGGGGGAGTCGACAAAGTAAACAGAAAGTGAATAGAGTAAGATGTACCTCTAGCAATGTCGCACAACCACCCATCTGCTTGCATCCGGATCTGGACGCCTTCCCCAACTCTCGGTATAAATATGCCAACGTAGCTGATCCCCAGGAGAGAGTGGGGAGTCTCGCAAGATCCATGCATAGGGGAAGGTATGCTGCGGGCACCTTATCCTGACTCTTGTCCACGAACATCGTGGAACCCAAGAGGTGCAGGATATATGCAGAAGCACGCTGCAAATCTGTCATGCCACCTATACGGGTATAAAAGATACGCCGGACATCCTTTAATAAGTACCCAGTGCCGCTCAAATGAATGTGTCTACTGATGCCGGATACGTCAGGCACTGTGTCCGGATACCGAACATATGCACCTACACAGCTTATACCTGTAAATTGAAGATGAAATAACGCATTTTAGTACATGAGATGAATGCAGATAGTTTATATAGTCTTGAAATCTATATATAACAACATACCTAGGATATGAGAGACGTCATGTAACGTAATGGTCATCTCCCCCCAAGGCATGTGGAACGAGTTAGTCTCAGGAGACCACCGTTCCAAAAATGCCGTCATCAACGCGAAGTTAGGCCTCTGAATGGTGGCATCGTGCTGCTGCTGGAGGCCCGATGCATCAACGTGGGTCAGCCAGGCTCTATCAGTATCCTCCAGATCACCACGCTTGAACCTGTTTATTACAAACAAAAAATATAATCAATACTCGAGTTCGAGAAAAGCATGGGATGAATGGAATTTTTAGAGTGTGTGCAAAATAACTTCAATATTTTAATAGTTTCACATTAATGATTATCTTACTTGTGCAGATGCTGCAGTCTCGTATGGAAAGTCACCACTGACTCACTAGTGGCGTCCCTCCAGATCTCTCGGGCTCTGTGATCACCAAACCCGTATATAAGAGTAACAACCTTTGGGCCGCCACCTGGGTCACTCTGAATCTGCCATGATGGTGGATCCTCCTCACCCGCATCCTGCCTCCTCCTCCGTCCCTGCCCTCTAGCCACATTCAGACCCCCCCCCCCGCCTCCTCCCATGCCTCAAAGGTCTAACATCTATCTCCTCCTCCTCCTCCTCCTCCTCATCCTCCACCTCATCCTCATCCTGCCCCTCCCCCTCCTGCTCTCCATCCTCACTATCCCCCTCCTCCTCCTCCCCATCCTCACTATCCCCCTCCTCCTCCCCATCATCACTATCCCCCTCGTCCTCCTCCCCATCCTCACTATCCCCCTCGTCCTCCTCCTCACTATCCCCTCCCTCCTCCTCCTCAACATCATCAGATGCTACCGCCTCCTCCTGCCTTCTCTTGCTCCGCATTTCTTTTCTCTGCAGATGCGTTGCAGCCTTCCTCTTTCTATTAGACGCGGTCATACGTTCACGTGGCTACAAAAAAAAAATAACAAACAATAAATAAGCTTTTTACTACACTGAGACACATCTCGTGTTGTCCCACACGAGATGTGTCTCGTGTTGAACAACACGAGATGTGTCTCGTGTTGAACAACACGATAAAATACTCGATTGAGTTCAGAAGATGAATACTGCCATTAAACCCTCAGTTCATACAAAAATGATTGAATCAATTTGATATAATCAAACAAAAATTATACATTGGGAATTTGGTGAGTGTAAAATTAGGTTAAAATAACATTTTAATTTACATTACCTTTTTTACAGGAACGGTGCTAGATGAAGCTCCGGCGGCGGCGATGGAAGAGGCGGTAGAGGCGGCGGCAGCACCGGCGGCGACCTTGGGAATTTTCACTCTCGCCATCGTCGTGTGGTGGTGGTGCGGTCGTCTTCTTCGTCGTCGGTTTCGCGTCGTCTGTAGAGGAACCGTTTGTTAGAGAGAGACCGAATTGAATTTGAAAAACGATCGAAATCAATTTGAGTATATAAGGGGTATTTTGGTAATTTTATCTCTTCCCTGTATTTTTTGTTCCCTGTATATAACTATATCCATACCATACTAACAATATTGTACCCAATTTTTTCCCACACCCTCGGCCCCTTTACGCCCACTTTTTCTGTTGCCCTCTGTACGTATCAGTACAAGTACTACTCTGTGGGTGTGTTATGCGGCGTCCATATTGCAGAGCTTCACCTCTCCATTTTAATGGCGTGACCATCAAAACCCCTTTCCTCTCTTTCTTGGTCACCAAGAAATCCCCAAATCAAATTCCAATCTCTTTCAAATTCAACCCAAATTTTTCTTTGTAATCTCTCTTCAAAAAAAAAAAAAAAAACCCCACTTGTTGTAATGATGTAATCATCTCTCCCTTTTGAAATTTCATATAAATTCTTCACTCCGGCATCAATGTATTGCATCATAGGAATCTGATTTTGGGTTACAAGATATTTTCGTTTTTTTTTTTTTTTTGTTCTTTTCTTTGATATCACTCTTTCTGTATAAATGTCTGTAATATTTTGTCACATTATATAGTAGTACTTAAATATATATCTGTGTGTAGTTTTTAAGATGTTTGGATTGAAAAAAGCTACGAGGGGAAAGATGAAGATGGGTGAAGGAGAGCTTGATGAAGGGTATTATTCAAATGAGGTGAAATCTTTTAGTCATCATCTTCATCAAAGTTATCATTCTGCTAGTAGTACTAATTATCATCATTTACCTGCGAGTCTCTCTCCTGCTAGTTCATGCTCTTTGTTATCTGGGTTTTGTTGTAATTCTTCTGAAGATGGTTCATCTTCATCACCCTCTTTCACTCCATTTGGTGGTGAATATGATCCTACTTTATTCAACTATAATCAACCACCGAATGTTTCGAACCCTCTGCTTTTCGGAAATTCGAATGAGGGTAACATCGAGCCAGATTTGTCTGAAATGTTTTATAACAAGATGCATATTGGGGTTGATAAGTACAAGAGCAACAATAGTTCTGTTGATTTTGGTCATTTTGTTGAGAAACAACAGGATGTGTTTCCTTTTCGTGATTGTTTTTCTGATGGGGTTTGTGGGTATAATGCTGATAATTCTTGTTATGATAATGTGTTTGACAATGGTGCCTATAATTTTGGGGGTTCTACTAAGAGCTTTGATGGAAGTAGTCATCCTGATGCTCACTTTTCAAACCCGGTTTATACGAAAGATCAGATAAGTAACTTGGCTGGGGCTAGAAATGAAAAAGAAACTGGGTATCAAGGATTTTATTCCTCAATGTTGCCGCAATCTGGGCTTGATTTCTCTCCAGTAATGCCCCTAATAATGAATGAGTGTATGGAGAATTTTCCAACCCCCATACCAAGTGTGAAGCTGAATCCTTCTCTGTCTTCAGCATCAGAGAGACTCGATGGGTTTGATTTTGAAGATAGCTTCATTCTACAGGGAACAAATTTGGACTACAATGTTGATAATGGGCGTAGTCGCTCAAAGAGCCGTAAGAAGAAGGAGAAAAGAGTGAAACCCGGTATCCGATTCAATTTGGACGGATTCTGTGATAATGATTCAAAATCAAGAAGTTTGGGTGCATTGCCATTGGAAGCAACTCAAAATTTACTGGGTGGGATGCAGGGTTTCGTATACTATATGGCCAAGGATCAATGCGGTTGTCGGTTCTTACAGAAGATAATTGATGAAGGAAGCTTTCAGGATGTGCAGACAATATTTACCGAAGTCGTTGATTATGTTATTGAGCTTATGACAGATCAATTTGGGAATTACTTTGTGCAGAAATTACTTGATGTCTGCAGCGAAGAACAGAGGATGCAGATTGTTGTGATGGTTGCTGAAAAACCTGCAGTGCTTGTTAGCCTATGCTTGAATACACATGGGTAGGCTCCTTAAATTCTTTTGTCCGAGTAAATGGTAAATTCTTTTGAAATGCTTATACATTTTGGTCCTTTTGCCTGAAGAAGTGGTGTGTTTAATTGTTATCAGGACAAGGTCAGTGCAGAAGTTGATCGAGACCCTTAAGACGAGGCAGCAGATTTCATTAGTTATACATGCCCTTGAGCCAGGTTTTCTTTTTCTCATTAAGGATGTTAATGGAAACCATGTGGTGCAACGTTGCTTGGAATGCTTTAGCAAGGACCAAAATAAGGTATCTTATTTGTTCACCTATCGGTTGGCAACAGTAAAATTTACATTTCTGTGATTCATTCCTTGTAAATAAACATAATTCTGCATACTACTTGTGACCAATAATGTAATCTCAGTTGTTTTAGCTGGTTCTTCCCTTTAGGAACTTTGTTTTGGTGATGTGTTTCATCCTTAACATGTCATAATAATAATAAATCTGCTTTGCCTGAATCAAGCTTTTAATAACGTTTTGTGCTATAGAAATCCTTGTCTGAGATTCTACTATGAAAAGGACACGGTCACTCTAATCAAGATTGATGTGCAGCTCATTCCAGTTGAAGCTCTCAAAGGGCACCCCCACCTATTTCTCCAAACAGGAAAGGAGTGGGCGTAGTAATTATTGTGTCAAATGCATCACAAATCCCATTAGTAATCTCGGTCCATCCTCGATGCCAATCTTTCTGTTAATGGGGTTCCATGAACATTGGAATATATCTCATACTCGAGTGTCAGTTAGCTTCTTACTTCTTTTGATCTTAGCAGATTGCTTATCTGTAGAATTCTTCTAGACACTATCTTAAACAAGATTGTATCATTTGAATGAGACACACCATACATTTTATATATGGCATTCCCTATGTCACTAAATTAGTGTCTATTTTCTTGTGAAGTTACTAAATTCTTCATTGTCAATCATCTGTACTATTTACATAGAAATCATGATATCATATGGTGAATCTTTAAGGGTACTTATGTATACATATGCTACTAAAATAGTTTAAAGTCAACATTCTTAAATTTCTCCCTGTGTCATTTAGGGACATGTGAGTTAGAAAAATAATTAAAAAATAACTACTTTACTCACTAGTCAGTACAACATGCATTTTCATAGTAATAGTATCCTACTAGTATTTAACAACCTTTACATTGTAGTCTGTTACTCCCTCCGTCCTGGAAAGATAGTCTCACTTACCATTTTTGTTTGTCCCATAAAGATTGTCCCATTTCTATAATGGGTGGGGCTTAATTCATTGAACTTTCATAATTGCCTATGTGATAACTAAGGATGGGAGATGAGAAAGAGAGGGGTGAGGGAATGATGAAAGATAAAGGAAAAAGAGGGGAGGATAGTGATGGAAATGAAATTGTTTTGTTAGCATCTTTGAATAGACCAGTCTGGACGATTAGGACAGTTGCTATATCCGGATGAATCCGGGATGAACTTTTTCCGTAGTCTCTCTTGACACTTAACATGCTTTCTATCTTTTCTGAACTCTCTCCTCTGCAGTTTATTTTCAGTGCCGCTGCAAAGTATTGTGTTGATATTGCTACTCACCAGCACGGATGTTGCGTTTTGAATCGATGTATTGCTCATGCAACCGGTAAAGATCGAGAAAAATTGGTCAATGAAATTTCTGCTAATGGATACCGCCTTGCTCAAGATCCTTTTGGGTATATTCCTTTCTTTCTCCTTTTCATACTGTTTTCCATCGCTTTGTGATATCCTTGCTTGTTTTTACTTACTAATTTGAAGCACATTCTTGAAGTTTCTTCTTTTAGAGCATTTATTAATCAAGATTACGCAGAGAGTTCTAACTGGCTGCTAAATTGCTTGATCTTGGTTATGCTTGTATTTGTGCTGTCAAGGTTTTGTAGCTAGGTATCTCCACCTTACACAAACAAATTCAATATTTCTATTGAGCTACAAGATTAGCCAGAGACAGATTTTCAAGTGAACTTATAGCAATAAGTCTGCAACACTACTTGTTTCACTTGAGTTTTCTACATCCCAATCATATTTCCTACTCCCTCCGTCCCAAAATGAATGTCAGAAAAACTTCCAAATTTGCTCTTGGTCAAGAGCAAATTTGAAAAAAAAATTAGACATTCATTTTGGGACAGATGTAGTAATAGATCTCACAATGATATCCTCTTTCACACTTTAATCTCCTATCATATCTGTTCAAGTTTATTGCTACATTTCTTCTTAAGACTTCATATATGAGAATAATGAAAAGCAATTTCTCTGCTAACTACCTAACCAGGGAATTGTCGTTCTTAAGTTCTTGTGTAATAAGATATGCTCTTTAGCGAGACCAACTTGCAACATTTACACTAAAGTTCTAACACTCTGAATCATTGATTGACTTCTATTTCCCTTGCAGTTGTAGCCGGTTGCGAAGCCAGAATTGTATTAGAAGGGGGTCAGAGTTATAATTTAGTAGTAATTTTTCCTAAATAAAAGGGGGGTAAAGTTAATGAAATTATTGATTCTACTGGTAAAAATATTATTATCCTAAAGTTGAAGGTGATAAAAGGGCATAAATCCAATATTAAGGGGGTCGCCCCCTGTACTAGGGGTGGCTTCGTTACTGGTTGTAGCATGCATGTATTAGTGACATCTACCTCTTCCCTAGTTGTATCTCCATGGTAATGCTTTTCTCAGTTCATCTCTCAAATGCTGAACTTTCTGTAGCAAAGTCTGATTCTCCTTTTTGTGTCACAGAAATTACGTTATTCAGTATATTATAGAGCTGAAGATCCCATCCGTCGCCACCACCTTGCTTTCCCAGTTTGAAGGGAACTATGTCTACCTCTCGATGCAAAAATTCAGCAGCCATGTTATTGAAAAATGCCTGAAGCATGTTGAGCAGAGCCGATCAAGAATCATCCATGAATTTCTGTCCGTCCCTCACTTTGACCAGTTGCTTCAAGACCCATTTGCCAACTATGTTGTGAAATCTGCACTTGAAGTTACCAAGGTCTACAAATAACTCTCTAAATCGCCCAGCTTGGTTTTAAATTACTAAACTCGAATATTTCCAACTATTTTTTAAAAAAATAAATAAAAGATTTTTCATATTCTTTTCATTTGGTTTTGTGAGATGCAGGGCCCTCTTCATGCTGCATTGGTTGAAGCAGTTGAACCTCATATGATCTTACGCACCAGTCCTTATTGTAAGAAGATCTTTTCACGCAACCTGTTGAAGAAGTGACCTGGTACCAAAAACAAGTGTTGTTGTTAGTCTCTACTTAAAACCCTCTATATCTATTTAGGACCCCTCCCCGCCCCCTTTTCTGCTAGATGAAATTAATTAATCTATCAAAACTTAGTGCGACTCTTTTACCAAGAAGTTTACCGGTGCTGGATTGCATGGCTACCTCCATGAGTGAGGTTTGCTGGCTTAAAGAAACATTTTGTTGTTGTGCTGCTGTTCTGAATTTCTAATGTATATATATATAGAGCAGCTCGGAAGAGTGAGATTTTGTTCCAATTGTCTAACTGCAAATCATGCATTTGATGTTAGATGCGATTATATATGTTGGTAATGCTGTCTACTGATAGTGCTTGCTATGTCTTTCTACTTGGACATTTGGACTACATATCTTGTGGTAAAGGGAGATGAACCTGTTGGATGGTATGGATTATACTGAATCCAAACAAAATAATGTTGGTCCATCCAAAATTTATAATTTGGGGTGATTGCTACAGAATGCCAAATAGTAACTTTATAATGCTTTCAGCAAAGCAATGGCCACTTGTTAAATCACAATAATTACCCACTTACTATTACCTAGACCATTTACAACTCCGGTCCTCACAACTAGTAACGGGTATAATCGAAATGCGCAGAGGACCGTAAAGCCCATAGACCCTTGTCTCGTTTGGGCCAAGTGTGCCCGTCCGTGGACTGGCCTGTGATGCAATGTCACCTAAAGCATGATTTATGCGCAGGGCGGTATCAGAATTAATCTCATGTTTATTGAGAAAAAAACCAAATATGAGTAGGACTATTTATAGTTGTATAAAGTTTTGTACTGGCACCAACTTCTTAGTCACTCCTGCTCCCTTGCATGTCTTTTGGATTGTTCATTTATTTGGTTACGTTGTTCAAGTTGGCATGATTTGCTTAAGCCACATGTGTCTCGCCCCGACTCCCCAAGTCCTATATCCTACCTTGAACCGTGCTATAAAACTAACATAATACCATAGACCTGTATAACGTATACTAATTACACATCACCTCTACGAAAGCTGGAATATACTATGACAATACCAATCAAACTACACCTCAACAAGCCTTTGGCTCGCACACAACATCACACATGCGGAAGATAAAACCTTAATATATAAACACACGGCTATGGTAAAGTCCACGATCTACTATACGTTCTACCCCAAAAGGAAAACTACCTGAGGCTCCTCACCGGCCTACGAGAACTCAACGATGTGCCTCCCCGGCCTCACTGCGATCTAAGGAAAACAATAAGAAAGGAAACGAGGTGAGTCGAAACCTAGTAAGTTACTAAATACAACAATATAATATGGCATGCTAGTATGCAATATACAATTTCTTTTAACATAGAAAATCAGTCAAGATAATTGCATACTCCCTCCGTCCCATTTTTTTAAGAGAAAAAAAATCTTGCATACTCCTTTCGTCCCATTTTAAGGGGAAAAAAATTCCTACATGGATGTCCTACTTAAGAGTCAAAATTGAAAGTTTTTTATACCACTTTATTTAGTGGGTCCTACATATACACATAACAACCATCCACCAACTATTTTCTACCCCACTTTCTCGCTCTTACTCACTTTCTGTACTCACAATACTCCACCCCACTTTCTATATTTTATACTTAAAAACATTCATTTCTTAATTTTTGAATTCAACAAGTTTTTTTGACTCTTAAAATTAAAATGGGATGGAGTACTCAATAAAAGCTAAACAAAATTTTGAGATTTCATTTATAATGGAGTAGGTCTTTTGAAAAAGAACTCAGATTTTTCTAATAGTATGAAAACGGGGCTTTTTAGGACTCTTTTTTTTTTTTTTTTTTGAAAATAACAATATACTATGATTTTATTTAAATATGAATATTGGGTCAGGGCCAATAAAGGAGTCATATACATTTTCCTAACATAGTTACTACGTCTTCTGTTGTCCCTAAATGAGTGTCCAAATTTCATTTTAAGGGACAACAACTTTTTGTACAATTTGGTGGCAAAATTCATATATAAATCATGTAATTCTCTTTACAAACATTTAGTTTTTGCAAGTATAAAGAGGCCGGTGAAAAAAAACATTTAGGGACAAAGTTATGATCAATATGGGACAAAATTTTCCTGAAATTGGACACTCGTATCAAACATTCAACAATATAATATATTAAAGATTAAAAGGGAAGTAAAGGACAATAAAATAAACTAAATTCTCAATATTCTCCAAAGCACAAAAATTACATATTGCTCTATATAACAACAATTTCATAAGTACAAGAAAAAACGATTCAAAAGCTACCTTTAGACGTCTGAACTGCTGAACCAGACAATTGTTTAAGAAACTGAGAAACATGATGCATTGTTGGCCTTGCTTGTGGATTCACATTTAAACATTCTCTTGCCATCACAAGAATTGATACCACCACTTTCTCCGATTCAGATGATAGAGGAGGAAGTCTTTGATCCACAACACCTTTCAGCAACATTTTATCATCTGATGAAGATACGATAGAAGAAATGAGGTCACTTTGGTGCTCCCCTTTGATCACTTCTACAGCCAATACTCCAAAGCTATAGACGTCACACTTCTCTGTCACCTTCATTGTGTAAGCAAATTCTACAAACAATAACACAAATCAGTTCTCTTCCAGCTTGATTAGTCCGTCAACAAGAAAGAAAAAGAAAACAAAAAAACAAAATTATAGTACCTGGTGCAATATATCCATATGTTCCTGCAAGAGCACTCCAGTTGGTTGAGTCTTGCTTTAAGAACTTGGCAGTACCAAAATCTGAAACACGAGCATTGTATTCTGAATCAAGCAGAACATTTTTGCTTGATATATCCCTATGGATAATTGGAGGTATGCAATCATGGTGCATATATGACAAAGCCTGAGCCACCCCACTAATGATATTGACCCTCTTAGACCAGTCCAATGACTGAGCTAGGTCTTCCCTGCTCAACATGGCTAACAAACTGCCCCTTTCAACGTACTCATAAATCAAAAATGAGTGTCGACCATGTGAACAGAATCCATGAAGCTTCACAATATTACGATGCCTTATTTCAGTCAATGCTCTTACCTCATTTAGAAAAGCCTTTTGATCAGCTGACTGATCAGAAGAGGAAGAATGAAGCTTTTTAACAGCAACTGTATAATTAGGTTGTAGATATGCTTTGTATACTTTTCCATGTGCCCCTTCTCCAATACAATGCTCCTCGTCAAAATTGTTGGTGGCATTTAAGATTTCCTCGTACACTGCTCTTCCATCAAAAGTTGTTGCAGCAAAAATATCAATGAGTTCTGTACCATCATTGGTTACTTCTGTTCCCTGCCTCCTTGTTCTTCTTCTTCTACGAATGATGAAAATCCCGAAAAATACAAGTAGAAGGAAAGCTGCTACAAGAATGGGGAGTAAGATCAGAAGAATGGTGTTGCGGTGGTTGTTCGTTTTTGAACTTCTGCAAGATTCCAACCCAGTAATGTTTCCACATAACCCTTTGTTGCCTTGTAACATAGAAGCATTCATAAAAGCCTTGGTGATTGGAACAGGACCCTGCAAGCCATTGTAGGATACATCAACTTCAAGCAGTGAGTTCATATTGTCAAAAGTCTCTGGAACAGAACCGGAGAGCTGATTGTGGGAAAGATTTAGCTTCTCTAAGCTCTGCAGCCCTTCAATTTGAGGTGGAATCTTCCCTGTGAGCGAGTTGTGACTCAAATCGAGTATCGAGAGGTGTCGTAAGTGAGTTATTTGAACTGGTATAACATCTGTAAAGTTATTGGTTGACAAGTTCAAGTAAAACAACTGTAACAACTCCCCAAGATTTCCAGGAACAAACCCACTCAATTTGTTTGATGAGAGATCCAAATACGAGAGATCTTTTAGTGATCCAAGCTCTTCTGGTATTGCACCAGAAAGCTGGTTTCCTCTCAATTCAAGTTGCAACATTTGATTCAATTGCCCAATTTCACTTGGAATTTCACCAGCAAGATAGTTTGAAGAAAGATTGACTTCTTGCAGTTGGGTTGCCATTCCAAATGCTGGTGGTATACGACCACTAATATTGTTTCCCGCCATCAGCAGGGTGGACAAGTTTCTGCACATACTCCAGTTGGCAGAGAGTTCCCCAAAGAATCTGTTGTTATTTATATTCATGAAATATATATGTGGGTGCACACAAAAAATTCCAGATATATTTTCACTGAGCTGATTTTCTTCAACCCGTAGTCTAGACAACATAGAGCAATTTCTGAGGCTTCTAAAGATTGGACCGACAAGAAAGTTTTTCTGTATACTAACGGTTCGAAGTAATCCACCTTGGAAAATTCTTTCAGGCAAAAAGCCTGAAAGTTGGTTGCTGCGAATGCTCAAATGCTCAAGCATGCTAAGATTAACAAATGAAGGTGGAATGGAGCCATTGAGTTGATTAAAGCTTAGAAATAAACCACTAAGAAGCTTCAAGTCTCCAAGTGATGATGGGATTGATCCAGAAAGGTTGTTAAGCTCTAAATCAAGGAAACTTAGGGCGCTTAGATTACCAATGGAAGCAGCAGGGATTTGACCGATGAGTCTATTCTCGGAAAGGTCAAGAGCTTGAAGCAATCTTAATTTCCCCAGTTGTGAGGGAATTGACCCAGATAATTGATTCTGGAAAAGATACAACACAGTTAAGCTTTTCAAATTCCCAAAAGTGGATGGAATAATACCTGATAATGAGTTGTTGCTGGAATCTAATTTCTTGAGAGTTGAGAGATTACCCAATTCGGGAGGCACGGAACCAGAAAGTATATTTCTATACAAATAGAGACTACTTAGGGAACTCAGATTACCTAATGATGAAGGGATTGCACCGGAGAGACTGTTTGTGTAAAGCATAAGAAACTGGAGTGATTTCATGTTGCCAATTGTAGAGGGAATGGAGCCAGATAAATGATTATCAAAGAGTTGCATGAGAGTTAAATTTTTCAAGTTCCCAAAAGTTGATGGAATGGTACCTGTTAGAGAGTTTTTGCTCAAATCAAGTTCATTGAGATGATAGAGATTTCCCAATTCATGAGGAATGGGCCCAGAAAGTTTGTTGTTATACAAATAAAGGATAGATAGGGAGGTTAGGTTACCTAAAGATGAAGGAATTTGACCCGAAAGATTGTTATCGGTAAGGTAAAGCTGTTGAAGGGAGTTGAGATTCCCTAATTCAGGAGGGATTATTCCAGAAAATTCATTGGCAGAAAAGTCGAGATAGACAAGATTGGAGAGGTAAGTGATTTCAATAACAGGGAGGGCACCGAAAAGCTCATTCGTGTAAAGATCAAAGTGGGTAAGATTGGGAAGAGATGAGAAAGGGAAATGATCAAGTGTACCTTTCAGATTCGACATGCTTAAAACCAAGCTAGTCACACTCCCACTCCCATCGGCATTGCAAGAAACTCCGTACCAAGTACATGGAATAGGTGCACTTTTATTTATTTGGGTAGGAAAATCGGTGGGAGATGGAAGAGTCCAGGAAGAAAGGAGGGAAGTGTTGTAGCTTACAAGGCTGGCTTTCCATTTCAAGAGAGCATCAGCTTCTTGAGAAGACGCAATGGAATAAGTGAAGAATGTTATAAGATGTATAAAATATAGCAGGGCAAGAAAGAAGGGTTTTTCCATGGCTATCATCAAACTAATGGTTCCAATCCAGATCATTTATAGTCTGCAAAATATCTATGCATTTTGACTGTGAGAAATAAGAGAAGATGAAAATATGGTCAAATAAAATCAAGTACTTTTGTGAAATAAGAGAAGATGAAAATATTGTCAAACAAAATATCTATAGAAGGAGATTTATTTTTTTTCTCCTAGGAGTCAAACAAAAGCACATGTGGATATGGAGCATTTATAAGACCTGTCATGTGGAGGGGCCAAACTAAATTGTACCCAAAAGAAATGTGAATGGACCAAACTAAAAGACAATGCCCATGGAAACCAGATTATGACCTCACATGTCCTTAAATGAAATTTGGATTCATTTAGGGACAGAGGGAGTACTATTTTATAACACGCCTAAAATGAAGCCGGTAATAGTTTACCAGAAGACGGAGCGCTGGAGTCTCCATTTCCCACCAGGACAGGAAATCCACTTGAGTGCACTTGCATTTACTTTTGAAAGTCTCTAAAGAATATGCTTCTGGTGCTCCAGCTACATCACACTAGGCTATATAGACAACATGAAAATTCGACAGTTATCAGCAATAATTCAACCCGATCAAAACTTACAGCCGGAATTTCATGTGGCGTAAGATAATGTAACTAGAACCAGTGTGAAATTACTAAAATATAATACTATGAAAAGTCTATCCAAAGTGAGGGAAATCACCGGTTATGCTTGCTCAACTGTTCTATGTCGACACTTTGAGGTTTCGCTCAGGAAGAAATTTAACTAGTTTTTGACACATTTGTCCCACATACAAAATACAACTCACAAGAAGGATTCTTCTATAGTATCAATAGAAAGAGAAAAAGAGAAGTAACTCAAAAAGAAAATAAACTAAGTTCTATATATTCTCCAAATCTCATAAAATTACAAACCAATCACTCTATATATCACCAATATCAAAAGCTACTTTTAAAAATTACTGAACTAGAAGACAAGCGTGTAAGAATCTGAGAAACATGATGCATTGTTGGCCTTGCTTGTGGATTCACATTTAAACATTCACTTGCAATCGATAGGATGGTTTCCACCACCTTCTCAATCTCAGGTGATAGAGGAGGAAGACGTTGATCCAAGACACCTTTCAGTAAGATCTCATCATTTGGTGAAGATAAGAGAGATGTCATGAGATCACTATGATACTCTCCTTTGATCACTTCTATAGCCAATACTCCAAAGCTATAGACATCACACTTCTCTGTAACCTTCATTGTGTAAGCAAATTCTAGCATACGGCCTTTTCAAGGTCAATGACTCTATGTATTCATTTATTTGTTATTGACTTACATAAATACGCTCAGGGGCTGTTGACTTCACCCTCCAGCACTGCTGCGAGCAATCAATACAGCTTTTCTCTCACTTTAATCAAATGAGATTAATTTATTAATTGTGGGTCTCACTCAACCTGAAAAAACAACTCGTCCGTCGAGAAAAAAAAAATAGAGTGAAGAGGTAAAATTGGGGTCGTCGGCAAGTGCTCACTAGAGCTAGAGCTAACACATGCTAGAGCGTTTGAAATCCCATAAATAATCCATCCCCACTCGCCAGGCCAAAAAATAAAGAATTAGTCATAATAAATTTTAGGTTTATTTGATTGAACCTTAGCCAATTTTTTATTAAAAAATAATTATCTTCATGAAATTCAAAACTATATAATTGATGCACAATCCAATCATTTAGTTAGGACAATGTTAATAACAACTTTTGAAATTTTACGATAGTAATTAAAAAATTAAGTTTCTGACAAAATTCAGTTAAGTCTGGACTAAAACTTCCTAAACAATACTCTATTTTTAGATGGAAGGGGTAATTGTTTGACATATGCGATTTTATAAGTGTAGCCATACTTTTCAAACATCCTCTTTTAGATTTTTCGATCTTTGCACATATGGCAAACTTTTAGTTGTCTAATTATACATTATAAAATATAATATCATAACAAGGACAACTGAAGTATTTCTTACAAACGTTACAAAATTGCGACATATTCGAACATACTATTCAATCTTATTCAGACAAGCGTATAAGACGTTGAGAAACATGATGCATTGTTGGTCTTGCTTGTAGATTAACATTTAAGCATTCCCTTGTCATCGCTAGAATTGATATGACTTCCTACTCACTTTCAAGTGATAGAGGTAGAAGACGTTCGTTCATCCACGACCAATACTCCAAAGCATTAAACATCACACTTCTCCGTTACCTTTGTTATATAAGCAAATATTAGGAATATTGTATATTCCAAGAATATATTGTAAATATCTCTTATAGATATTACTTTACCAAACTTAGAGATTCTGTATATCAATTATGAGATTTGTATCTTGTAAAGCAAGCTAGATTATTATAGAACTCTCTTTGTAACCCTATAAATATGTATCTCTAGTATCAATAATATTTGAGTCTTTCATAGTAATTCTCTCTTTCCATGTATGATTGGTTCCGATTATCTCTTTCTCTAATCTTTGACATGGTATCAGAGCATATGATCCATAATGAGACTTCTCCACCAAGAACCGCCCACCCTAAACTTGCTTCCGCCTTCATCTTCTTTAATCTTCATCTTCTCAACTATGGCCTAAATTGCCTATGCTACTCTTCCTCTTTAATCTCCCCCTCCCCCCTCTCCTATTGCTACAACCAATCCTCTCCTCCTCTGGATCCTATTCCTAATTCCACTCCATCTTTTTTAACCTTAACTATTGAACCCCCTATCTATCCAAAAGCTCCCACCCACCCTACATTTATAAAATCTTTTTTTTTTCTTTTACTTCTTTCCCTCATCAATTCCCCCCCCCCCCCTCTTGTTTATTTTTTTCCTCTCGAGAAAGTTTAACCAACTTCTGTTGAATTTTTAAAATTGTTATGTAGAGGTGCCTGTCTTACCCGTCTTCCCACTCCGTCCTCGAGGTGTTGTTCCGCCCTCACTCATTCCGTCATTGCAACGTAAGATTAAACCTCTTCTCCGTCATTGCGACGTAAAATTTAACCCTTTCTCCGTCATTGCGACGTAAAATTATACTCCCTTCGTCATTGAGACGTAAAATAAAATAATTCTTCATAAATTTTCTTCTCAAGTACCTCTCTCAATTCTTCTCCTCTCTAAATTTTTACCTATCTCAATGTCATATTGAATATTTACTTTCCTTCATAATTTTTCTCCTCCTTAAATTCTTAAATTTTCTTTTCCAATCTTAAAACTAAGTTGGGTATTATAAATTCTTCTCATATTATATTCTTATTCTTACCCCCCTTCAACCTCGATTTTATTCTTTTTTTTCTTCATTAAACTGTCTTCTTCTCCTCTCCCAATTACAAGTTCTTCATGTAAAAAGTTCAAAGTGCAACTTGTCGAGTTCTCTTCATCTACAACAAATATCAACACAATGATATCTTCACAAAAGCTACTTCACCAAGCTCATCTTCATGAAATTATTTTCAAGATTTGACTCTCCTATCGGCCGTCCATCTTGCGGGGGCATATTAGGAATATTGTATATTCCAAGAATATATTGTAAATATCTCTTAGATATTACTTTACCAAACTTAGAGATTGTGTATATCAATTATGAGATTTGTATCTTGTAAAGCAAGCTAGATTATTCTAGAACTCTTTGTAACTCTATAAATATGTATCTCTAGTATCAATAATATTTGAGTCTTTCATAGTAATTCTCTCTCTTTCTCTCCATGTATGATTGGCTCCGACTATCTCTTTCTCTAATCCATTACATCAAATTCTACAAACCAAAAAAATAAAAAGTAAAACAAAATAGAAACTTTGTAGAACCAAAATTAGAAACACGAGCATTGTATTCAGAATCAAGCAAAATATTTTTGCCTGATATATCCCTGTAACGGGCTCAAGTCCAAGAACAAGTATATACTCAACAAAGATAGATTTGAGGGAGTATGGGAACTAGCTCACTCAAATCAATAAAGCAATTCACGAAATCACAAACAAGAGTAGAGACTATTTTTTAGGACGATTTTCTAATTTACTGGGAATTGAAATACATAACAGAAATGAAATTACAACAATGGAAACTAAGCTATGAACTAAAATAAAACTAAGCAAATAAGGAATAACTTCATTATCGAGATCTCTTCAAGAAAACGACCTCTCTTTATATAAGCTCATAGCATGTGCTCCATGTGCAACTCACATGGCTCATGTGCATTCTGTTGTATCAGTTTCACGTGTTAATTGTCAACTCAGATTCACGTTTTAAGTGTTAGTTGTTCCCGCGCTCGTTGCTCCTATTGTGTGCCCTTTGCAATGCTTATGCGCCTACTACTACCAACTCTTTCTATGCACCTACACTAATATCATGCGTCTAACACTACTACAACTAATACTATAAATGTAAATGAGCCATTTATAATTGAGCTTTCCACTAACATTTGCACCCAAGAACCTCTTTAATGTTTATGCGCCTAACTTCCATTCCTACGCCTATTTTGAGTCTTCTTGCTCCTGTGACAATCCCTGTGGATAATTGGAGGTATGCAATCATGGTGCATATATATGACAAAGACTGAGCCACGCCACTAATGACATCGAGCCTCTTAGACCAGTCCAATGATTGAGGTGAGTCTTCCCTGCTCAACATGGCTGCCAATTTGCCCCTTTCAACGTACTCATAAATTAAAAATGAGTGTCTACCATGTGAACAAAATCCATGGAGCTCACGCTTTGTACACACTTCCATGTGCCCCTTCTCCAATACAATGCCCCTTGTCAAAATTGTTGGAATGCTGGTCTTTTTGTTGTGGTTCTTTCTCAAACTTTTGCATGATTTCAACCCAGAAATGTTTCCACATACCCCTTTGTTGCCATAGAAGCATTCAGAAAGGCCTTGGTGTTCGGGAATGGGACCATCCAAACCGTTGCAGGATACATCAATTTCAAGAAACGAGTGCATACTGTCAAGCCCTGGGAATAGAACCAGAAAGTTGATTGTGGGATATATTCAGCCTCTCCAAGCTTTGTAGTCCTTGAATTTGTGGTGGAATCGTCCCAGTGAGCGAGTTATGACTTAAATCAAGTATCTCGAGGAGTTGTGAGTTGTTTGAATTGGTATAACATCAGTAAAGTTATTTGTTGACAAGTTCAAGTAATACAACTGTAACAACTCCCAAGATTTCCTGGAACCAACCCAGCAAGATAGTTTGAAGAAAGATTGACTACTTGCAGTTGAGTTGCCATTCCAAGAATTGCTGGTATACTAAAATTTATATTTTTGTCTGCCATCAGCAAGACTGACAAGTTTCTGAAGTTATTCCAGTTGGCAGAGAGTTCCCCAAAGAAATTGTCATTATTAAGGCTCCGTTCCCCTCCCCTCATTTACATAATTTATCCATTTATCCACATAGGAATATGGACAATAGCAGGTAATAGGGCTGTTATACGAACCGAGCTCGGCTCGAGCTCGGCTCGTGAAAGCTCGAGCTCGAGTGAGCTCGAGTCAAGCTCGAACCGATTGTCAAGCTCGTTTTTGTTATCGAGCCGACCGTGTTCGGCACGTTTAGCTCGTTAAAAGCTCGAATTCGGCTCGATAAGCTCATTAAAATTGAATTTTTGTTTTCGAACGGCTCGAACTCGGCTCAATAAGCTTGTTAGGACCATATTTTTCTTAAAAAATGTCTAAGCTCGAGTTCGGCTCGTTAAAACTCGAGTTCGATATCGACTCGAGTTGCTCGCGAGCTCGATTCGACTCGAGCTCGAACAAGCAAGTGGGCTCGAGCTCGAGCTCGATAAAAGCTTGAGCTCGATAAGTTTTAAACGAGCTCGAGCTCGACACCCCAAAGCTCGGCTCGGCTCGGCTCGTTTACGGCCCTAGCAGGTAACAATCTTAACCAACATAGCCTCCCACTTCAGTCTAATACTACCTCCATCCCACCCAAGAAAGTGTTTGTATTATGACTTTCCTAGTCTAGTCAACTTGGTTGAATTCTCACAAAATTATTAAATCTTCATAATCTTCATGAAATTAAAAAAAAAAGAAAAAAAATGTTTTCATACACCATTATACTCGCTCCGTCCCAAAATGTTTCTCATTTATCATGTTTCATTGTCCCAAAAAGTTCTCATTTCCACAATTTAGGCTTAAAAGTGCACGAACAAAACATGGCTAGTGAAGCAAATGTTCATATCCTGAAAAAGTTTGAATAGTCAAATGCGAGACGGAGGGAGTACCATTGTAACCACTTTCTCAGGAAGATTTCAGCACAACAGTAGTTGCCAGCTGCTAGTCAACAAACCGTGGAATGGTAAAATTCAGCAGCGGCAGTGAAAATGGCCTAGACTGAGAACAGCAACGACACAGCTGCCGACCATTCATCAACGCATCAATCAACATTGATAATTTGACAGCAATCAGCAATAGTGCCAGCAACAACCGATCACCGGCTATCACTTCACAGCTACCACCGCAATTTCATCTACTGTAACATCATGCAACTAGCATCAGCAATGCTTATATTCAAACCACGAAGAAAGCCTCAAAACTCTTGCTTCCTCTATCCAAAAATGAATGCCCATTTCAGTTTTTTGATCAGGAACAAAACAGTTAACGGGAAAATGGTACAAGGTCCTAAAGCATCGTCTTCAAATCAAGGTTTGTACATTGGGAACTTTTACCATATCCCCCATGGAATTCCAATTGCGGAGGTTTCTTTATCTTCAAATAGCATTAAAAAGTTCTCAATGCATCTTTAAAGTTTGCCTGCAACCTAAAGAACTCACCTTTATCCAGGCAATTAAAGGCATTATTGTAAGCTTAACCTCTTTCTCAGCAAGATTTCAGCACATATAAATACTCTCCCTGTCCTATTATAAATGTCGCACTTTTTTGTACGCTAGTACAAAGAACTTTGAGAAATAATTTTAGTTAATTTAATTGTCTTAATAAAATTATAAAACTTGTTACTAATACACCATTATAAATACTATCAGTAACAATTTTTAAATTTTCATTAAGATAATTAAATTAACCTATAATTGCTCAAAGTTCTTTCGTATGTTACGAGAAAGTGTGACGTTTATTCTGGGACAAAGGGAGTAACAAGGATTGAAATGTTCTCATATCATCTAATTTTTATGCAACCTGAAGAACTCACCGTCATACAGGCACCTTAAAGGTTTAATGGTAAGCTTAACCACCTCTTTTCAGGAAGATTTCAGCACAACAAACCGTGAAATCCTAAGATACAGCTGCGGCAGGAAAAATCGCATCTGCTGAGAGCAGCTACCGACCCATTCATCAAATAATCAATCATCAACACGAAAATTTGACAGCAATCAGCAATAGTGCCAGCAATTACAGATCTGCGGCTATCACTTCACAGCTACAACCGCAAAATCATCTACTGTAACATCATGTAACTAGCATCAGCAAAGGTTATATTCACTAATGCAAGTACTTAAATGTACTTCCTCCGTCCCTAAATGAATGTCTAAATGTCAAAAGTAAATTTAAGAACAATGCTTTTCACAAAAAAGACATTCATTTTAGGACAAATTTTCTTGAAACTGACATTCATTTAAGGACGGAGAGAGTAACAAATTCCTCACTCCCTCCCTCCCTCCACATGAAATAACCTAGTGTCGGTCAACAGAATAAGCAAAGTCAATCTAAAGAAAGATTTTGGTGCTGCAAATAACCAATTTATCCTTCAACTGAACTGTCCCTCGACAAAAGGATGAGTACTCCAACAATCTTTTAGGGCCATCACAGCTACTAAGACTACCTTGGGTCCAAATTATGCTGTTAGGAGGGTAAGCCTAGTTTCAAAATCCCAATTTCAGTTCAGTAATACAAGTTCATAACTCTTACCACTTGTAATATCATCAAAAAACTGTATCATAATACGCCGACAGCAAGAAACAACATCACCCAGCTGCAAAGTAAAACACCATCAACAGCAGCCGCACTGCACCATCTCCTCAGTCAGGTACATTAACTCTTCCCAGTCAAAATTTCAGATTTTCTTACTAAACAACAGACGGTGCATGCACAAACCAAACAAAGTGATTAAATTAATGCAAGATAAAGTCCGCACTGGGAAGCAACTCTAACAAAATAATACCGAACAATAACAGTTGAGATAGTAGCAATAACACACAGGCTAAAAGTACCACCAAAGGTAAGAGGACAAACGCATCAAGTACAACACCAAAATGGATAACCTTAAATGTACGCATGAAGAAACCAGTCCAACCATTCATCAAACAAATCATAACACGGGCATCTGAACTAGTCTCATGTAGATGCAGCTGAAATCCATGCACAGATTCGAAGCTCCTTCAATCCTGCAAAATGAGAGCAAACAATCAGTTCTACCACAAAGCATTAAATCAACAAACCTTTGATATGTTGTTCTATAAACTCACTTCAGCGTCGGATCGATGAGGAGATGGGGAACGGGAATCAACAGCTCTACCACGAGGTGAAACACTCTTTGCAGCAGGTGAACGTTCTTTGATATCGCGTCCAACAGGACTAACGCTCCTAGAAAGGGATGCCTTGCGTGGGGATAGGCTCCTTCGTGGGCTAGGGCTACGCCGAACAGGAGAGGGGCTTCAACAAATAAAGATATAGTTACATTAGACGGATATTCAAGGGAGAGTGCACATACTGCCTCAATCCCAAAATGATCTTCCCATTTGACTATTCAAACTTTTTAAGAATATGAACATTTGCTTCACTAGCCATGTTTTATTTATGACTTCTAAGCCCAAATTGCAGAAATGGGGAGAATTTTTTGGGACAATGCGAAATGGAAAATGGGAATATCATTTTGGGATAGAGGGAGTATAAGATTTCAAGATCAGTTGGAACATACCTTAGAGAAGAACGGCTTCGACTACGCTTGTCATTATACCTATCTCTCCCACGATCCCTGCGATAACCTGGACTTCGACTGCGGCTCCTACTACGATAACGGTCCCTATCCTTTCCCCTGTGCCGCTCACGATCAGATCTACCCCTACTACGGCTTCTGCTTCTGCTACGACTTCGCCTCCTGTAATCCTTATCCCTGTATTCATCTCTGTACCTGGACATATTTTTTAAATCACAAGCAATATTGATACTTTAGGAAATAGTTGCATTTTACATGTATCCCCTAAACAACTATCTTACTACAACAATCACGAATTGGCTTGCATTCCCAAACTATAACGGTTCAAATTGTATTAAAATAAAGCGAGTATACCAAATGATCAAAAATATGAGCATCCCTGAAGCTATAAACTTAAAAGTGCTAGAATCCTATGGAAGGTCCAAATATCATGCAATTATTGTATCCCAACATCTAAGAATCATACACAAGACCAAACGCATCCTAAAAAACAGATGTAGCCGATATCAAACAGAACCTACAAATTAGAAACAATATCACGCGAACATCTGCAAGAAAGGATCCCTACCTCGGGCGAGGACTGCGGCTCCTTGAGCTTCCTTTTGCATTTGGCAGTGGTTCCATAATCTTCCCTTTATGACTGTATGATCAATACAAACCAAATGCTACTTGTAAGAATGTAAAACGTCACAATGACAGTACGTAAAAGAATATTACAAATCAAAATCCCAGGAAGCCGTAACTTTAAAGTTGAAACCAACTCAATTGGATTACTAATCACCTTGGAACACAAGATTTCCACATGCCATTGATAAAGCTATCAACACGATTCTAACACCTAGAATCATTATTCAAGTTATAATCCCTTCAACCCTAACAAACAGTCACATTTGACATGTCAAACAATTTAATATCATGTTTTGGATATGATATTTCCACAAAATTTCAATTAAGTCAACTCTCTCCATCAAAAACGATAGCCACATTTGAAAAGTCCACCACTTGAAGATTAGAGATTTACTTGTTTGCGTCAACTCTGAAATGCACTTTTTATTTGAGTAATTACTTTGGGGAAACCTTAGCGAAAAGTCTGAGGGACAGAGATTTTATATTTTTCAAAGAAACTTTAGATAAATATCATATCATCGGGTACAGAGAAACAAAATTTAACATAATATGGTGATTTAAAACTTCAATTCTTGAAAAGCAATTCCTTTATTCGGACAAGCCAAAATCAAAAGGAGTGGCTTTAAAAGGAGTGGCTTTCTTTGGGGGAATGAAATATTATACATGCACTCTATATCAATTAGAACACATTTGGCAGTACACAGTAGAGTTTCTAATAATAAATTAGGGAATTCAACTTACATTCGTTCAGCATTAGGGCCATACTTGGCAAATTGAACCATTATCTCTCGCCCATCAACAACCCTTCCTGAAAAGAAAAAAAAAATGAAACCAAATATATACCAATAAAAGACAAGTTCTTACGGAATTAATAAGCAAATCCACTCCACAAGAATAAAAAAATTTAAACAATTCAGTAATTTCACCATCAAGCTTTTCCACAGCTTTCTGAGCCTCGTCCGCGTACTTGTACCGTACAAACGCAAAACCCCTTGAATCCCCCGTCCTATTAATCACACAAATTGAAATTCAAACCACAGACCTCGCAAGAAACCAAATGTAATATATATATATATATATATATATATATATATAGATAGATAGAGAGAGAGAGAGAGAGAGAGAGACCGTCGATCACGGGGAATGAAGACATCGACGACCTTTCCGTACTTGTCAAAGAGGGGGAACAAATCATCGGCGGTAGTACCTGTACACAAATAATTACAAAAAAAAAAAAAATGAAAACAATACAAAAATTTATAAGCCAGAGGAAAAATATGGGAGTAACTTACGGAAAGTAATGTTGAGGACAAGGAGGGAGTAGGTGTCACTGATGTCCGGCGGGCCTGCTCTTCCAAAGTGCGACATCTTTCTCGGCGGGATTTCGGAAATCGGTGACTGCCCAAATACTAGGGTTTGTATAATTTAGAGGTGGGGAAATTGGAATGTAGAATCTGCCGCGTTTGTGGATGATAATAGCGAACACAAATCGAAACTATTGTTTGTCTGGGCTAATATATCCCTCGACAATCATTAAACTACCGTTTCGTCCTCTGCCTTGTGTTTACAAATTTCTCTGCGCCAAAAAATAAAATAAAAATACTACCTAAAAAGATATGTCCCGGTACAAATACTCTACTTTTCATTTTCGTTTGTCCTGAAATAAATATCGTTTTACTAAAAGATACTAGTATGATATAAAGTTGGAATTTTCCCCTATGGCCCCCAGTCCCATATTTAATTGCAAAAAAGGAAACACCCAGATGAAATGTCTGATAAGGAGTTCAGCCGAGATTGTATTTCCCCCACTAGGGATGGCAACGGATCGGGTTCGAGTCGGATCAGGCCCGATCCGAATCTCAGAAACCCCTAACCGAACTCGATCTGATCCGAACATCCCCAATCCGAGCCCCGATCCGATCACTGTGAAAAAAAAAAAAAAAAAAACTTCACTATGTACCAGATTTGATTTTTCCAGAAGCAAAGACAACCAAATCTCAAAGTGATGTAAACCTTAACCCAAGTGTCCACAGAAATAATACTCACTTATAGTTCAAAATATCGACCAAACGTTAGGAATTTCAAAGAAAAAAAAATCGACAAAAAATTGAATTTATAATTTGAAATTGAATTGAAGCCCTAAATTTGAAATTAAGGAAAGCCGAGAATTAGAGTTAAAGTCTTTTACCTTGGAAGGGAGTAGGCGGTCGAGATGATGTTGTAGGCGACGGCACTGGAGATGGAGACGGCGACGGCAACGGAGATGGCGACGATGCTGGTCAATGGAATGGTGAGAAAAGCGGAGAGAAAGAGAACGACTTAAGTGAAGCGCAGAAGCTGCGTGTTTTTTTGACTTGGGCAACCCTAATATTAGTATATATAGGTAGGGGTGTAGTGTAAATGTTAAAAGTAGGAGGGGTAGTTAGAAAAAGTTCATGTATACAAGTATTTCGGATCAGGTCGGAGGCACTGACCGAATCCGACCCGAAATCCGAACGGATCATAAAATTGCAAATTGAACCCTAAATTTTCGAATCAGAACGGATTGGGTTCGGACAAATTGCCATCCCTACCCCCCCACACCCCTGGCCCCATTTGACCAGTCCTAAATACCCAAACTACCCCCACCCCTCAAACAAAACCCTCCCCCTCCCCTCCCCTCCTTCCCATTTTCAACTCACAATTTCTCTCTCTAAAACACACAACACAAAATTCTCTCCGTTTTTCTCTCTAAACCCTAGCTCCTCCCTTCTTCCTCCGTCGCCGACGTCCAGACCCGGCTACCATCACCGGCGTCGTTCAAGCTATCTCCGGTGACCAGCGTCTCTACCTCGTGTCTCTCTACAGATCCGTTCCTCTTTCTCTCTCAGATCATTTCTCTTCGTGCTCCGGCGCATAAGCGCCCCCACACCCGTCGGCTTCCTGATTTGTTACCGACTTAGATTTGCGCGCACCTTCGATCTGGTAAGGTTTCTCTCTATGTTCTTCATCTCTCTCTCTCTCTTCTTCGATTCAAGCATCTTCCTTGTGCCGGTGCCGGCTATGCTCTCTGTCTCCGGCGCCACTCCTTTCTCCAGCTTCTTCTACTTTGACTCATCTCTGTCCGTTTCTGATATGGTGGTTTGCCGTCTCAAAGATAGGTTGTTAAAAATTCTTTTGTTGGTTCATTTAGAGATTGACTATTGATTTATGGGTTTCATTTGTGTGCACAGTATGTGTTATGAGTTTTGGTTTATCTGATGACTTCAAGATTGTGTTCAAGCATTGGTTTATTTGATAACATCAAGATTGTGGTCAAGCATGGAAATCTTAAATCTAGGCTTAGTAGTTGGGTTATGGTGATGTATGATATCCCATTTACAAGGGGATGATGTTTCTTTGTGTGCAATGGTGATGTATGCTCTTTGGAAGGAGATGAATAATCGAGTTCGGAGGCAATCCACAAAGCCACCAGGTTTGATAATCCGTCACGCAGAAATGGAGTTGGCAGAGTGGAGGAGAGCCAAGGAGGCAAGGGACAATGAGAAATGGCAAATGAGAAGATCATTTTGGGACGGAGGGAGTAATATGTAAGACTAATTAGTGAAGACTGAAGAGAAGAGAGATAACCCAGTTATGTTTCCTCCCAATTATTTCTAGTTCAATGGTAAATAATACAATGTTATCATGATGGCTTGGAACAAATCCGATTTAAACTATTTGAGAGTAATATTTGCAGGAGAAAATTTTGTGGGAAACTAGTTTCTCCATAATTTATAAAAAGTCATGTTTTTATAGGGGTTAAAGTTTAAGGTTTAGTGTTTAAGGTTTAGGGTTTAAGCCTTTTAGGGTTTAAGAAGAGTTAAAAAACAGGACTTTTTATAACTTATGGAGGAACTAGTTTCTCCCAAAACCAACTCTGTTTGCAGAAGAAGATGGTTAATCTTTGGCTTTGGCAGAAAACGAAGGAATGTCGTTTGTCGAGACTTTTGCTTTATAAGCATAAAGACTATTTTGACCAAATAATATTAGATTTTTTTATTAATAATAAAAAAAAGTAAACAAAAAAAAAACACGACTCTTATATTTTATTATAAGAGGTGGACAGGCTATATGTGTCAGTTATAAGAGTTGATTGTTGTTTGACCAAATATGAAAGTCAACATTAATTAAATATTATTATTTTTAATTTATTTTGTGAAAGAAATAACTCTTATACTTCAGTTTTAAGAGAATAATTGGTCTTATACAATAGTTATAAGATTCTGACTGAGTTTGACCAAATTTAACCAAATAATATTAATCTTTTTTTTTTCTAAAAAATTGAAAAAAGTGTGGACAGGTCTTATGTTTCAGTCATAAAAGTTGACTGCTGTTCGACTGAATAAAAAAGTCAACATTAATAAAACAATATTATTTTATTTCATTTAGTGAAAAAATGTGAAAATGACTTTTATATTTCAATTATAACAGAAGAATAGGTCTTATACACTAGTTATTAGAGTTTGTTTGAATTTAACAGAGTTCGACCAAATTTTTTTTTCTAAAAAAAAATTAAAAAGTGATTTTTTTGACTTTATATGTAAATTATAAGTGGCAGACAAGTATTATGTGTCAGTTATAAGAGCTGATTACTGTTGACCGAATATGAAAGTCAACACACTAATAAAAATATTATTTTTTTTGAAAATGTGAAAAAAATGGCTCTTATACTTCAATTATAAGAGAAGAATTGGTCTTATACACTTGTTATAAGAGTTTAACCGAGTTTAACCAAATTAGACCAAATAATAATATTATTATTTTTCTAAAAAAATAAAAAAAAGTGAAAATTTTCGACTCTTATATGTTAATTATGTGTAAGTTATAAGAGTTTGACTGTTGTTTGATCAAGTTTGATCAAGTTTGACCAAATAATATTATTTATTTTTTCTAAAAAGATGAAAAAAGTGAAATTTTGACTCTTATATATTAATTTTGTGTAAGTTATAAGAGTTTGACTGATGTTTGACCGGGTTTGACCATATTTGACAAAATAATATTATTATTTTCTAAAAAAATGAAAAATTTGATTTTTTTTTTACTCTTATATGTTAATTATGTGTCAGTTATAAGAGTTTGACTGCTGTTTGACCGAGTTTGACCATATTTGACCAAATAATATTAATATTTTTTTTTCTAAAAAAATGAAAAAGTGAATTTTTTTGACTCTTATTTGTTAACTATGTGTCAGTTATAAGACTTTGACTGTTGTTGGACCGGGTTTGACCATATTTGACCAAATATTATTATTTTTTTTCTAAAAAAATGAAAAAATTAAATTTTGTGACTCTTATATATTAATTATGTGTAAGTTATAAGAGTTTGATTGCTGTTTGACCGGGTTTGACCATATTTGACCAAATATTATTATCATTTTTTTCTAAAAAAAATGAAAAAACTAATTTTTTTTTTTTTTACTTTTATATGATAGTTATTTGTCAGTTATAAGAGTTTGAATGCTGTTTGATCGAGTTTGACCATATTTGACAAATAATATTATTATTATTTTCTTAAAAAAATGAAAAAAGTGAAAATTTTCAACTCTTATGTGTTAATTATGTGTAAGCTATAAGAGTTTGACTGCGTTTGACCAAATAATATTTTTATTTTTTCTAAAAAATGAAAAAGTGAAAATTTCGTCTCTTAAGTTTTAAGAGTTTGACTGCTGTTTGACCATATTTGACCAAATAATATTATTATCTTTTCTAAAAAAAATAAAAAAATGATTATTTTTTTTTTACTCTTATACAGTATATACTTATGTGTAAGTTATAAGAGCTGATTAGGATTTGACAAAAAAAAGTAAGGGTGAGAGGAGATATGAGGGTATTTTAGTCTTCTTGCATCTTTTTAACGAAATTTCATTCATAGCTTACATTATGTAGCGATGAACCAAATTTGGTTCACCAATATATGTTTAAATAGAAATTTGATGTTATGAAATAATAATATAAATTATTAAAATATTGTTTTTATTAATGTCATTTAAAAAATTAATAATTAATTATTGAATTTATTGTTTTATTTTAATTGCACAATTTTGAAAATTAGATACTCTTAATTAAACGTCAAATTACTATATTTAAAACATCAAACACAAGAAATAAAAAATTGAAATATAACACACAAACGAATAGAAAGCAACAACAATAAAAAGAAAATGATGCATACGATCTCAAGGGTTGTTCTTTACATATATACGCTCGATTTTCGGATTTTTTTTTCCAAATAATTACTTTTAAAAAATATATATACAGGAACAGCATCTACTTCAAAGTATGTATGAGAATGGCATTTTTGTTGTGAAAACGGTAATGGTAGTACCGGTTTTAGGGAGAAACCGGTAGTACCACTACCGTTTTCTCATTTCAACTTTTCAACTACTTGTAATTAGAGAAAGAGAAGGCTTTGTTTAATTGTGCTAATTAGGAGAAATCGGTATCTCCAATGCCGAATTCGGTGAGGGTTCAGAAGTGGCACTTTCATTGCCGTTTTATCAAAAAAACAACACCATCCGTTTTCTCACCATTTTTTTCAGGTCCACCAATGTATTTCAAGTGTCCTCCATTTCATTTTCAGTCTTTACTCAAAGCTCTAACACTCTCTCTCTATATTGCACTATATTTGGTGAAAAAGAATCAAAGTATTTTAAGGTACATTTTAATTTGTCTTATATATTCTTATTTATAAAATGTGAATTTAAAATTAGAATTATTTGTTGGCTTTTCGTAAATGCATTGATAATAAATCAGAATTTTGACACTTGAATTCATTTGTTTAGGAGTAAATATGAGTGGAGTTCCACTTATTTTGACACTTCAAGTTACTACCGTAACAGAGATGTTGATGAAATCCATCACTCAATCAAAGCTTCTACGATATTTGAAATGGCCTAGTTTATATGCACCATAAAAACCAGCATCTAAAAGTCTCTGTTGTATCCTAACATCCAAATTCTTTGGGAGATCGGGACCAAGCCTTAATCTAAGGCTCTCAACTTTTTGTTGAGCCCAAATATTTTGTGATTGATATGATGTCTGTAATGTCAATACATAGGGATCTAACGGTCCGGGATCAACAAAGGGTTCATGTTGATATTGATCCACCTGAACACACAAATACCATAATTAAATTGCTAAATACATTAACAAAAACAAAATATAAGCATATAATTACTCATAATTCAATTCCGGTTTAAAGCGAAGAAGTTACGAATTATTAAAATATGCAATTTTAACGGACACGTCCGTTAACTTTTAAATTAAAATCAGTCGAAAGAGGCTGATCCGTTAAATATATAACAGAAACGCACGAATTCTATTAACTTTCTAACAATTTAGTTAAGTTTTTGACAGGAAGTGACAATTTTCTAAACTTTCTAACGTAATCTAGCAATTATTGTTAAGTTTCTAATGGAAACTATCAGCTATTGTTAAATTTCTAACAGAAAATCATATTAAATCTAACAAATAGACATGTATTTTCGGTATATTTCTAACAAAACTATAACGGATGACTAATAAAGTTAGAATTTAGGACTCAAAAGTGAAAATATGTTAACAAATAGCTAATGTTAAGTTTCTTCTTGCTTTTGTGTCTTCTTTTTTCCCTTTGTTTTTCTTAACAAACTCAGTAGGTGATGGTGATATAGTAGTGGATTACGGTGGGAGAAGGGGAGTAATTGGGGTGAAGGGGAGTAATGGGAGTGCAGGGGTGCAACCTTGGAAAAAAAAAGGAAAAGTTGGAGGAATCTTGCAGGCACAGAAAACCGGTTTCAACAGCAAATTCGGTACTGCCAGTACCGAATTACAATGAAAGAAAGAAAATAATCAAAAGACTAAATGTGTTCTAGACTCAAGAACAAATCAAACACAAAATAAACTAAAAGACTAGATCTAAACTTGTGAATCTAATCCCAAAATCTGCACCAAGGCAGAAACGATTAAAGGATTGATTGCTAACTACCGTTCTTCATAGATCTAGAAGTAAAACTCCTTGAAGGAATAAAAGACTTTTTGAACAAAAGACTTCAAAGACACAAATGACTCTTTAGAGAGAATATGATATGAGCTTCTTGATCTCTCAAAATCGTTGGAATGAGTTCGTAATGAACAAGGCTAATTTGCTCTCCCTTTATAGCCGATCCATTCCTTGGTAAACAAGAGTCCATCTTTACCTAAAATACAAAATACTAACTTACCAAAGATAAAAATTAGTAGGTTAGTTAAATAAATCAATAATATTCTAATTTAACTAATTTATAAAATAAATACTACTATATCCTAAAATAACTCTAATCTAAATATATACAATATATAAACTAATTCCTAAAATAAAATCCAAATCAGAATTACAAAAATCAAAAAGATGTCAAGAGTATTTTATACTCTTTCAATATCCCCCTATTTTTGTGGTTCTGATTTAAAACATGCATGAACAAAGTTAGCACAAGATAACTCAACCATCAATCAATCACCCATTGAACTTCATTTCATCTTCATTCATGATATAAGAAACTCGAGCTTGCTCCCCCTTAAATGGTTATCACAATCTCTCCCCCTGCATTAGAAACTTCCCCTAAATGGACTATATCTCTATTGATGATCATCTTCTTCATATCCATTGATGATCTTCTCCTCTATTGATTGACTATCTCCCTATTCTTCCCCTTTTCTTTAGATATTTTCAAAACAAAACGTGCGCACATTATGAAAACATATTAAGAAACCCCTTTGTGAATTATGATCAGAGCTGCAGCTTCAGAGGATCAGAGGCAGAGGAACAAGTGGAAGAAGACAATACTTACAGATTTTTATTGGAGAAGAAAAGAACAACTGCACAGTTGTGCAACCAGTTGAGTGCAGAGATGTGCACACAACTTTCAAAACAACAGCATAGACAATTGACAGAAATGACATTCTCACAAGAAAAATGAAATTTCCAGAGAGAGATATCATTATTGCAGATTATTATTGTAGAGAACTTCACATGGTCCAGGAAACAAGAACAAACATGATGTCCAAACCATTTGGATGATCAAATTGGCCAAAGAACATGAAGTAAAAAACCAAAAATTTATCTGGATTTTATGACCCATTGCAATACCATAGAAGATCATATCCACATGAACCCTCAAAGATTATTCTGAATTCCTTTGCACATAAACCTGGGCAAACACTCATTTAAACATATTGTTAATCAAGAAATGATTAGCCCACAATTTGATGAAAATAATAATCAATTAAATGAAATTTTTATGAGGCCAAAGAAATCCTAATTTTGAGTTATGCCTAACAAGCACACATAGTGGATATTAATCTCAATTAAGTGTGACATAGTATGGTCAATATATCCAATGACACGGTTTTAACACACATGAATTCAATGAGATGTCCTTCAATCATGTAGCCTCTAGAACACTTCCTTTTGAGGCATTAAATCAGTTACGGGGATAAGCTTTTCACTCTCACAATACAGTGTCACCATATTTTTTTCCTCAAGTGATGTAGTTTTGTACAACGTCGGCATTTTGCCTAAATTAGTAGTGACTTCAAAGATAGGAGGCAGCTTGTTTTCCCCGTAACCTTAGATTAAGTGCCCACTCCATGATAAACAGCACGAAGGAATTAACAAGATAATTTTTATTATTAAGTTAAGAAGGGTCTCACATTGAAGGGTCAAATATAGAGCCACGGGAAAGGTCAATCAAGTGATCAAAAGAGATAATCGTGCAAAGCATGAATGCAGTTTTGTTTTGTTTGTTTGTTTATTTGTTTTTTTTTTTTTTTTTTTTTTTGTGTGTGTGTGTGTGTGTGTTTTATGTAATATACAATTTTACAGAGATGCAGACAGTTGTCCACACACTTGTGCGATCAACTGAACTCACACACGCCGAGAGAAAAGCATCTCTCGAAAAACAATGGTCTTATGAAAATATCATTCAATCGTTTATTATTTACCTCGAATTGACGATTAATGATTTTTTGTTCAACAATATTTCTAACAAAGTGAAGCCTAAAATCAAGATGCTTAGGGTTAGAACATTGAACAGGGTCTTTTATTATCTCTATGGTACCCTTAGCATCACAAAAGAAAGATATTTTTTTATCTTTAATTCCATTATATTTGTTCAATTTCTTCTTCTGAAAGAGATTAGTGCACCTATTACCAACTGCTGCACATTTTAATACAGCAGCTAATAGTGAAACAAAAGTATGTTCCCAAGAACCCAACTTATTTCCAAAATACCTAAAATTGGTGATTTTTGGAACAATGATTAACTCCCCCTCAAAAGCCATAAAAATATTCCTTCTGAATTAGATTCAGCATTGGCAACAAAACAACATGAACTTACTTGATGGTACATAGAGTTCATGCATACCAAACCTGCAAGGTCATGGTGATTGACCTCCTTTCCTCTTGGTTTTCTCTTTTCATCCACTCCCCCAATGACCTGGGAAGTTAGATAATTTCCCAGTATCCTGGATGGAATATCTTCAGACCTGATCACACCAGCTCCTTCATTCAGGTCAAATGCTTCTTCAGTTTCAGAATCTGAATCTCTTTCAGCTACTGTCTGACCACATGTGATGTCAGTTGTCTGCTCAGCTGGTGTATAATCTGTCTGCACAAGTGCTGGTTCTGCAGATTCATTTAAGTTTTTTTGATTCAGATTCATCATTAACCAGATCATGTCTTCATGTACACCCTGTAACACAATGCTCAACGGATTTGACAATAAAATCAAGAGCATTATCAAAAATTGATTTAAGACGTGAAATATTTTTAACCAACTTGTAACAATGATCTGAGGATCTTACTCATTTCAAAATACATCTGCTTGAATCATCGAAGACCTCACACGTCTTCTTATCAAACTTGACATATAGACCATCATCACACAATTGGCGTATGCTTATCAAATTAGCCTTTAAACCATCCATATGCAACACATTGTGCAACCTAGGTAAACCAACTATATTCAGCGTACCTTTGCCCATGATCTTACCTTGTGCACCTCCTCCAAAGTTTACCTTTCCTCCTTTGCATGGTTCATAACCAATGAGGCATTCAAGGGATCCAGCCATGTGCCGTGAGTACCCACTGTCGAAATACCAGGACCCTCGAAACTAACTTTTAAGGAGGTAAACACCACTTGACACTTAATGTCCTCTTTCCTTACCCAAGTAGTTTTTGTAACAGACTTCTGTTGTCTGTTCAGTTGAGTTGCAGTTTGAGCACTCAACTATCTGCTCAGGTGACCATCAGTCTTTATATGTTCAAGTTCTTGCTTCAACTTATAGCAAAATGGTCGAATCTAACCAGGAGCAAAACAGTGATGACAAACATATCTCCTCTTCCTATGTTTTCTGGATTTAACAGGAGATTTGTGTTCAACTTTAGAAAGACTCTCTCCCTCTTTGACAAAAATAGGATCTCCATAGTCAACTACCTATCTTTAAAACTTCTCCTAACTTAGCATTTCCATTGTAAAGTTTAGTTGGAGTTTCAGTTTCTTTCTCAAGACTAGTAAACTTATCACACTCAGTACCTTTCTTTGTGAGTAAACTTTCCAACCTGGCTATGGAGTCCTTTTGAGAATCACTCTCATTTGACAGCCTCTCGACCTCAGCTTTTAAATTTACATTTTCAGCTTTAAGGGTAATGCTATCAGAATAGTATTTCTCATCACCCTATTTTAACTCCTTATTTTGTTCCATCTCTTTGGATAACCTATCAACCTCAGATTTTAAACTCGCATTTTGAATAAGAATTTTATCATTTACAGAATTAAGCTTATCATTTACCTGTCTCAACGCTTTGAGTTGTTTTACTTGTTTGTTCCAATCACTAAGAAGTTCTTCATACAAATTGCACACTTCTTCATAAGATGTACTGTCTTCTCCTTCTTCTCTGTCTGGAACTTCAGAATCACCTTCAATGGTGGAATTCAAGCAAGTAAACTCATACTGACTAGTTGTATAGTCAGTTGTGCATTCAGTTGACTGCACATCTCCATTGTCAGATTCAGAAAAAGTGAAGTGAGATGATTGCATAATAGACAAATGAGATGTCTCATCATCATCACTATCACTAAGGGTCGCTATATAGCTCATTCCCTTTTTGAAATTTTCAACCAAGTGAGAAGGAGATTGTGCCTTATTTGAAAAACTTGATAACATGTTGTTAACCCATTTGGTTATTAGGCACGATATTCTTCTTCCAAACTAAACTAAATCTTTAGATACTTTAATGGTATTGATAAAAACGCTGGATTGTTCCATTTTAGGTTTTTGCAAACCAAGATTTAATTCGTAAACGATTAAGATCCCAATTAGTTTCTCAAAACTTAGAGTCTCAGCATCATAGATTTCTTTTATCACAGAGATAATCATGTTGAACCTTTGAAGTAGGGATCTTAACATTTTGCAACCGAGTCTAGCATTAGAGATGTATTCCCCTAACATATAGGACTCATTTGCAATGACTAGCAATTTGGAAGAAAAATCATTAATGATTTCATTCTCTTCCATTCTCAAATTTTCAAATTTAGTCATTAAAACCAAAAGCTTGTTTTGTTTACAGTCCATTATGGCTACTACAAGGATCGACTCTCAAGGATGATCATACAAGTGACAACACAACTGAAACAACTGTCCACGGACAGAATCTCAGAAAAAATGTAAAAACGCAGCGGAATGAATTAAAACACAAATTAAACACTTCAGCAAGACTATGCTTGCTGGAAAACTTTCATTTATAAAAAAACTTGCAGAGTACAAGTTATAGCAAACGATTACAATGAAAGAAAGAAAATAATCAAAAGACTAAATTGTTGGATATTATGCCCTAGGCCCTTTAAAAAGGCCTATATGTTACATCATATCTTCATTTGTTATAGAGATAACGAACCCGATTATTATATTTTTTGCATGTTTATTATAATAATCATTGTCCCTAGAACTTATGAAGAGCTAGCATGAGTTTAATAGATAATCATATGATGATTATGGTGCATAAGATGCGGATTAAACTTGTGGGTACTTGTTGGAGAACAAGGTACTGGATAGACTCGTTATGATATTTATGTCATTGTCAAATGTCATAATTAAATCTCATAATAGTCATACCATTTGAATCCTTAGACCTGAGATTATCATGGTCTTCCACATGATGAACATTATGTTAGACGTATTCAAACGCTACCCTTAACCGGGTAGTTATAAATGCTACGATTGGCATAATCAGATTCTTGTAGGGAAGAATGAAAAGTCAAGATGGGATTTGTCCCTCTCTCAAGAGAGATATCCGCTTGGCCACTCGATGAGTAAGATTGATGATAGTGTATGACCATACCCAAATAAATTGATGTGTTCAATGTTATTTGCTCATATCAATCTACTCGGGATCGAGAAAGCATTGGACAACATAAGTTGACGTGGACCATGACTTATGTCCAATATAATATCGCGTGACAAAGGAATTGTGATATGTTCTATAAGGTAACTTTGGACTTTCAAAGTTATATTAATTGGGTAGTCATAATGGCTTGCTAGAGTCCGCTTATAACTTACGGGTTCTGAATGGTTCGGACTCGTTGCCAACTTAGTATAATCCTATTTGGTCACACACAATAGAACGGATCGAAAAGGCTGAAAATCTGGGATTTAAAGGACTGCGACCGTATGGCTTCATGAGTGGCGTACGGCTCCTATGGAGCCGTACGGCCCTTCCCCCCGATTCTGGTCAGTTTGTTTGGATTTCTTGTGTGACAAGGAATCCCGATCCCAAACGGAATTAGTTCAAACCCTCATATAAATATATGCAGCCGGGTTTGACAGCCTCTAATGTTGATTTTGGAAATCAATACACATTGTTTTAGAATCAATAAAATATAGAGAGGTGAGATTATTAGTTTTAAGATTTAGAATCATCAAAACTCAATAATCAATGGAGTAAAATAATTTCTATGAAGAAATCGTTTCTTTATCAAGCCTTAGATCTAGCAATCAATCAAGAAGGTGTTCTTGAGTCCGTTCGACGTGTGGATACCGATAGAGGGTGTTCACTTTTCAACACCTAAAGTCCGTGTTCATGAATTCGATCTTCAAGGGTTAGTTTCTTTCATCTTGTATTTAATTTAATCAACATGCACGGATCCGAGCTCATAGGTGTTTGATCTTATGTTTATTCCGTTGCGCATGATGCATCAAAACCCAACATAAATGTGTTCTAGACTCAAGAACAAATTAAACACAAAATAAACTAAAAGACTAGATCTAAACTTGTGAATCTAATCCCAAAATCTGCACCAAGGCAGAAACGAATAAATGATTGATTGCTAACTATCGTTCTTCATAGATCTAGAACTAAAACTCATTGAAGGAATAAAAGACTTTTTGAACAAAAGACTTCAAGGACACAAATGACTCTTTAGAGAGAATATGATCTGAGCTTCTTGATCTCTCAAAATCGCGGGAATGAGTTCGTAATGAACAAGGCTGATTTCCTCTCCCTTTATAGCCGATCCATTCATTGGTAAACCAGAGTCCATCTTTACCTAAAATACAAAATACTAACTTACCAAAGATAAACATTAGTAGGTTAGTTAAATAAATCAATTATATTCTAATTTAACTAATTCCTAAGATAAAATCCAAATCAGAATTACAAAAATCAAAAAGATGTCAAGAATATTTTATACTCTTTCAGTGTTTCCCATACTTAATTAAGGTGTTAAGCAGTTTGTTAGCCCTGTTGGTGGAAAATGGAGTTGACCAAAAACGGTTGTGGCACTACAGTTTTCACCCAAAGTCGTTACTAGCGTTACCGGTTTCACAAGAAAATGTCATTCTCGTACATACTATCTACTTTGCTATTCCGGTACATACTTTTCAAAAAAGTAATTTTCTGAAGAAAAAAAAAATCCAATTTTCGAAAAGGAAATTGTCAACCTGTTACAAACCCTATCGAGTCTATTACAGACCTGGTTCTTTATTTATTACAAATTTGTACGAATCTATTACAGAATATGAAACTACCTAATCTATCGACACTTAGTATATCTAAATATTAATTTTATAGTATTTTAATATTGAAGAAAATTCATGATTAAGGGGGGGGGTATAACTGAGGAATAATAATATGGGCACAAAAAATTCACAAAATCTTGCTCACAAAATCCTAGGTGTAAAGATTTTATTGGTGTTTTTAATTAGAGTGTGGCGGGTCCATTATCGATACAACCAATAAAATATCGCCACCTCATTTTGTGAGCAAGATTTTGTGACCTTATTTTGTGACAACTGAGATGTTGTGGGATGAGAGATAAAATTTGGAGCAGACACTTGGTATTTGTAAAAGGCAATAATGCTAGGGGCACAAAAGAAGTTTACAAAATAATGAATACAAAGTGAGGTGACGATATTTTATTGGTTGAATTGATAGTGGACTCGGCACACTCTAATAAAAAACACCAATAAAATTTTAACACATTATTTTGTAAGCCACATTTTGTGGCATTTTTTTGTGACTTTATATTTACCCATTTCTAGAATGGTTTTTACGGGCTTACTGCGCCAAATGTGTAATCGAGGCCCCATTTTGGTTCTCCAACCTAAAGCCCCAACCATTGGCTAGAGTAAAGTTGGGTTCTTCCTATGAGCTCTTCTTCAGATTCAGCCTGACTATATTGGGCCATAATGCCTAAATTCTGTCTTCAGATTCAACTTTTATATATTAAACATACAATATTTTCTAACAAAAATAAATGTACTTTAGCTCAGGGGCGGACCTACAGGGTGCCATTTGGAGGCCGCGGCCCCCGTTTGTTTTTTTTTTTCTTTTTTACAAGTGCAATTTTTTTTAAAGGTTGGAGGTATTAGTGCAATTTAGTATACTTTGCCCTCCCTAAATATGAAGTAAAAAATACACTAACATTTTTTTTGCCCCCTTATGCAACTTTTGCCCCTATTTACAAAAAATCCTAGGTCCGCCACTGCTTTAGCTTCTCCTTTTATTTTGATATCAAAAGTTAGCATCGCATCGTTGAATTTTTGTAACGATGGAGCTAACATGACACAAGCTATGATCATATATTTTAAGATAAGTGATATTTCACACCATCATAATTTAATGTGGTAAGCGACCATAACAGTTGATCAAACTGATGTATCACATCTCATAATCAATCGTAAACCATCTCAAGTATAGATCAAACTGGTGTATCTTATCTCATCACTGATCATGTTGATGTAGCAGTATATATTACATCAATTTTACTATTGTATGATATCATGATATTTACTTTTAGTGGGAGAATAAAATATATAAAGTACCATGATTGTTGTAACGAACGATATTATAGTGGCATGGAAAAAATAATGATCAATTCAAATTTCAATGAATAAAAATGGAGGTAGGCCCTTGTACTTTTAAAAGTGATACAAATGTTTAACTTTATGCATAGTAATATCACCTTGAGTAAGTTTACTATGAAAAAAAAATCCTTAAATTAATTAGAACCAGGTTATATTGCATTAGCACTGATTTTTGAACTAAAAAATAGATTTTGTAAAGCGTAAAAATTGATTATTTCTTTATTTAAAATAAATAAATAAATAAAATTTTGTCTTTTTCCTTTAACAATTGTTCTACATTCACCCACCAAAAGTTCTTTAAAAAAAAAACAAAAAAAAAAAACATTCCCACCAAAAGTGGTAGACCTGTCCAGGTACGAGTAAACTGCTTTTCTGCCACTCGTACTATGGCTCCAACATCAATTTGACACTCGTACTACTGAAACAACAAATGTATGATTCGTACTATAGTTTTATTAGCAAAATTAACCAATTTACTATTCAGTTGTTAACTTTTTCTAACACACGTTATTTTTTCTAACGAGCATTAATTTATTTTAACGAATGTTAATAATTTAACAAATGGATTATTACCACCTAGTCCCTCATCTTAAGTCAAACTACCACCTAATCCAAGAACACAATTTTAATTGACCTAAATGACAGAACTACCCCTAAGACCCAAACAAAACCCACCCTCCCCTCCCTCCCCCGACACACAACGCACACACACACTTTCTCTCTCTACCTTCGCCACTTCCGGCAACCCCTCCTTACCTCCGGCGACACCACCACTCCCCTAACCCCAGCGACCTTGCAGATCTGCTCCTTCTCCGTCACCGGCCACCCTTTACCCCATTTCCGTTCAACCCTCCCCCACCTCCGGCAGTTACAGATCTAGCCCTCACCTCTCACTCTCTATCAAGCCCTACCCTCTCCGTCCAAATCCGACTCTAGATCCGACGCTAAATCCCCTCAACGCCAGGTCTCAACGCCTCCCATCTTCGGCTCAATTCCCCTACCTCCTCACTCTCCGCCACTCTCACCGTCGTCAGATCCGGTTCTCTAAGGTCTGCATCGGCCCCGTCGACGGCGCCGGCAAATCCCCACACCCTCTCCAGTCACCCCCCCACCATCTTCTCCGGCGAATTTTACCCATCTCTGACCTCTCTCTCTACACCTAAAGAAGAAAATTATGTTGGGTTTCGATCAAACATGCGCAGCGGAATTTAGCATTTAAAATTTTGAAACCCAAAGCCATGGATCCGTTCATATGATTAAATCAAATACAACATAAGAATAAAGGAATAAACTAACCCTTGATGGCTATCAAATTTTCTCTTGGTCTTTGGTGGAGGTTTGAAGACTTGATCACGATCACAAAGCTTGAACACGAACTTTGAAGATGATGATTTTCACCCTCTAGCGGTATCCACACTTCGAACGAATATCAAAGTAGCTTCTTTGATCTTGGTTGCTAGACCAAATTGTGAAACACTTTTTCACAATCAAAAGAACTATATGGAATTTATTTTGTGTATTATTTTGTTCTTCAACCAAGAATGTCTTAGAACAAAATAAACCCTCTCTCAAACTCTTTGAGACTCACAAAATCATTGGCATAGAGTGCTGGCCGAATTTGGTCTTTTATACACAAGTATGACCTATTCCAAATAGGAAACTTGTGTCAAAATCCTTCCAAAATTCGTTTCCAAATCAAATTAGGAATCTGCCACCCGACAGCACTGTGCGGCCGCCCAAAAACCTCTGTGCGGTCGCACAACTATCTGAAGCAAAACTGGTACAAAACTGTCCTAAGTGTGCGGCCGCCCAGCCAATACTGTGCGGTCGCCCACTCTTCAGAATGTCCAGAATTTCCAAAATTCCAATTTAGTCCTTTTAAAGATTCGTTCTATTGTGTGTGACCCTCTAGGATTATACTAAGTTGGCAATGGATTCAAACATGAAACCATAAGATATGATTAGGTTCTAGCAAACCGTCATACCTACCCAAATATTTATTGAGAAAGTAACAATTATGACAAAAAACGAGTCTTTAGTTCTTCTCAAGTACTTAAGAATCGCTTTTACAGCTATCCAGTGATTTTCGCCAGGGTCGGATTGGTATCTACTTGTCATGCTCAAAGCATAAGATACATCCGGCCTAGTACAAATCATGGCATACATGATGGACCCAATTGCCGAAGCATATGGAACATCATTCATTTTCTCACGCTCATCTTTTGTCTTAGGACATTGAGTCTTGCTTAGAGAAATTCCATGTAACACGGGCAAAGTTCCTCTCTTAAAATTTTCCATACGGAATCTTATAATGACCTTGTCAATGTATGTACTTTGGCTTAAACCAAGTAGCCTCCTTGATCTATCTCTATAGATCTTAATGCCAAGAATATATGCGGCTTCACCCATATCTTTCATCGCGAAGCACTTTCCTAACCAAGTCTTCACAGACTGAAGTGTAGGAATGTCGTTTCCAATGAGCAATATGTCATCCACATATAAAATAAGGAATAGCACTATGCTCCCACTAATCTTCTTGTATACACAAGGCTCATCTTCGTTCTTGATGAAACCAAACTCTTTGACCGATTCATCAAAACGGAGATTCCAACTCCTAGAAGCTTGCTTCAATCCATAGATGGATCTCTGCAATTTGCATACCTTAGAATCTTGTTCAAAACCTTCTGGTTGTGTCATATACACATCCTCTTGGAGTTTTCCATTCAGGAAAGCGGTTTTGACGTCCATCTGCCATATTTCATAGTCATGATATGCGGCAATGGCAAGCAAAATTCTTATAGACTTGATCATTGCTACGGGTGAAAAGGTCTCATCATAGTCAATACCATGAACTTGCCTATAACCCTTCGCTACAAGCCTAGCTTTGTAAGTATGTACCTTCCCATCCATGTCAGTCTTCTTCTTGAAGACCCATTTGCATCCTATGGTTTTTACACCTTCGGGCGCATCAATCAAATTCCAAACTTGATTGTCTTGCATGGATTGCAATTCGGATTCCATGGCTCCAAGCCACTTGTCCGAATCAGGAGAAGACATCGCCTCTTGGTAGGTTGACGGTTCATCATTCTCAATGATCTCTACCTCATTACTATCCGTTACGAGAAATCCATATCTCTCGGGCTCGGATCGTAACCTACTAGATCTGCGAGTTACTTGTGTATTTTGAACAGGTTCCACAACTCCTTGTGGTTCTTGTTCTTGTTCCACTATTGGTTCAATGATATTTTCTGAGTCTTGAATTTCTTCAAGATTTATTTTACTCCCACTGATTTCTTTGGAGAGAAACTCTTTCTCTAGAAAGACACCAGTTCGGGCAACAAACACTTTGTTGTCCTCACGGTTGTAAAAGTAATATCCTTTAGTTTCCTTAGGATATCCCACGAAAATACATTTATCGGATTTGTGTGCTAGTTTGTCAGAGATAAGTCTCTTGACATAAACTTCGCAACCCCAAATCTTCATGAAAGATAGACAAGGCTTCTTTCCGCTCCACATCTCATATGGAGTCTTTTGAACCGATTTAGTTGGAACACGATTTAGTGTGAAAGCAGCGGTTTCTAGAGCGTAACCCCAAAAGGATATTGGAAGATCAACTTGACTCATCATTGATCGAACCATGTCTAGCAAAGTCCGATTCCTCCTCTCGGACACACCATTCCATTGTGGTGTTCCGGGTGGAGTCAATTGTGAAACTATTCCACAATTCTTTAGATGATCATCAAATCCTTGACTTAAGTATTCACCACCACGATCTGATCGGAGTGCTTTAATACTTTTGCCAAGTTGTTTTTCTACTTCATTTTAAAATATTCTAAATATCTCAAATGCTTCACTTTTATGTTTCATTAGGTAAACATACCCAAATCTACTATAATCATCAGTGAAGGTTATGAAGTATTGAAATCCTCCCCTAGCATTGCTACTTAATGGTCCGCATACATCGGAATGTATCAACCCCAATAAGTCGCTTGCCCTTTCACCCAACTTGGTAAAAGGTGTCTTAGTCATTTTTCCAAGAAGACACGACTCACAAGTATCATATGACTCGAGGTCACATGAACCTAAAAGTCCGTCCCCATGGAGTTTTGAGATACGCTTCTCATTAATATGACCAAGACGGCAATGCCACAAATAAGTATGATTTACATCATTAGGTTTAGATTTCTTATTTACATGATAGACATTATTTTCATTCTTGACATCCAAGATATAAAGGCCATTAAATGAATTAGCAATACCATAAAGCACATCATTTAAATAAATAGAAAATTTCTTATTCTCAATAAGAAACTTAAAACCTTCATTATCCAAACAAGAAATTGAAATAATATTTCTGCTTAAATCCGGAACATAATAACAATTGTTCAAAACAAGAATTAATCCGGAAGGTAAAGTGACTTCATAAGTCCCTACGGCTAATGCAGCAACTCTTGCTCCATTCCCCACGCGTAGATCTACTTCACCTTCTTTAAGCAGTCTCCTATTCTTTAGTCCCTGCACATTTAGACAAATGTGAGAACCACATCCGGTATCCAATACCCAAGATTCAGTGGTAGAAAGGAGAATATCTATCATATAGATAACTGAAGTCGACGCAGCCTTGCTGCTCTTCTTCTTCTTTTGCTCTTCCAAGAAAGCCTTGCAATTACGTTTCCAATGACCAATTTCTTGACAATGGAAACAGATTGCATCCTTTTGTGAATCAGGTTTTGCCTCAGAAGCCTTGGCAACCTTTGCCTTGCTTATTTTGGGTTTGACAACTTTTGCCTTACCCTTTCATTTGGCACCAGCCTTCTTCCCATCATGAACCAAGAGCACGGGAGAACCTTTCTCCACAATTTTCATCTCTGCAGTCTTGAGCATCCCATGCAACTCAGAGAGATTCTTATCCATTCCATGCATGTTATAATTCATCACAAACTGATTATAACTTTTAGGCAATGAATTAAGAATGAGATCCGTGGCTAGCTCCAATGGGATTGGATAGCCAAGTTTCTCAAGGTGCTCTACATAACCTTTCATTTTAAGAAAGTGAGGACTCACTTGTTGCCCTTCATTCATTTTACTAGTAGTGAATGCAACAATGGTCTTGTACCTCTCTTGCCTAGCTTGCTCTTGAAACATGGTTCTCAACTCCACGCCTATCTCATAGGCTTCCAAATGTTCCAAACTTTGTTGGAGTTTTGAACACATAGCAGCAAGCATGAGACAACTTACATCTCTAGAATCATTACGATGTTTCTTGTAATTGTCTCTTTCTACCCTAGGGGCAGTAGGCGGTGGTTCAGCAGGGAGAGGCCCATCGAGAATGTACAACTTATCTTCTTGCCTAAGAACGATTCTTATGCTACGGATCCAATCCATAAAGTTAGTACCATTCTCTTCGAGCTTATCCTTCTCAAGGATCGATCGCAACGACATTGATTGAGTGTTATTAGTCATTATCTACAAATATGCAAAATTTCCAAAATTTAATAAGTACCGATCTTCATTAAAGAGATGAATAATGTATTTTTCAAACAAAAATACTCCCACTAAATTATATAACCTTCATATACATCCAATGTATAATATAATTTAAATGGGTTAAGATCCAACTTTAATTTAATTTCAAGTCCGCTAAGGCGGATTACACAAAATCAAATTAATTAGGTAGACAACTCTTGTCAATCATATCTCATATGACTCTTAGTTCCTTTTATGAGATTCTTTAAGAAATCCAATTTCAAAAAGCATGTTAAACCTCATCTTTGCCTAGGCCCAAAACTGTTTTGACGCCCAATTAAGTCTAACCATTTTAAACGCATAGTTAATGTGTCCCGCTAGGGCGTGCCCACATTATCTATCTTGCTCATACATAAATAAATTTAATGCACCTCGCTAGGGCGAATCTACATTAAAATCACTCATGTACTGACAAGTGTTTTAATCATGGCATGGCAATAAAAGACTTAAAACTTTCTTTGAAGGTTCATCACATGTAGCATATAACACATTTATGAGCACATAATATAAACATGTTACACATCAAGTTTAGCCACTAAATTAATCTCCATTAATTTAAGCATGGTATTTATGTGTCATTAGTTTCTCTATAATTATGAGGATGAGACTATTTCAACTTTGATTATTATCTCCAAATCAAGACAACAAGAAGTGCGGTCGAACTAAGCCATTAGGCAACCACAATCCCGCACTAATTCAAGAAACCAAGAAAGTAGTCCATGTGGCCGAAACTAAGCAATAGATGGTCTCGATGAACGTAGGCCAATTGCATTCACAATTCCACATGGATCTCCAATCATTGAATCAAGAACTTTGTTTCTCAATTTTAGCAATTATGAACTCTTCATAATTCTAACTTCGTTTTATCTTTGAAACTTTGATTGCGATCAATTTTGGGAAACACAATCTCGATGAACGCAGATTAGCCATCCAAAACTTGAACCAATCTAGGAATCATAAGACTAAAACAAATAGGAAAATCAAACCCCAAAATCCACACACAAACCAACTACCCAAAACCCATTCCAGATCAGCAAGTCTGGACTGGTTCTGTTACTGGTTTTGTTGGATCTCTCGAAAATTCCAAATTCTGATTTCAACCAAAAATCAGACAATCTGATCCTCATGTGCGGCCGCCCAAAACTCACTGTGCGGTCGCCCAAACATGTGCGGTCGCCCAAGTGATTTTGTGCGGTCGCACAAACTGATCAGAACGTACAGAATTTTGAAGTTCGAAAATTTTGTCCCAAAATCGTTTTTCCCCGATTATTAAAACTTTGATCCAATCAAAAATTAATAATCAACAATTCTGAATCCACCATAATTTATTTATTGCGATTGAATCGTGCGATTAAAGTTGTAAAACAATAAACCACATAAAATCACATAACACATAAACAACATATATTCCAATATTCAAATCATGTAAGGCACATAAATAATTTATATACACATAACATGATCCAATTATTGAATTAATCAACATGAACGGGGCTCTGATACCACTGTTGGGTTTCGATCAAACATTCGCAGCGGAATTTAGCATTTAAAATTTTGAAACCCAAAGCCATGAATCCGTTCATACGATTAAATCAAATACAACATAAGAATAAAGGAATAAACTAACCCTTGATGGCTATCAAATTCTCTTGGTCTTTGGTGGAGGTTTGAAGACTTGATCACGATCACAAAGCTTGAACACGAACTTTGAAGATGATGATTTTCACCCTCTAGCGGTATCCACACTTCGAACGTATATCAAAGTAGCTTCTTTGATCTTGGTTGCTAGACCAAATTGTGAAACACTTTTTCACAATCAAAAGAACTATATGGAATTTATTTTGTGTATTATTTTGTTCTTCAACCAAGAATGTCTTAGAACAAAATAAACCCTCTCTCAAACTCTTTGAGACTCACAAAATCATTAGCATAGAGTGCTGGCCGAATTTGGTCTTTTATACACAAGTATGACCTATTCCAAATAGGAAACTTGTGTCAAAATCCTTCCAAAATTCGTTTCCAAATCAAATTAGGAATCTGCCACCCGACAGCACTGTGCGGCCGCCCAAAATCATCTGTGCGGTCGCACAACTATCTGAAGCAAAACTGGTACAAAACTGTCCTAAGTGTGCGGCCGCCCAGTCAATACTGTGCGGTCGCCCACTCTTCAGAATGTCCAGAATTTCAAAAATTCCAATTCAGTCCTTTTAAAGATTCGTTCTATTGTGTGTGACCCTCTATGATTATACTAAGTTGGCAATGGATTCAAACATGAAACCATAAGATATGATTAGGTTCTAGCAAACCGTCATACCTACCCAAATAGTATAACTAGATACAAGTTCGCATTCCTCTTAGAATATGTCACAATCCCTTTGTCCACGATGTCATTGAACACAAGTCATGGTCAAACAGTCAACTTGTTTTGTTCAATACTTTCTCGATTCCGAATATGTTGATAATCCAAATGACATTGATCCAATCAATTCATCTGAGTCCGGCCGAACATTTCATCAACATCATTCCTACGAGTGGCCCAAGCTTGACATCTCTCCGAGGAGGGACAAATCCATTTAGCTTATTATTCTTCCCAACGGGATTCCGATTATGCCAATCATACCCTTTATAACTACTCGGTTAAAAGTAGCGTTTGAATATGTCAAACATAATGTTCATCAAGTGGAAGACTATAATAACTTCATGTCTAAGGATTCAAATGACATAACTAATATGAGATATATGTACGACATAGACCATGACATAAATCTCATAGAGCGGGTCATGTCCAGTACCTTGTTCCAAACAAGTACCCATAAATCTAACATGATCATCCCATGACCATTTAGCCTTTATACTAGTGCTTAACAAGTACTAGGGACGGGGATTATTATAAGTAAACATGAACAACAATAATAATCAAAACATCTCTTTATTGATATGAAATAAATGATAAAAATTACAACGTTTATTAAACGTGCCTAGGGCACCACTACCAACAAGTTCGCATTCCTCTTAGAATACGTCACAATCCCTTTGTCCACGATGTCATTGAACACAAGTCATGGTCAAACAGTCAACTTGTTTTGTTCAATACTTTCTCGATTCCGAATATGTTGATAATCCAAATGACATTGATCCAATCAATTCATCTGAGTCCGGCCGAACATTTCATCAACATCATTCCTACGAGTGGCCCAAGCTTGACATCTCTCCGAGGAGGGAAAAATCCATTTAGCTTATTATTCTTCCCTACGTGAATCCGATTATACCAATCATACCCTTTATAACTACTATGTTAAAAGTAGCGTTTGAATATGTCAAACATAATGTTCATCGAGTGGAAGACTATAATAACTTCATGTCTAAGGATTCAAATGACATAACTAATATGAGATATATGTATGACATAGACCATGACATAAATCTCATAAAGCGGGTCATGTCCAGTACCTTGTTCCAAACAAGTACCCATAAATCTAACATGATCATCCCATGATCATTTAGCCTTTATACTAGTGCTTAACAAGTACTAGGGACGGAGATTATTATAAGTAAACATGAACAACAATAATAATCAAAACATCTCTTTATTGATATGAAATAAATGATAACAATTACAACGTTTATTAAACGTGCCTAGGGCACCACTACCAACAAATTAATGGTGGGTTCTATTTCAGATTTTGGAACATCTGGGTGAAAATCCCAAATTTGATTAATACAGTCGGTTTGTAATCATTTTTTTTTCCTTTTTGGGTTCTATTTCGAATTTAGAATTCATTTCGAATCTGGATTGTTTTGAATCTGGAATTCGTTTTGTTCTCTATCTGGGTTGAAGCTGCCATTTTTTTATGTTTCTTCCCAAATCTAAAAACCCCAAAATTTGGATTTTGGCTCTTCGTATAGTTTTGTTGTTGCTGTATTTGTTGTGTTGGGTGAATGGCGAATTGAAAATGGTGGAGTTGGTTAGGTGGAGTGGTGACTGGTTGTGATGGTTTGTGGCGGTGGTGATGTGGGCGGTGGTGGCGGTGTTGGGCTGGGAAATGGTGGGGTGGATGTTGGGTTTGGGAAGATGATGGAGATAACAAAAGTTAGTTTTGTTAACATGATGTATGTAAAAAGGTCTATATGTTTCCGTTAAGTTATTAATCTTTGTTAAAATAAATTAATGCCCATTAAAAAAATAATGTTCGTTAAAAAAATTTAACAACTGAATAGTAAATTGGTTAATTCTGCTAATAAAACTATAGTACGCTTCATACATTTGTTGTTTCAGTAGTACGAGTGTCAAATTGATGTTGGAGCCATAGTACGAGGGGCAGAAAAGCAGTTTACTCGTCCATGTACTAATCACTACTATCATAGTCCACTCGGACTGCTAGTGGCCATTTATATTCTGGGCCCACCAACTTAATGTTAGACCTAAAACAATTAAATATTCAAAGTCAAATTGAATTGTGTAATAGAAAACATTTATTTTAATTAAGGGTTAATTACAATTTAGGGGCCGAACTTCATAGGGTGATCCCCAAGCGGGGCCTCCATTTTTTTTTTTTGGCGAATTAGGGCTCAATACGTATTTTTTCATCAATCTGAGGCTTTTTGACGGAAATCGTTAAAGATTTCGTTAAACACCCATGTGCCGTGCACGTGATCAACGAATTGCCAACTTTGAAGTTGGTATTAGTTATTAAGGGGTATATATTTATATACACAACCCCTTATTTCCACAGCCCCATTAAATTACCAAAGTACCCATATATATATCTTTTTTTTTTTTTTTTCAATTTCACTCTCCCTCACGTTCGCTCCCTAACCCCCCTCTCTCTCTCAGTTTGAAACAACGATGAAGAAAGAAACGAACAGTCTCTCTCTCACCGTCTCTGTCACCGTCGTTCTTTCTTTCGCTCTGTTCTTCTCTCTCACCTCTCTCTCACAGTAAAAAAAAAAAAAAAACTTTCGAAATTGAAATGGTGAAAGTTAAAATACCCAAGACCGCCGCCGGGACCGCCGCCGCCACAACCGCCGCCCACATCGCCGCCGGGACTAGCTCGTCTACAGCGCCTGTGAAAAAGGTAAGCAATTTTTAACCTTATTTTACATTTCTATATTCCCAATTAAACATAATTTGAAAAATGTAAAATTGAAATTGGATTCAACTACAAAATTATTCAAATTGCGAACAAAATGTACACAACACACTCTTTAGGATTTTTTTTCTTTCTGTTATTAATCTGGGATGTTTGGGTTTGATGGCTTTGGTGTGTCTCGTGTAACACCACTCGAGATGCATCTCGGGTGTGTTTACACGAGACAAGTCTCGTATAAACCCACTCGAGATGCATCTCGAGTGGGTTTACACGAGACATCTCGTGTAAACCCACCCGAGATGCATCTCGAGTGGTGTTACACGAGATGTGATCCTTCTAAATATCAGCATTGTGAATTATCAGTCAGCATTGTGTTCATTTATTTAATCTACTGTAACTGTCGCTAATGTATTGTCTCTTATTTGTGTTTTTTGTAGGCACGTGATCCTATGACCGTTTCAGCTAGAAAGAGGAAGGCTGAAGAGCGTTTGGAGAGAGGAGAAAACCGGAGCAAGGCTCGGAATGACGAGGATGCCACAGCTGATGATGAGCAGGAGGAGAGGGAGGAGGAGGCGGCAGCAGCTGATGATGTTCAGGAGGAGGAGGCGGCGGTCGATGGGGATAGTGAGGAGGAGGAGGAGGAGGATAGTGATGATGGGGAGGAGGAGAGTGATAGTGATGATGGGGAGGAGGATGGGGAGGGGCAGGAGGGGGGGGCAGGATGATGAGGAGGAGGAGGAGGAGGTGGAGGTGGGGGTGCAGGAAGAGGAGGATGATGAGGATGATGATGTAGTAGAGCCGCCTAGACCTCTGAGACACGGGAGGAGGCGGGGTCAGGATGCGCCACCATCATGGCAGCTTCAGAGGGACCCCGGTGGTGGGCCAGAGGATGTTTCACTGATGTACGGGTTCGGTGACCACCGAGCCAGACAGATTTGGGGTGCCTCTACTACTGAGGGATTGGTGACTTTCCATACGAGACTCACGCATCTTGCACAGTAAGCTTAGCATTAATGTGAAATGTTTTAAATATTGAAGTTATTTATACCACACACTCTAAATATTCCATTAATTATCATCCTATGCTGCTTTTCTTGAGTACTGATAATATTTTTTGTTTCGAATGAACAGGTTCAAGCGTGATGAGCAGCCGGTTGCTGATAGAGCCTGGCTGGCCCTCGTAGATGCATCTGGCCTCCAGCATCTGCATGATTCCGTCATTCATAGTCCTAACCATGCCCTCCTAACGGCATTTTTGGAACGGTGGTCTCCTGAGACTAACTCGTTCCACATGCCGTGGGGGGAGATGACGATTACTTTACATGACAGTTTTCATATCCTGGGTATGTTTTTATAACATCGCTTCGATACTCCATTCACAATTATATAATTGTCTACATATATTATATGAACTGTCTACATTCATCTCTTATACTAAAATATGTTATTGCATCTTACAAAATATTCCTCCACATCAACATTCTCCAAGTTTCAATGATCCTAGCTTCGGTGAAGTAAGTTTTTAATGTTTTTTTGTGTATTGTGATCAAAATCAAAATAAAAATCCCATCTTGTTTTAAAAATCCCATATTGTTTTAAAAATCCCATCTTGAATTAAATCACATGATATTTATTTATACAATCTTCAAATACACATGACAATAACAATGAAATATCAGATCAAATTCCAGTTTTCAAATTTTTTTTTCAATCTGTACATGGAGTATCTCGTGTAAGTCTACACGAGTTTCATCTCGTGTGCCTCTACTCGAGATTAATCTCGTGTAGACATACACGAGATGAAACTCGTGTAGACTTACACGAGATAGATGTATGCTGGGGCTTTGAAACTGACTTTTCATCTCGTATTTTGCAGGGTCCATTCCCGGATACCAGTGATGAATTCACGACATCAGAAATATTTCAAACTCGGGATGCGCTTCTTGCACATGTACGGGAATTAGCGAGGGGTCGAAATATACACCTAGTTATACACAGCTCGAGGAATAGACGTGGAAATAAACTAGCATATGCTTACATCACATGTCATTTTGGTGGACAACACAGGGCCGGAAGATCAAATAACATTAGGAAGACTAGTACAAAGAAAAGAGATTACAGTTTTAAACTATACGCCACAGAGAGGGGTGTTGATGGGTCATGGGGTTATGTTGTGAGGAATGGCATACATAATCATGCCTTTCCTTTGTACCCGGAAGGTTTTCCTCTCGGGAAATTGACACCTGGGGAATATGACGTTGTGTGTACCGCAAGTGAATGTTCAGTGCGTCCAAATGACATTGTGGCAATGCTAAAGATGCAGGATGAGAAGAACGTGAGCACTCTGATGCACGTCCGGAATGCCGTGTCAAAATATAGAGAAGGGGAACGACAAGGGAGGAACCCGCTACAACAATTCCTTAAGTTACTCAGAGATAATGAATATACTAGCTACACGAGGGAAGACGCTGAGACTGGCATGATCGAAGACATATTCTTCTCTCACCCATTAGCAATGAAGATTCTGAACTGTTTTCCATATGTTGTACAGGGTGACTGCACTCACAACACCAACTGCTACGGACTGTACTACTTGCAGTTTGTAGGTTTTACTTCCACCGGGCATAATTTCACAATAGCGTTTGCGTTCCTCAGGCATCAGAGTACGGGTGATTACGAATGGGCATTGAACAATTTGCACAGTCTGTTTACACCTCCCCGGTTGCCTACAGTTTTTGTCACTGATCGTGAGTTGGGTTTCATCAGCGCTCTCCGTACAGTTTTTCCCCACACCGCACATTTCTTGTGTCGGAGGCATATCGAAATGAATGTTAGAAGGAAAGGGTTGGAGCATATAGGTAGCGAGGACTTCGCAGAATCATTCATGAGGACGTTCAATTATGCAATCTCAGCCCCTAACCCCGACGAATGGGACTTACGTTGGGCAGAGCTTCGTGACCGTTTCAGATCTTATCCTGCACTATTGTATTACCTCCGCGAGACATGGCTTAATTTTTACTCTCAGAATATTCTGTCCATGCACACGGATGTGTTAACACACTTCGGGACCCATACCACAAACAGGACTGAGGGTGAGCATAACAGGTTGAAGAAGGCATTGGGGAGTGCTTCTTCTACTTTTGACATACTGTTTAAAAAGGCTCATAAAATCATAGATATCCAGCTAAAAACTATCAAACAGGGTATGAATAGATCAAGGACCAGATATCCAATTGATTTGAGGACCCGCAATCTATATCGCAACATATTCACTAGAGTGTCAACGGTAGCCTTTCGCATTATCAGACAAGAGCATGATCGAATTCAGAAAATCAAGCAGCGTCATAATGGGGGTTATGTAATCACTGATGCTGCCTGCGGGTGTTACTACAGGCGGACACATGGACTTCCATGTAGTCATGAGATTGCACAGATAGAGGAGTGTCAGGGACGGATTGAGCTGTCCACGATTCATGAGTTTTGGAAGAAGTTGGACATTGAAGTAGACAACCCTTCATCTAAGGAGCCTGAACCGGTAAGGAGACAGTTATTCAAAACGATGGAGCCGGATCATATTTCAAAGCCGAATGAACCCCGGGCCGGAAGTTCCAGAGAACTATCAGATTGGGAGCATACTAACAAATTTTTTGGAGTCCCCGCTACCATCCTCGACTGGCAAAGGGTATATATCTTCATTCAATTATGTCTCAAATTTTTTGCTGTTGTATTGTTGCTGTTGTGCTGTTGTGTTGCTGCTACTGTTTAACTGCTGCTGATGTGTCTCGTGTAAGTCCATACGAGACATATCTCGTGTTGTATTACACGAGACTTGTCACGTGTAAAACCACACGAGATATGTCTCGTGTGGACTTACACGAGACACATCAGCAGCAGCATCAAATTTTTTTTAACACTTTCAAACAACAGTATGAATGCTTCTCACTCTTTTTTCTTTGCCCTATTTCAGGTCTAGATGTGCATTCATTGCATCAACCCAAGCGAGTTCGGAGTCCACCCGCAAACGGAAATCACCTTCAGGACCCACACCATCTACCCCTGCTAGTACTTCTACGTCTCATCCACCAGTAGCTCCTTCCGGTCGTGGGAGAGGACGGGGTCGAGGTCGAGGACGAGGACGGGATCAGGGTCAGGGTCGTGGATAGGGAAATGGACAGCCCAATTATACTAGTTTATACAGCTCCCCGTATGTAGAGTCTTTTCCGCCTTTCATTACCCCGCGTATTGGAGGCATCATAGATGTGGCATCAGATGGACATTGTGGCTATAGAGCCGTAGCAGCACAGATATACGGAGATGAGGAGAAGTGGGCTGAAGTGCGCACAGAATGTTACAATGAGGTGCTTGCTCGCCAAGACCTTTACGAAAGAGTTCTACCTTGGATATCGGTAAGAGAACTCTTACGTAAGATTGCTTGCTATAGCCGGACGGCGCCCAGTGATTATTGGATGGAGCTCCCAGATCTTGGGCACATCATTGCCACGAGGTATAATGTGGCGTTCATTTCTTACTCGACTAGCGGTGGTATGTTATGCCTTTCAGTGACTGCACCAGTACAACCACCGGTGAACACAGTTGTGGTGGGACAAGTCAATGGAAACCATTTTATAGCGGTATGAAACTTAATTGTCTCATCTATATTAGTTATATTTAGTTGTCTTACTTATATTCATTATATTTCATTGTCTTGTATTTAACTGTTATTACTTTTGCAGCTGCGCATGTTAGGCAATGATTACCCAATACGACCACCACCAAACCTTTATCGGAACCGCTGTGATCCAACCGCAAGCCAACTACTCCTCCCATACCAAGATAGGATAGCAGAGTTCAGTCAACTCTATGAGGAGGATACCGATGCAAGAAGACAAAGAAGATTACATATAGGATAGTATATGTGTAATGGTTTTTGATTTATCCAGTTTGTATGAATGTTTGAATTATATGCTTATCCTTGTTAACACTTTCATTTCGTATACAATTAGGCGATAGTATATGTGTAATGGTCTATTGATGTTTTGTGGAGATGTCCTATTTGAGAATCAAATTTCATTCCAAGTTATGTTTATTGTTGCTTTTGCTGTTGCGGTTGTGGAAAAGCAGGCTCAGATGCCTATGTCGTGTATACTTATACGAGACGAGAGCTTACATCTCGTGTATACATACACGAGATCTCATCTCGTGTGTACTTACACGAGATGTATCTCGTGTATATGTACACGAGATGTAAGCTCTCATCTCGTGTAAGTATACACGAGACGTGCAAGGGCAGCGATGGAATTAAATGAGATGTGTATTTACCGGGCTGTGTATATAGTTTTTGCCGGTCAAATGTAAGAGTCTGAAAATGGGGGTCAAAATTAAAAAACAGTCTTCTCTCTAAAAAATTACACCCAAACCCATTCCCATCCACAATCCCAAATCAAACCCAGGTTCTAACCCTCTTCCTCCGGCGGCCACACCACCTACTCCGACCGCCACCATCCCCGCCATCATCGATATGCTCCATCAAACCCATCACCACCATTTAAACTCAAAGAAAAATTAATCTTCCAAAATCACATCAAAACAAATCATCTAAAATCAAATCAAAACAAACAAAATCATGAACTTCATTACTTGCCCGAATCAAAAAATTCATCAAACCCAAATGAATTTCGAAGCTTGGCCATAATCGAATGAGTTGGGCGACTCAAATCTAACCAAATCATTTTTATTACTCCATAAAAATCGTACACAAACCCACAGAGAGGAAGACGAATTCTGGGAGTTGGGTGATGATTGAAGGTTGTGAGGGTTGAGGTGAGATGAAGGGGCAAGCAGCTATGAGTTAGAGGAGAAGAGAAAATAAGGGCTGGAGAATGAAGTGGAGGTCATGGTCGGAGAAATCACAAATCTGGGTGAATGGGATTGGTGGTGAGGGGATAAGGGAGATGAAGAGAGAGAAAAGGGAAATGTTGGGATAATGTGGCACAAATGGTTGTGATTTTGTGATTTGTTTTTCTTATTTGTTACTCCCTCTGTCCCACAAAGATTATCCCCTTATTTTATGGGTTTTACGAAGGAACTTTGAGTAATAATTAAGGCTACTTTTAATTATTCTAATGAATTTTTTGAAATTGTTCTTGATACACTATTATTATAAATACTATTAATATCAATTTTTAGATTCACATTAACATAATTATAAGTAGCATTTATAACTGCTCAAAGTTCACTCGTAGTAACAACGAAAAAAAGTGGACTATCTTTATGAGACGGAGGGAGTATTTATTTTTCTTTTTAATGGTAATAATTTTATCTATACCTTTTTTTTGTGTTTTGTATTATTCATAAATTTTTATTATATTTTTTTTGAAGCTTTAATATATTTTATTTAAAATATTATTTTATAAAAATACACTAAAATAGTTAATGATTTAAAGTAATTAATTTTTTATTTTATTTATATAATAATTTATAATGTAAATATTTACTCTAATGATGTCTACTTTATTTCAACCCACTAAACTTAGAATCTTTCATCAATCCCCTTAATAGCTAATATTAACTTCAAACTAACCAATTCGTTGATCACGTGCATGTCACATGGGTGTTTAACGAAATTTCTAAAGATTTCCGACAAAAAGCCCCAGATTGATGAAAAAAATACGTATTGAGCCCTGATTCACCAAAAAAACAACTGGAGGCCCCGCTTGGGAAACACCCTATGGAGTTCGAGCCCTAAATTGTAATTAACATTTAACCCTTTAATTAATGCTTCAATTCCAAACATTTTGTCCACCGAGAAATGTTGGTGTGAAAATTTATTTGGGCCATGTCCCCCTTGTCAAGTGGATTGCCCTCCTAATTGTATGTTCCGCTTAGACTATGACTTGACAATAAAATATCCAAATAAATGGTATTAGTAAATAATTCCAAAAATTGCAAAAAATTGCAAATGAATGAACGACGGGTTAGTCTCCCATAAAACACGTTTTACTTAATGAATAGGAAAAATATATTTTTAAAAATCGGCGCGAAACGATACGATTCATTGATAAAAACTTCAAAGGTCAAATTAAGGGCCTAAATGACGTCTTTTAAAGGTTTTAAACACGTAATCAGGGGAAAGCCCAATGTCTTTTATTTCGCTTCAAATTTCCTTTTAAAAAAATATCTGAATATCACTTCCAAAGGTTTTGCTATACGACTCAAAGGTTCTGGGTATCAATCTCAAAAGTTCTTTTCAGCTTTAAAGGGTCTTTCAAAATGCTCATTGGCTATCAAAAACACTATATCTGACTATAAAAAACAATAGAACTGACACTAAAAAACACTCTCAATTGCACTAATAAAAATCTTTTTTTATTTTTTTCTCACTTGCACTATAAAAAACACTATATATCCAGAAGACTTTATTATTTATAAACAAAACCTGTTAAACTTGATTCCCAGACGGTTTGTTGGCCATGACTTTGAATACCCTTAAAATCATATTCAGAAGACTTTATTATTGATGTCCAGAACCTTTTGAGGTTGATATTCAGAATTTTTCTTGGCCAAAACCTTATTAAAATGTGCTTGAAACTCATATCAAGATGACTTTATATTGATATCCAAAACAATTTAATGTTGATCCAGAAGATTTATTGTCAATGACCTTCTTCAAAATCATATCCAAAATGCTTTATATTGATATCCAGAACTGTTTGAGAAGTTCCGATTATTTACAAAAATGCAACCACGCGTTTTTTTTTTATATATAAAATTTCCCCATATTTTCAAAAATGTCACCGTACGTTTTTTTATATATAGAAATTCCTTATATTTTCAAAAATGTCACCGCGCTTTTTAAAAACACGTTTTTTTCTGGCGTCTTGTAAAACGCGTTTACCCAAGGTTTTGGCACAAACAAATTACTCAACTCTATGGTTGTGTGGATTTAATTGCCTAGTTAATTTTTATTGCATCAAAAGCATCCATATAATTTTTGTATAATTTATATGACCAAAATTCTAAGGGAAAAATAAAAGAACTTGAGCCTGGGAAGAAAACCAATGTAAGAAAACAAACTCATCATCTTCAGTTTTATTTTAATTATAATTATAAAATTAAATCCGTTTCAATCAGCCAACTTGAGATTATACATATTTTAATATTGAAGAAAATTCATGATTTTTTGAATTAAACCCGATTTTATCTCTCATCCCACAACATCACCAACCTTGCTAAAGACCCGATTTTATCTCTCAACCCACAAAATCATCAACTTTGCTACTCCCTCCGTTTCATAGTACGTTTCATAGTACATGACGTTTTAGGAGCAATTTTTTGTTCCAAAATACTTGACGTTTTACTATTACCAAGAAAGAATTACACTTGTTTACCTATTATACCCTTATTCATTAATTGTGAACTATTTCTTGTATAAGCATTTAAATGCCTAGGTAATTGGATATTTTTAAGGGCACATATGTCTTTTTAATATGTATTAATTGCACTTCTTAATATGTGTGAAGAAGTTTAAAACGACATGTATTATGAAACGGAGGGAGTAGAAAAGATGAAGAGACCACCACCATCATCTTTAATGAACATTTATCGTATTCCATTGAACTAGTTGGGAATTACTCTTTCCGTCCTATTTTAATGTGTACCCTTATCAGCTTGGAGGTTGTCGTTGATAAGTTTTATTTTCTAATATAAACATTTTGTTATTATCATTATATTGACTTTACATCATTTGTCATTTTTATACAATTAGTTTCTGAATTTCATTTGTAAATCTCAATTATCATACTCATAATATTTTTTTTATTCATATTAATTTCTCTATATATAAATATATAGATATTATTGAATTGAGACGAAGCGATTATGATATCAAAAGTAATAGTTTGGGAACCAAACCAACTACCACCCATGCATCCATAATTGGAATGCCTTCTCAATCTAGCTAGGTCGTTAATTTTGAAATCAAAGTCTTTGACATCAGGAGGGCAAATTTGGAATTTGATGATATACCCTTCCATCTAAACCAATGGTTGTTTTTTTGTTGTTGGAAATTTTGGTGGACTATATTACATTATACATATATAATAATAAATTATTTAGGCGGGACGTGTGTGCACTACGGTTAATCACTTAGAACATATAATTATAAAGTCTGTTAGGCCCAATTAAAATGATCTAATAAAGTTAATGGGTCTGAAGTTATCTTTTATAAGTATGAAAATAATATGAAATGTATAGAGACTAGATTGTATTTACAAATACACAAGGAACCTATTTGTAAATACTCAACCGACGCACCATTTACTTAACAAACAAGTGCGTTAAAAGGGTCGGGTCCCCAGTTGAACATAATTAATCTGCAAAATTCGATCTTGTTATTGATCTAGGTATTTCGTTCCTTATATAATTTTTGATAATATAAGCATGGTGTTCATCCTAAAATTCTTCCCTGTCCAGAAATGATCTTCTCATATGCTATTTTTCATTGTCTCAAAAAGTTATTCTCATTTCTACAATTTAAGCTTAAATGTGGATAACGATAAACACAACATGGCTAGAAAAGCAAGTGTTCATATCCTTAAAAAGTTTGAACAGTCAAATGTGAAAACCATTTTGAGATGAATTAAGGGAGTATTTAGTTATGCATCATTTTAGAGTTTAAGTATTTGTAGTCTTAAATTTCCATCATCTATGAGTTACTTTTAGGGCCATTAGAAACTCTAAAGTGTTATGCATTTGAAATGCGTCTGCTCTGAATTTGCCATTAAACATAAAAAACAATGTTGCCAAATACCCAAACAAAAAGATAAGTCATAAGAAAGTACCTCATTTAATCTTATTTTTATATTATATAGATTGAAGGACAAGGACAACTATACTACTGCAAATTCTTAGGAAATGACAATTAAATTTGCTCCATTAATTGCATTGGGAGGATCATTCGTACGATAAATCAGATCAATATTTGATGGAATGTAACTTGAATCTTGATATAGTAGAAGTAGAAGCAGCAGTTTAGTAGCGTGGTCCCAATTGGCAAAGAGTAGAGATATTTCTCATTTTTCTTGAAATTATTTTGGTAACAATCTATTTTTTATATTTTTGTATGCGGTCGCTGATCGATCTATCTATCTATATATATTATATAAGAGAGTTTTTATCTATTCTCACAATGTGCCACATGAAATTCCACGTCATAAAATCATGTGGCATTCTACTTATCTTCACCCAATAGGCTTTCTACAATTATGTTGACATTACATCATAACTCAAAATTTGAAATGCTAAAATATAGCAACAAAAATCACTATTCAATTAATTTAAGTAATTTAAAATAAATAAATCAATTCATAGACATAATATTTTCATTGCATAGTTTAATTATTTCATTACATTCATTTAGATTATAAATTGACTTGACATAATTTGCCTTCAAATCAATTCTATTTTTTTCTAAAACATTATTTTCAACTTAACTATTTAACTATTTTGATTGGGTATTTCGTTTTTCTATATCATCAAATTTGCTTACATTAAAATATTTTTGCTTTTAAACTAAAAACAAAATAGCTAAAACGAGAATGTTTTTATTTTTTTAAAACTGAAAAAAGTAGAATCTATATTATGTGGCCATGAAATGAAAGTTTTTAACAAAGTGATTTTCATATTTGAACTCAAAGAATTACGATTACATAAACATTAGCTTTTCTCTATCTCTATGATGTTAGGGAGTTGGTGCCTAATGCCTATTATGGCCAGTAAAAAAGTTAATAATTATTTAATTTATTAAATTAAATTAAATACTATACCCTTCTATTATCGACGGGTAACTAACTAGTTTTTTTGGTGAAGGAGATAAATTTGAAAAATTGAAGGTAATAAGAAAATTAAAACAACCGATAACATTATAAAGATATATACAACCTTTTTTTTTATATAGCCGTGAGAATAATGATAACAATCTATAATCTATAAAGGTTGCTGTTAACTCAAAATAAATTTTTGAAAATATTTTATTTAATAGGGCTTGTATATATCCAATCACAACAACAATCTACTACTGCTCCCCACCCTACATTCTCTTCTATTTTATTTTTCATACAACACATTCTCCACTATCAATATTATACTCCCTTCGTTCTAAAATACTTGTTACTTTTTTGGTTTTTGCCGGTTGTAAGAAATGCATTTTTTTCTCTGACTTAGTGAAAGTGAAAAATATAGAAAATTTGCTCATATTAATTATTTCTCTCTCCTACAATACCTCCGTCAATAAAATAATTACTCCCACCTTCTCAAACTACTTGCAGTTTTATAGTTGCACACATACTAAGAAATGTATTTATTACATATCCAATAGACTAAACTACCCTTATAATAGTTCAATTACCTAGGCAAATAATCACTTTTACATTATACTTTCTTAACCGTAAATAAGAGTATACATGGTATATTATGATATAAATGTCTAAGTAGTAAAACAACAAGTATTTCAAGATAAAAATCATCTCCTTCAAGTATAAAAGTATAAGTATTTTAAGACGGACAGAGTAATATAGTGTTACATTCTAATGTAATAGTAAAAGTGACATTGTAATACTTTTACCTCAAAGACAATAATTATTTTACATGAAGAAGTATTTAGTTTTCTCTATTTCTTGCGAATTCAATTTTACAGACGGAAATAGTATTTACTATGAGAAGAATGTGAATATTAAAGGAGAAATTTTTGGAGGAAACTAGTTTCTCCATAAGTTATAAAAAGTCATATTTTTATAAGGGTTAAGGTTTAGGGTTTAAGGTTTAGGGTTTAGGATTTAGGGTCTAGGGTTTAAGGGTTAAAAAGTGGACTTTTTATAACTTATAAAGGAACTAGTTTTCCCCAAAACTAACTCATATTAAAGTGTTAAAAACAATCAACGCAACTCATCAAAATTAAGAGTAATTTTGGAATCAGAAACGAAAAAAAAGAAGTAAGAGAGAATTGGTCATTCAAAATAGCGAACGCAGGGAGGTGACATTGAAAGTTTAGCGTAACTAGGAATGTCAACAAGAAAATAACTCACATAAATCAAAACGTGGATGTGTGTGCAGATGTGTTCACAACTGATCACACAACCTATCTTGCATAGCGGAAATAAAAAGAACACAGTGAGTTTTAATCGTCTGCTGATTCAACTCCAACAAACTAGTCTTACGACAAAAAATATCTCACTATGTAAAACTGTTTTACAAATCAAAAGAAATAAGTGAATGAAAAGTATGAAAATACTTCTATCAAATCTTATTTCTAAGATTTAATGAAAACATATGCACCTCTCAAATACAAACTCTAGGCTAGAACATGAGAGAGCTTTGTGATGAATGCCGTAGAGAATGCGTGTGAAAGTTGAAGGATGTGGTCTTCTTTTATAGCTTTAGGAGTCCTCATTCGACATGGACTTGATCTTCTTAGACTGTGCATATCTTGATCATCCTTTAGCTCCTTGGTCTCCAATAACCCGAAACCTTCATTTCTTAATCATCTTTTAATTCCTTGGTCTCCAAAAATCCGAAACCTATCTTAGTTAAGATAAACACAAACTCCAAAAGATCTCATTATGGTTAGTATGTTAGTCCTAAATAATAGTTAGAGATTTATATACATAAATAAAGTAAAATGTATTAAATATAAAAGGGCCGGTCTCCTGTGCGACGGCTCGCACGGAGCCGAGAAAAGTTTTTTTTTTGCCCTCCAATTTTTTCCCCCTGCTATTTTTTGTTCGCCAGCAAAAGTAACACTTTTTATAAAGAAATGTAACACTTTTTTTCTCTTATGTAACACTTTTTTTTTCCCAAAAATGTACCACAATTTTGCTGAAATAGATTAAAGATAACATAAGATTGAAAACTAAACTAATGTTATATTTTATAATAAATGAATGTATTTTTTTTCTCAATTGTAACACTTTTTTAGAGTTTTACATTCAACATAAATGCAAAACCAATTATATACATGAATTTTTACTCTTTTTTTTTAAAGAAAAAAAGTAACAATTACTCTATAAAACTGTTACATTCATCTATATAGCATATTAGAATCATATATGCACTGTGTTACACTTTAATTATTACCTTTTCTAACCACAAAAACTATTTATATTATTTTTCAAAACTGCTGTTACATCTTACAATAAAGTGTTACTTTTTTAAGACCAAACTGTTACTTTCTTCATAAAAACGTGTTACATCTCATGAGATGAGCAGTCCACTTTTTTTTTATGTGTTAAAAAATATGTTTTTTTAAAAAAAAAAAAAAATCAAACCATATCATGACCTATCTAATTTTATCGTCGAGACGAACATACCGATATTTTTAGATTTTCTTTTGGTCTTCAAAATCTCAAGATATTACATTTTAAAGTTGTTGGAGTTTTTTTTTTTTTAGCAACGACACGTGGCGCGCTGTGGGTGAGCCGGATTCTGGGCATTGGGTGTAGGGGTAGCCAATGGTACAAATCTAAACCAACCAACCATGTACCAACCGTACCAAGCGCATTTGGTATACCAAAAGTTGGTACATGGTATAAATATCTTATTTTGGTTGGTATATTGTACTAACTTTGAAAATTTGGTTGGTACACGGTATGAATATTTGACTTTAGTTGGTATACCAAGTACCAATATTATTTGAAAAAATGTGTTAAATTATTAATTATATACATAGATGACCTTTGATTGGTTGAGATGTATATTTAGTTTCTTATTTAAAGACAATAACTTTTCCATTACATATACTAGCGGGTAACCCGTGCTCTGCACGGGAAACTAATACTATATCTTAAAAATAGTATTTTAACTATAGTTAACTAATATAGTAATTATCATTTTAACTAAAAATATTAATAATAATAATTAATCTATATAATTACTATTATTATAATTAAATAATATTTTTGATTGTAATAGCAATGATTAATTTATATAATAATTATTATAATTATTATAATAAACTAATACTATTAATAGTAATAGTTAATAGATATAATAACTATTATGATTAATTAATAATTTAACTTATATAATAACTATTATAATTAACTAATACTAATAATAGTAATAGTTAATGTATATAGCCTATTTATAGTTAACTAATACTATTAATAGTAAAAACTAACTAATAAAGTAACTATTATAGTTAACTAATACTATTAATAGTAACAATTAACTTATATAGTAACTATTATAGTTAACTAATACTATTAATAGTAATAGTTAACTAATATATTAACTATTATAGTTAACTAATACTATTAATAGTAATATTTAACTTGTATAGTAACTACTATTGTTAACTATTACTATTAATAGTAATACTTAACTTATACTATTAATAGTAATATATTAACTATAATAGTTAAGTAATACTATTAATAGTAATAGTTAACTTGTATAGTAACTATTATAGTTAACTAATACTATTAATAGTAATAGTTAAATTACTATTAATAGTAATAGTTAACTTGTATAGTAACTATCATAGTTAAGTAATACTATTAATAGTAATAGTTAACTTGTATAGTAACTATTATAGTTAACTAATACTATTAATAGTAATAGTAATAGTTAACTTGTATATTAACTATTATAGTTATGTAATACTATTAATAGTAATAGTTAACTTGTATAGTAACTATTATAGTTAACTATTACTATTAATAGTAATAGTTAACTCATATCATAACTATTATTATGAGCTAATAGTATTAGCTAATAATGAGAATATCAAAAGTCACACACTTTTAGGATAGTGATGATGTGGCATCACGAAATGCAAGATTCTTCCATGATTTGTCCACGTGGCATCACCACATCTCTCTTCACCAACTTTAATATATATATATATATATATATATATAGATTTCTATGTGAAAGTTCCCCACAAGTCAAGTTGTAAAAATCTCCAGTAAATTGATTTAATTTCTATTGTATAATAAATTGTAGTGCATGTTTGCTTTTACCATTTTTAAATGCATAGTTCACCTTTTGTTCTTTATATTGTTCACTAATTAATGGAAAATGCAAAAAATTGTTCAAATAACATTTGATTTTTTTATTTAGTAGTTCAATTCGTACTTGGTAGAGTATCACGTACCGACCATACTAACCAAATACCAACCGTACAAATAAGTTGGTATACCGACTTTAGTGGTTGTAATGGTATCCATTTTCTTGTACCATGTTTAATTTGGTTGGTACACGGTATATGCAAAATACACTTGGTATACCAACCAAGCCACCCCTAATTGGGCGGGCGACCCATCTCACGCCGTGAGACGGTCACATATAAGCTTTGTTCAATATAAAATACTAGCATAATAATAATAATCTTATTAAAATAACCTAACCTAAATCTTGCTAGAAAATACAAAATCTATATTTTTTTTTTTCCTTATGCACGATACGATTTTAGAAGAGCTGAGATCCTTATGGATTCTTACTCTTTCATTCACACAATTAAAAAGAAATGAAATGGCTGATGTTTGCGGAAAGCGTGGTGTTTCAATGCTCTCACTCACTCCTTATCGTGTTGCAAGAACAATTTTGCTTTTCTGCTATAATTATATAATTATTCTTTCCGGTCCAAAATAAATATTATTTTTAAATCAAAAATTTGGTTCAAAATAACTATCACTTTTGAGCTAAATGTTTTTCTTACCCTTACATTGAAACTTGATTGTTTTATTAATTATCTTAGTGTGAGACATTAATGTAATAAAGATGCACACTTAATAGGGGTAAAATTGACATTTTTGTCACTAAATTATGATAATAATTGATTTCCTTAAAAATTATGCAAATACCAAAAGAGACAATTATTTAGGACCGGAGAAAGTAATAATTTAAGATAAATAACTATTATATGTTAAAATAAAGATCCAAAATGAAGTGTTGAGATAAATTATACTCTCTGTTTCAAAATAATCTTATTCAAACGTATTAAAGATATAAACATTTATTTTATTAGTAATCTTTTTTTTTTCACTTTTAAGCTCAAAATTATAAAAATAGGAATTTTTTTTGTAATGATAAAAATTTGTAAATAAAAAATCATTTTGAAACAGACGGACGGAGTATTTGATGCTAAAATATACTCCATCTGTCTCATAACAATGGGTACAAACTTCCATTTTGGGCGTCCCATTTAAATGGGCACATTACTAAAAATGGAAAGAATCTTTACTATTTATCCCACTCATTATCTCTCCTACTTTACTTTTACACTCACAACATTTACACTTTCTCTCTCCCACTCACTTTTCATACAACATTTATACTTTTCTTAATTCTTGTGCAAGAGTCATTTTGTGCCCATTGTTATGGGACGGAGGGAGTAAGTCTTAATTTGATTCATTTGCCCCACTGGAAGTCTGGAATAACGAAAGGCCTTCTAAACCGAGTCCAGATTTCCTGTACCACTTTGTGTGTCCTCCCTATGCCACAAGTGATCCAACGGCTTGCGGTTATTAAGATTATCATTATGTTGATATTATCTAAGCATGTAAACGATTGAGATTATAATGGCATAGGGGAGTGGCACACACAGTGGTACAGGAGATCTGAACTCTTCTAAACTGGTCTGTTCTCATCCTTGAATATTGAATTCTTGCATTTAATTTATGTATTTAATATTATTTAATGTAAGGCAGGTAGACTCACTTAATCACCTGCCTTTTGTTTTCTACTTCTTTCTTCAATTAAATTCCTACTCAACCTCATATTTATTTACATAAAATATTCAGACCAAGAGCATAAAAGAATTTTTCTATAAAAATATGGATACAAATTGTAGGGACCACGACGACCACCACCACTCTCCACATTAGTATGATATTGTCCGCTTTGGGCTTATCCCGCACGGATTTGTTTATGGGCATCCCCAAAAGGCCTCATACTAATGAAGTGGGTGGGTGCTCTTATATACCTTGCAATTGTTTCCTCAATTACCGATGTGGGACTTTGGGTTGCACCCCAACACAAATAATATGACGATTTGATTGTGAACTCGTCACGCTCTAACTAAAAGCATCAACAAAATCACAACTCATCATTTCACGAACTAAAAGTTTTGTGACATTTTTTGTTACAATGTTGTAAAGGAGTTGAAGACAAGCGGAAGATGATACATTTACACTTGGTGTATAGAAAGATTCTGTACACCACCAGTATATGTGTGACAAATACACATGTAAATTCTTAAACAGAAAATTACCATAGGGTCCCCCATCCTAAGGCTAATTACCACCTAGTCCAACCTAATATTTTCATCTACCATCTAATCCAAGCTAATATTCTTATTTACCACCTAGTCCATTAAAATTATTAAATCCCTAAACTACCCTGCTATAAATAAAACACTGCCCCTCCCCTCCCCTCTCACTTTTTCCATTTTTTTACAAAAAAATAATAAATTTTTTGGTCAAACTTTGTCAAACAGCAGCCAAACTCTTATAACTAACACATAATTATCATATAAGAGTTACAAAAATTATTTTTTTCATTTTTTTACAAAAAAATAATAAATTTTTTGGGTCAAACTTGGTCAAACAATAGTCAAACTCTTATAACTAACACATAAGAGTAAAAAAAAAAAAAAAATCACATTTTCCATTTTTTTACAAAAAATAACATTTTTTTTTGTCAAATTTGGTCAAACAACAGTCAAACTCTTATTACTTACACATAATTATCATATAAGAGTTACAAAAAATATTTTTTTTCATTTTTTTACAAAAAAAAAATGTTTGACAGCAGTCAAACTCTTATAACTCACACATAATTAACATTTAAGAGTTGAAAATTTTCACTTTTTTCATTTTTTCAGAAAAGAAAATTAATATTATTTGGTCAATTTTGGTAAAACTCGGTCAACTAGCAGTCAAACTCTTATAACTTACACATAGTTAACAGATAAGAGTCGAAAACTTTCACTTTTTCCAATTTTTTAGAAAAAATAAAAATATTATTTGATCAAATTCGGTCAAACTCTTATTATAACTAACATATAATTAACAAATAAGTGTCAAAAAAATTCACTTTTTTCATTTTTTTAAGAAAAAAATAACAATATTATTTGGTCAAATTCGGTGAAACTCGGTCAAACTCTTATAACTAACACATAATCAACATATAAGAGTCGAACATTTTTACTTTTTTCATTTTTTAGAAAAATATAATAATATTACTTGGTCAAATATGGTCAAACTCAATCAAATCTAACACACGTTATTTTTTCTAACGAACATTAATTTATTTTAACGGATGTTAATAATTTATGTTAACAAAATTAACTTTTGTTATCTCCATCATCTTCCCAAACCCAACATCCACCCCACCCTTCACATCCCACCACCTCCCCCATCACCACTGCCACAAACCATCACAACCAATCACCACTCCACCCAACCAACTCCACCATTTTCATCCCGGGAAATTTTCGCCAGTTTTCTTCCGATGTCCAGATCTATTTCTATGCTGAATATCTGTCAGATCGCTCTGGTCAGATTGAGCACCTCAGTTTTTAGAACATAACCCAGAAATTTGAAGTCGATCCAATGGTTAATGAATCCGGAATTTGATTTTTTCTGGTCCGACTGGGTTTGTTCGCTAGTTTTTTTTCCCGATGAATCTATCTCCCTATCCGGTGAATAGATTTCAGATCGCTCTGGTCAGAATGAGCGCCTAGGTGTTGCGAACATACTCCAGGAATTTGAAGTCGATCCAACGGTTAACGAATTGGGAATTTGAATTTTTCTGGACCGACTAGGTTTGTGGTGATTTTTGATTTAGCTACGTTTAATGTTCGTTAGAAAAAATAACGTGTGTTAGAAAAAGTTAACGACTGAATAAAATGTTGGTTAATTTTGTATATAAAACAATAGTACTCATAATACATTTTGTGTTGAGTAAACCACATTTCTGACATCCGTACTATATCAAGAATATCACTTTAACCTCCGTACTATCTAAACAACAAAAGGAACATGCGTACTATTGATTAATTAGCAAAACTAACCAAAATCATTAAAAAATTTAATGGACGTTAATAGATGTTAGAAACTTAACAAGCTAAATAACTGGTTCAGCCCTAATCTATGCATTTGTTTCCGTTTTCATCCTGAAATTTTGACATTTTTCGTTTTAGTCACTTGTGCCATTATCGTTAGGAACCTCAGTTTTCAATTAAACTAGCAAAATTTTTCCTTGTAATTAAACAGTTACAAATTAATTTAAAAAATTAAATTAACCAATTACTTATTTTTTTTCCTTAAAACTTTGAAGTACACCCAACTTAAAAAAAAATTAAAAAAAATACTGTAGTCTGTATGTAAATAAAATTAACAAATTACTCCCTCCGTCCCAAAACACTTTGCACTTATTACCGCTTTGGGTGTCCCATTGGTAAGTCTCATTTCCCAAAATGGACACTTTTATTATTAATATAATGAATTAACCACATTACTTAACATTAACTAGCTTAATTAAAAGATTAATCAGCCCAACTCAATTTACATTAAATACTTAATTTTCAAAATAAACGTTGTAATTGTTATTACCGCTTTGGGTGTCCCATTGGTAAGTCTCTCTCTCTCTCTCTCTCTCCACCACAATTCTAGAGAGAAGCGTCTCTCAAGTTCTCCTCCTCCGCCTCCACCGACATCGTCCTCTTCCGCTACCGCCCTCCGCCTCCGCCTCCAACACCGTCATTGCTACTCCCATCTTCCAGGTTCGTTCTCTCTCTCCGTCTCTCCGTCTCTTCTCTCTATCCGTCTCTCCGTCTCTTCTCTCTCTCCGTCTCTTTTCTCTTTCTCTCTCTATTTAAACAGAAATGTGCTTATGTGTGTGTCCATGTTTTGGATTTTAGATCTAGAAGTTAGGGTTTCAGATCTGTATTCCCATCCCCTCTCTTTAGTGTTCGTACATGTGTTCTTGAGTTTTTCAGATCCATATTTTTTTTTGTATAGATCTGTTGGATTTGTGAGATATCATTTGTGTTTGGTGTTGGTAGTGGTGCCCTAGGCACGTTTAATAAACGTTGTAATTGTTATCATTTATTTCATATCAATAAAGAGATGCTTTGATTATTATTGTTGTTCATGTTTACTTATAATAATCCCCGTCCCTAGTACTTGTTAAGCACTAGTATAAAGGCTAAATGATCATGGGATGATCATGTTAGATTTATGGGTACTTGTTTGGAACAAGGTACTGGACATGACCCGCTGTATGAGATTTATGTCATGGTCTATGTCGTACATATATCTCATATTAGTTTTGCCATTTGAATCCTTAGACATGAAGTTATTATAGTCTTCCACTTGATGAACATTGTGTTTGACATATTCAAACGCTACCTTAACACGGTAGTTATAAAGGGTATGATTGGCATAATCGGATTCCCGTTGGGAAGAATAATAAGCTAAATGGATTTGTCCCTCCACGGAGAGATGTCAAGCTTGGGCCCCTCGAAGGAATGATGTTGATGAAATGTTCGGCCGGACTCAAATGGATTGATTGGATCAACAGCATTTGAATTATCAACATATTCGGAATCGAGAAAGTATTGAACAAAAACAAGTTGACTGTCTGACCATGACTTGTGTTCAATGACATCGTGGACAAAGGGATTGTGACATATTCTAAAGGAATGCGAACTTGTATCTAGTTATACTATTTGGGTAGGTATGACGGTTTGCTAGAACCTAATCATATCTTATGGGATCATGTTTGACCCCATTGCCAACTTAGTATAATCCTAGAAGGTCACACACAATAGAACGAATCTTAAATAAAAGGACTATATTGGCATTTAGGGTCGGAGGACTTCCAAGGAATTTCTGGAAAGTTCTGGGCCTCCTGGTCAACCAAGCGGGCGCTTGGGTTGCACCAGGCGGGCGCCTGAACAAGCCGGAAAAAGATTTGGACTTTCTGCCCAAACAGGCGGGCGCCTGGGTAGGACCAGGCGGGCGCCCGGTATGCCGGTTGGAAAATTCCTAATTTGATTAGGAAAGGTTTTTGGCACAAGTTACCTATTTGGAATAGGTCTTAATTGTGTATAAAAAACCCCAATTCGGCCAGACCATATTAACTAAGTGCTTTTGTGAGTCTCAAAGAGTTTGAGAGAGATTTTATTTTGTTCTAAGATATCATTGATTGAGGAACAAAATAATTCACAAATAAATTCCATATAGTTCTTTATTATATTGTGAAAGTGTGTTTCATAATATTGGTCTAGCAACCAAGATCAAAGAAGCTCCTTTGATATTCGTTCGAAGTGTGGATACCCTCTAGAGGGTGAAAATCATCATCTTCAAAGTTCGTGTTCAAGCTTTGTGATCGTGATCAAGTCTTCAAATCTCCACCAAAGACCAAGAGAAAATTTGATAGCCATCAAGGGTTAGTTATTCCTATATTCATGTTTTTGTATTTGATTTAATCATATGAACGGATCTATGGGCTTTGGGTTTCAAAATTTTAAATGCTAAATTCCGCTGCGCATGTTACTACGAAACCCAACATTTGGTTGTGAACATCTACAAATTTGGATTTCACATCTCCTTTCTTCTGACTTTGGTTTTCGGGATCTACTATTCCCAGTTCATGATGTTTGTGTTTAGGTTTTAGAAATTGATTTAAAGATTGTTGTTTTGTTAATTTGTGCAGGTTTGCATTTTTTTCAAAATTTGTTGTTTAAGTGACGGTGGCTGTCAATTTGTGGGTTTTTTTATGGTTGTGGATGGATTGTGATGTTGGTGGTGGCGTTGGCGGTGCCGGTAAAGATAGTGGGTGGTGGCGTCAGCGGCAACAGTGGTGATGTTGGGCGGTGTTGAGGACGGTGATGGCGGCGGTGGTAGTGAGGACGGTGGTTGAGGTGGTGGTGTAAGTAAGACTGTTTATTCATGTGACTTGAATTAATGATTAGGGTTTAATTAATAAAAATATATTTTTAATCATCTTCTAGTTAATTGTTAAAAAAAAAGTCAAAAAAATAATTATAAAATTTGTAGTTAATTGTTAAAAAAAAAGTTTTCTAGTTAAAGGGGGCAAATTGAAAATATTAATTGTCATATCCGTTAAATTTTTAACGCCATTTAACGTCCATTGACACCCATTAACGATTTTGGTTAGTTTTGCTAATTTATCAATAGTACGCAGGTTACTTTTATTGTTTTGGTAGTACAGATGTAAATATGAAAAAACTCAATAGTACGAATGGCAAAAATGCAGTTTACTCAATAGTACGAGTGTCAAATTGATGTTGGGGCCATAGTACGAGGAACAGAAAACAGTTTACTCGTGTATGGGGAATTTGGATCTCAGCCCAACTCCTTATCTGGTATTTGATCTGGCTTGGGGTTTATGTGTAATAAAATCTCACACTGGGGGCCTTTGTGAAAAAATTCATATTTTATTTATGGTGTATACATACACCAAGTGTAAGTGTAGCCTTTTCGAAGACAAGCAGGAACCTGAGTCGATAATTATGTCACGTACGAGTAGAAGCAACTACATAACCTAGTGAATGTCCTGCACCAATTTATGACTTGCAATCAAGTAGGAATGGCCTACTACCTCAATGTGCCAAAGCTTTAACCTCTCATGCATGGATTGGGAGCTTTGTGGAAGGTTTTATTATGAAACAGATTTTTTAAATGTTTTTATTTTATTACAGTGGAGATATTTAAAAAAACTCTTTACTATAAAAGAGCAACTCTTTTTAAAATGAGTTTTTTTTTATGAGTTATTTCATTAATCTTTAAGGAATTCCGTCCAAAAGCCTCATTATGAATTTTATTTTGGCGTTTCAAGACCTAAATTGATGGAATCGAAATGCGAGACCCTAAATTGATACTTCTATATGTATGTTAGTCATATTTCGGACTCTACCCTTTACGTCGTCAATTTAGAATTTATACATTATATTGGGGCATTACGTAACATGGAGTGTTATTGGGCAAAATACAACAATCTATCTATATATTATATACTCCATCCGTCCAAATCACTTGAGACTTATTTCCATTTTGGGCTGTCCCACTTCACTTGAGACTCCTTAAAATGGTCATCTTTTTATAATTTTATATTTAATCTACCTCCCACTCATTCTCTCTCTTCATTTTCCACCACACAATTTATTCAACCAACCTACTTTTAACCCCACTCATTCTCTCTCCTCATTTTCTACCACACATTTTCTTTATTTTATTATTTTTCCTTAGTTATCGTGCCCACCTCCTAAGTCTCAAGTGAGGTGGGACGGAGGGAGTATATTATAGTAGAATCAAATGATATTCACAAAACGCACTAAAAGGAATTTAAGACGAGGGAGTGGCGGAATGTTACATAAAATAAAAATAAAAATGCTATACTATAGTACAATAATTAAATTACAAATGTTACAAACTATATCCAACTTATCTTACTCTCTTCTTGTTGTCGTATCGTCAAAGGATTTCTCATCGTCAGAAGAAAACTCCGGCTCTTGATTTCCTATTCCGCCTTAACCCAATCGTTTAACAAATTTTGATTTTCCAAATATTTTGGGGTTAAGTTTGCAGGGTGATCATCCAAAACATATCCACCAACGATTACCGCCTGCTCAATCAAAACCGTTGATACTCTTAGAATTAGAGATGGGGTAAGAAGTAGCGAGGCCAAAGTGTGAGTATGGGCTGGACTGGGCCGGCAATGGTCCAAACCTTCTATTCTGAACGGTTAAGAACCGATAGTGTAACGACCCAAACTTTCCAATAATAATACTCGTAATAGTCTTTAATTATCCATAAACTAGGAAATCCCAAACGTCAAAACACAATTCAAAATCCAACGTTCAAATGTAACGGCTAGCATAATCTAACCACAATTCAAAATAGTGTGGAAGCATAACTGTCTTTCAGACTTAACGGCTAGTACAACCCACTAGCTCTAACATAATTATAAAATAACTGTCTTAAAACTCTTCATGAAACCACGGACTGCCCTTCTTTGCGGTCTAATCATTCCCTCTACTCTTTACCTGGGGAAAAGAATATAAGAAAGGGTGAGCGAACAATGCTCAGTAAGTTCATACGGGATTTCTCCGGGTACTAAGAAGAGATGACCGAAAAAACGGAGCCAAACAATATTCTCAATGAAAGGCTAACATCAATAACTTAACTGTAGTAATCACAAGATACAATTATAACACTTAAAAAAGTTGTGGCACTATCACAAGTTCGTCAATTCTAAGTTACAATATATCTTTTCAGGGTGTTAAGTGAATAAAAGACGTTACACCTTTTCAGGGTGCTCCCTTATTAATATTAGATCATGATCATTAAGCTACTTCATCAAATAGCATATAAGTGTCTAAGTTCTTTTCAATCAAACTAGACAATTTTCATTTAGTCCTTTTCTATCAGACTAATTCCTGCTAAGTTCTTTTCATTCAGACAAAGTTAACTGCACCTGTTTCAATTAGATACAACAACAACATTCATTCAGGTGTTCAAAGGTACAAGAACACATAACACAATTTCAATCACTTTAGATACCCATTGTGTAATACCCGGCCTTGTAGCGCAAATATTTTATTTTGTGAATTTCCTTTTTATTAAGTTTTGGACTCATTAATTAAGAATAAGTATTGGGTTTCTTTTGGGCCTTAGTAAATAGAAACCCAATAGGTTATTGTAATCCTTTTTAGTTAAGAATTAAAAACCCTAGAGTATATAAATACTTAAAGACCCCTAGTATTATTTTTATTCATTAAAAAAAAAGGGGGCGGGGGGGGGAAGAACGGAAGATAGAGAGAGAGGCGACGGCGGGAGAGCAGCCGCTAGAAGGAGAAAGAAATCGGGAAAGAGAGGAAGAAAGAAAGAGAAGGAAATCGACCCAAGGTAAAACATAGTTTCCCTAACCTTTCTTATTCACCGTTATTGATCAAACCATTAGAAATCATGTTTGAAGGGAAACCTAATGGTACAATGATGAACTAGGGTTGCTAGAATGAAAGTCATAAAAGAGGAAGATGATGGATTGGGTGTGTGTGTGCGATTGTACGCATGTGTGTGTGAGTGGGCAATGTGTGCGTGTGTTTGCTGTGTGCATGTGTGTGTGTGTGGTGGCAGTGGCTGCTGTGTACTATGTGTGTGTGTGTGTACAGTATGGTGTGTGCGCGTGTACAGTAGGGTGTGTGTGTGTGTACAGAAGGTGTAAACAGTGTGTGTGCTTGTGATGGTGTGTGCTGTGAATAGTGTTTTGAGTGTGGGTAATCAAATACTAAAATATGATGAGTTAGAATAGAACTATAAAACCCTAAGTGTATGTTGGTAAACCTTAAAGGGCATTTTGGGTATAAGTTTAATGAGTAGTATAAAACCTATTATGGATATCAATCTTATTAAGGAGTTTAAGAGTACAACTCGTAGGTTAATAAAAGAAAAAGTAAAGTATTTTGGGGACGGAAGTAGAAAGTATTACTTTTGTCTAAGATAGTTATTTCGCGTGATTGTAGATACGTGCGCGTGGGGTTGCAGGAAGAATTAACGCAAGCCAAGGTAAGGAATTACGTTCTTAGTAGTATATTTGGCTTCAATCCTTGTTTAGCATTCTCAATCTCTGGTTTTGTTAAAAGTAATCTACCTATGTGGCTAGGTAGTGTTTTAAATAACTATTCCGTTCCGCGAATGTTATCGTTCTTTGTTATCCGCCCTATTGATTTTATTGTTGTTCAATTGGGCTATCATGTGTATGATTTGTATTGTGATTTTGGTGTCTAAAGTGAAATGTACACCTTCTTTTAAAAGTGATCAAGTAAAGTTTTGTAAAGTTAAGCTTTGTGTTGTAAATCTCTTTAAAGTGAAGTTTTGTAATAAGTAAAGTGACTTACAGTTATTTATAATCCTGAAGCGGATAAGTGGACCCCTTACAGTTATCCATAGTTCTAAGATGAATATGCGAACCCCTTTGCGTTGCTTGATGAAGTAGCGTATGTTATCATGATACACCGATATTGGGTGCAGTCAGTAGAAACCCGAGCCCTGGGTACAGCGTGTGCTTAACCCCTAAATTAAGTAAAGTGAAGTAAAGTAAAGTAAAGTGAAGTAAAGTGTGTTGTGAAAAGTTATGTTTTGGAAACTGACTTCTGTAGCCACATGTTTTCAAAGTAATGAGTTGTTAACATTTTTGGTAAATGTTTCTTTTCAAACTGAGTACCTGTTTGATCCTTGAGTAATATCCTTTCATTGTTAATTCATTGTTACCGTTCGTTTCGGTAATCTCCTCTTAGTACCCGAGGGGATCCCGTATGAACTTATTGGCATTGTTCTCTCATTCCTTCCTTCTTATTTCTCTCCAGGTTACAAATAAGTAGGTCAAGGGTCGCAAGGTTTGGCGGCATAGAAGTTATATTTTGAATAAAGTTAGTTAGTAATTATGATTTCCGTTACGTTTAAGTTTAGATTTTATATTCCGTTAGTTACCATTTGAGCTAGTGATTTGTACTAGCCGTTTGGGTTTGAATGTTGGTTAAGGTTTGAATTGTGGTTATTTGTAGCCGTTGGGGCATTATGAATTTGAGATTTATTCAAATTATTTATTATTTATTAGTATTGAAAAGTTGGGGTGTTACAGTTGGTATCAGAACCCCAGATTAAGATTACTTGGGAGACTCAGACTTAGAAGTAAAACTATGTGGAGAAATAGTACATAATGATTTTGGGCCTTAGAACTCTGATAAGAACAAAGTATTATTGAGAAGTAATAATTGAGTAAACCCTGCTAAGTAGGGATTCCATTTTGGGGAACTTTCTAAGTTTAGAAACTTTCTTTTTAGAAACTTGCTATTTTAGGAAAGGACCTAAAGTGAGGTTCTAAAGGAAGATGAGTATATACTTGGGATGTGGTTCGAATGAATATTATCTTTTCCTTAAGAATGAATGCACTTCGGGATATATGTGGTTCTAGGTGTATTATCCAATGAAGAAAGGGAAGAAGTAGAGGTAGAGATCGAAGGAAGCGAAGTCTCTCCAATTGTGATTGATAGTGAAGAAGAAGGGTCAGACTTAGAGCTTTCGGAAGGTGAATGGGCTCAAGAGATAGAGATGCCTAAGCGTAGATCTCGAGGAAGATCAAAGGGATCTAAGAAGAAAGCTTATGTACCAACCGGAAGACCTAGGGGTAGACCTAGAAAGAATGTAACCCCATGAATTATGAGGGGAGTAGTCAGTTATTAGTTTTCTTTTCTTAGAAGTTTAATATTCTTTTTAGTTCTATTAGTAAAGAACTTAGTTATGATTTTAGTTTTGGTTTCAATTAAAGGAATAAAAGTTAGTTTAAAGTTGAGATATTTCAAATCTTGTGTAAACTTCAATTTAGTCCTGTTCGTATAAATTGATAAAAGCGTTAACAGCAACTATAGCAGTTAGTCCCGTGGGAACGGCCTATAGAGGTATAAATTCGTTTAAGTGAAACGACTAAGTAGGGTTAAAGGCCTAAAGTAAGGCCGATTCGGTGAAAGGTCTAAAGTAAGACTGATGTATGAAGTAAGTAAGTGAAGTTAGTAAGAGATCAAGTTAAAGTATAGGCTTGTGATAAGTCAATAAATTGTGAAATCAAGTAATCGACTCTATTAAATCTATTGGTGAGAGGATGTAAACACCGTTCCCGTGAAAGGGTATTAATCAGTTATATATCTTTATCTTCAGATGTCTGGAAGAGGAAGAGGAAACCGTGGCAATGCGCGCAACGCTGGGAATGCGGGAAACACAGGTAATCAAGGCACTATTGATCCGAACATGGATAACCTATTACAAACACTAAACCAGACAGTGGCCGGTATCGGACAAGTGGTGACTCAACTGGCGCAACCTCAAAACCAACCTCAGCAAGTACCAATGAGGGACCTGCTAGAATTATTTCAGAGGAGGAAGCCGGATACATTCTCAGGTAGTTCAAAAGAGAAGCCGGAAGACTGGATTAAGGACATGGAGCATATCTTCGAGACCTTAACTTTTACCACAGAGCAAAGGGTCATTTTTGCAACGTTTGTGATTAAGGGTGCGGCTCGCACTTGGTGGGATACGGAGAAGAGAGCAGCGTTGGCTCGAGGTGAGGGAAATTTCACCTGGGAAAGGTTTAAGGTAGTGTTCAACAAAAAGTACTACCCGGCTAGTGTTCGTAACGCCAGGGTGGCGGAATTCCTGACTTTAACTCAAGGTACCAAGACAGTGGATGAGTACAATGAAAGATTTATGGATTTACTGGAATTTGCACCAACATTCTTCGACAGCGAGGAGCAAAAAGCTAGGAAGTTTGAAGCTGGGCTAAGTGATCAGATTCGGTACAGGATCACGCCTCTGCAATTGGCTACCTATGGGCTGGTTGTGGATTGAGCTAGAGTTATAGATAAGGAGTCGGACGAGTACCGCAGCAGGAAGGATGAGAAGAAGAAGTCTAGTGATAAGTTCGCTAGTAAATATTCGGCTGGTAATAAAGGGCAGTTCAATGATCGAGACCGAGACAGTCATGGAAAAAGGAAAGCCGAGGGAGGCTACGATCGTACGACAAACAAGTATCCAAACAAGAACTCTGGACACCGAACCGTTTATGATAAGGGCAAAGCTAAGGAACATGTGGCCGCCGATGTGTGCCCTGCATGTGATGGGACTCATAAAGACGACATGTGCAAGTACAAAGATAGGAAATGCTACAACTGTGAGAAGATCAGACATCCACAATGGAAGTGCCCAGAGCCGAAAAAGAATGCACCTGCTCATGGAGCGAAGACGGATGACAAAAGTAAGGTTAACGGGCAGGGACGTATGTTCACCATGACCGCTAGAGATGCTAAAGCCACGAATGACTTGGTGGTCGGTACGCTTCAGATCTATTCACGTAATATATACTCTTTGATTGATTCTGGTGCCACTCATTCTGTGATTAATTCAAAGTTGGCAAATCAGTTGAAACTGACTCCTAAGGTATTAGAAGTACCCTTAATAATCGATACCCCGACTAAGGAGTCGATCCCAGTTACTCCAGTGTTTCAAAATTGTCCTCTAAAGATAGGCGATAGATAACTCGAGGTTGATCTCATATGTATCGATCTCAGCGACTTTGATATTATCCAAGGTATGGATTGGCTGGCCGCGTATCATGCCAAAGTAGACCGTTTTAAAAAGGAAGTGAACTTCGAATCACTCTCTGGAGAAAGATTCTGTTTTCAAGGGTCTAAACCGAGAGTCCGGACCGGTCTGATTTCTGTAATGAAGGCTCGTAAATTGTTAAGGAAGGGTTGTGAGGGCTTTGTAGCGTACATTAGTGAGACAAGCAAGAAAGAAGTGACCATAGAATATCTTTCCATAGTGAAGGAATTTAAAGATGTTTTCCCTGAGGACTTACTGGAAATACCACCGGAGCGAGAAGTCGAGTTTTCAATAGATTTAGCACCAGAGACTGCACCAATTTCGAGAGAACCATATAGGATGGCTCCGGTGGAACTTAAAGAGTTAAAGGAACAGTTACAAGAGTTATTGGACAAGGGTCTGATTAGGCCGAGTGCATCACCGTGGGGTGCGCCGGTTTTATTTGTAAAGAAGAAGGATGGGTCGATGAGGTTATGTATTGATTATCGGGAGTTAAACCGTGCGACGATTAAGAATAAGTATCCTTTGCCTAGAATCGATAATTTGTATGATCAACTCCAGGCTGCATGCTATTTCTCTAAGATTGATCTGCGTTCTGGATACCATCAGTTGAGAGTGAAAAAGGAAGATGTGGCAAAGACAGCTTTTAGGACTAGGTATGGGCACTATGAGTTCCTGGTAATGCCGTTTGGATTGACAAATGCGCCTACTGTGTTTATGGAGCTTATGAATAGAGTATTTTAAGAGTATTTAGACATGTGTGTAATAGTGTTCATCGACGACATCTTGGTGTACTCTAAGTCAAAAGAGGAGCATGAAGAACATTTGAAATTAGTATTACAGATTCTGAGAGAGCAAAAGTTATATGCCAAGTTTAAGAAGTGTGAGTTCTGGCTTGAGAAAGTGGCGTTCTTGGGGCATGTGGTGTCTAAGAATGGGGTGGCAGTTGACCCTGCGAAATTCGAGGCTATAGTGAATTGGGAGAGACCAACTTCTGTTAGCAAAATAAGGAGCTTCTTGGGTTTAGAGGGTTATTACCGCAGGTTCGTGGAAGGATTTTCGAAGTTTTCGCTACCATTGACTAAGTTAAACACGAAAGGGACAAAGTTTGTATGGTCGGACGATTGTGAGAAGAACTTTCAAGAATTGAAAAGGCGATTTGTAGCGACTCCAAAACCCGTCCCTATTTATTTTATATTTTTGGGGATTTTTATTTGACTTATATGTGCATTTTATGTGTTGCATCATATTTTATGATTTGCATATCATACTTGATTATTTGTGTTATTTACTTAGTTAGTAAAAATAATGATTAAAGGAGTTAAATGATTAAGTTGAAACTTTAGGGTCCTTGTTGAATTATAAGTTAATGGGCTTAAGTGTTAACTTTGAAAGTTGGGTGATCCATATGTAAAATTTGGGTAAAATTCTCAATATAACTAGTTGCTTCTTTTCCTCTTTCTCTGTATACTTTCCTCTGCAACTTTCCTCGTTCCTTCGTAGGGTTAAAGAGAAAAAGGTAAGTTCGACCCATTTCGATTTAATTCTTTTTATTTACTTACCCGTTTTAAAAACTAATTATATAAAAATGATCAGGGCGTCGAATAGGTCATTTCTAGCCGAACAAAACTTATTCCAGCGGTACTTTTTCCGGAACTAGGTAAGTTACTAATTCCCCTTTAAATGTTAAAATAGTCATATATGCTATATGTGATACTTCTAATTATTAATTTTGTGTTTTGGGTAATATTTGCTATACTTGTAATTTTGGGATAAAGGGAGTAGATGGAAGTTTGTTTGGCTGAGTTTGGAAATGGCTTAGAAACTTATATTGAAATCTTAATGAAGTATCAAGGTTGTGTACTAAGTTGTGTATTAAGTTGTGCAGTATATGTTATGTTTGTGGGACGGAAGGAGTAAAAATTGAACTAAGGAAGAATCTGGGATTTGGCCCAAATTAGGAGGAGGCGCGCGCACCCTATATAAGGAAGCGCACGCACCCATTGTTACCAACCTAGGCAAAATTGAATGGAGAAGGGAGGCGTGCGCATCCTTTTGGGTGAGGCGCGTGCACCCTTAAGTGAACCAAAAATAGTGAGGTTCTGGTCCTTGGAAGCGCGCGCACCCTATGGGGTGAGGCGTGCGCATCCCCCCTGTTTCCAAGGTTTGATAGTTGTGTTATATGGGGTATAAGAGGACAAGTGTTTTGTGATCCTTGGGGTTGTTTATGACTTAAACGTGAATGTGTATGACTTTTATGTCGTCGATGAAAAGATTGGGTTGTGACTAAATGTCCTTATTATGGACTCTTTATGAGAAATCTTTCGCGTGCATCTTGTGATGTTTTTGGCTTAATTCCTTCTTGGATTAAATGCCTTGGGTTTTGTTTAGCAAGTATTCATTACTGTGCTTTTTGTGAAAGTCCAGCTGGTCTTGTTGTGGAGTCAGCCAATGGAAGAATTATAGTGGTACAGGTAAGTCCACTATAAGGTTTTCCATTGGAGCTTGTGAGTCAGGCGGTGGGAGAATTATAGTGCCACATAAGCCAGGTTCACTATAAGGTATCCACTGTGCCTTCTAGTTTCCCCAGTCCAGATTGGTCTTGGATGGGATGAATTGCTCCCTTTGGTGAGTATTTGGGTTATGACTTTGTGTCATATTTCCCTCTCTGGTTACTTGGTTCTATTGGTTATGGTTTGGTTTTCGGGATCCCGACGGCTTCAGCTATTTATGCTGCTCAGATGGTTTTCTCTGATGGGTTTCTCAGTTGGTATTCTCATCAGTTATGGTTATTGGGTAAACCTTGGCTTGGTATCCACCAGAGTGTGGGCAATGTGATAAAAGTGATATATGAGTTGATGTTATGTGCTATATGCTATATGATTACTGTTGATATTGTTTCTTTATGATCATCATATCAGCATGTAACGTAGTTGCATTTTAGTAGCTTACTGAGATTTATTCTCACCCTTATTTGTTTACTGTTTTAGATAAAGGCGGGTCCAGGGGATATGACACTTGGCACGGGAGGACGTTTGTTTGGTAAGAGTTGGGACTTGTTTTGTTGAAGGTTACATTATGTAAATGTAAACCCTTTGGGTAGAGTACCCGTACTTTCTTATGGTTACATCTATTTTGGTAAAAGTTGATGTATGTACATTTGTTTAAAAGTTTGTAAGCCTTCGGGCTAAGTACTTTCGCTGTGAAAGTGTTTGTAGAAGTTTGTTTCAAGTTAAGTGAAGTCTTTGAACTTCAAGTGTGTTATTGTTCCACTTTCTAAAAGTATATTTCGAAAAAAATTTCTAAAAAGGTTTTATAACGTCTTCCACTCGTGTCCCGAGCGTGGGGCCAAGTAGGACCACGGGTACGGGGCGCGACAGTTGGTATCAGAGCTAGGTTGTAGATGGTCTAGAATGACTAAATGACCTAGGAGGGTAGTAGAGTATAGAGTGAGTAACGTTGAGTGTGTGATGCAGGTATTCATTAAAAATGGGTGAAACTGACGGAGATCAGGCCGGCTCTTCGGGGCAAGGGGATGCCAGAGAAGAGGCTCGAATTATGTTTCAGGGAATGTTTGAAGCAGCGATGAAAACTATAAATGATCAGAGGCGAGAAAGAGAACAGGTACCACCAAGATATGGCCTAGAACAGTTTCTGAAAATGAAGCCTATGGAGTATGATGGAGAGCCCGATGTATCTAAAACTGAAAGGTGGATTGAATCGATGGAAAAGATCTTTGATGCTTTGAGATGTTCGGAGGAAGATCAAGTCAGGTTTGCTACCTATAAACTGAATGGAGCGGCTGAGCATTGGTGGAAAGCTTTGAAAACAAAATGGGATGAGACTCATGTACCTTATACTTGGGAGAATTTTCTGGGAAAGTTCAAAGAACACTTCATTCCTCGAGTAGATCAAGACAGGAAGGAGATGGAATTTCTTAACTTGGAGTAAGGTTCTATGTCAATTGCTCAATATTCAGCTAAATTTTCAGAGTTGTCCAGGTATTGTACTCACCTGGTGGCAACTGAGGAGAGGAAGGCTACGAGGTTTGTGAAAGGTTTGAAAACCGTGATTAGAACTCAGCTAGTATCCCATAAGTTGCAAGATTTTCAAGATGCAGTGGATCGAGCTTACCAGGTGGAGCATGACATTGAGGAACATAAAAGGAAAATGGAATTGTTAGGCGCTGGGAAGCAAGTTAGGCAACCACAACGTGGTGAGAGTAGAGGAAATCAAGGTGGATCTTCACAATTTAAAGGGTCTTCTCAAAGACAGTCAGGTAATAGAAATCAAAGTAACACTTCAGGGAGTCAGAGTAAAGGAGTTTGTAATTATTGTCAGAAAGAAGGGCATTCAGAAGAGAGATGTTGGAAGAAGCAGGGCAAGTGTTTGAACTGTGGTCAGTTAGGACATTTTCAGAGGGATTGCCCTAAGTATAGGATGCAAGCATCGGGAAGTGTGGTTGGGTCCTCTCAGGGTCAGAAGAGGGATTCCTCAGGCAAGCCTAAGGTTCAGGGTCGTGTTTTTGCTATTTCTCAGCAACAGGCTTCGGAGTCCTCTAATGTGATAGGAGGTATTATTTCTGTGTCTAGTTTGAGGGCACGTACACTTATAGACCCTGGATCATCGCATTCTTATGTGTCTGTGCATTTTTCTTCTCGATTGCATTTGTCTTCTGAATCTCTACCTTATGTGTTAGAGGTGTCAACTCCTATAGGGGAGTGTTTGGTGACCAATGAGGTGTTGCATTCTTGTGATGTGCATATACGTGAGCATATTTTACCTGCTGATTTAGTTATCTTACCATTACAAGATTTTGATGTTATCTTGGGTATGGATTGGTTGGGTAAATATCATGCGTCTGTTGATTGTGCTAATAAGGTGGTTACATTTTCTATCCCAAATGTTCCTAAATTTTCTTTTGAAACTGTTCCTTGGGGTAGAGAGATTAGAATTATTTCTTATATGAAGGCTAGAAAGTTGTTGAACCGTGGTTGTGTGGGGTATTTGGCTAGTGTTCTTGATACTACTAAAAGGGTTCCTGATATTGGGGATGTGCCTATTGTTAAAGAATTCTCAGATGTATTTTCTTCTGAGTATGCTATGCCTCCTGACCGGGAAATAGAGTTCTGTATTGACTTACTTCCAGGTACGGCTCCTATATCTGAGGCACCTTACAGAATGGCCCCAGCTGAATTGAAAGAGTTGAAGGTTCAGTTGCAGGAGTTACTTGATCGAGGATTCATTCGTCCTAGTGTATCCCCGTGGGGAGCTCCAGTATTATTTGTTAAAAAGAAAGATGGGTCCTTGAGACTGTGTATTGACTACAGAAAGCTGAATCAGGTAACTATAAAGAATAAATATCCGCTTCCTCATATTGATGATTTATTTGATCAACTTCAAGGGTCAGTTGTCTTTTAAAAACTTGACTTGAGGAGTGGGTACCACCAGTTGAAAATCCGTTCTGAAGACATTTCTAAAACTGCTTTTCGTAGTAGATATGGCCATTATGAGTTTCTTGTTATGCCTTTCGGGTTGACTAATGCTCCGGCTGTTTTTATGGATATGATGAATAAGGTCTTTAAAACTTATCTTGATACCTTTGTGGTTGTATTTATTGATGATATTCTGGTTTATTCCAAGTCCCGGGAGGAGCATGAGCAACATTTACGAATGGTTTTATCTATTCTTCGTGAGAAGCAGTTGTTTGCTAAATTCAGTAAATGTGCTTTTTGGCTTAATGAAGTATCTTTTCTTGGGCATGTGATTTCGAATAAAGGTATATCATTTGATCCCTCCAAAGTTGAGGCTATTGTGAATTGGAGGAGGCCAGAATCAGTTACAGAAATTCGATGTTTCTTGGGGTTAGCTGGGTACTACAGAAGGTTTATTGAGGGGTTTTCTAAGATTGCAACTCCCTTGACTCATTTGACTCGAAAGAATATTCCTTATGTGTGGAATAAAAAATGTCAAGTTAGTTTTGAAGAGTTGAAGAAGAGATTGACTACAGCTCCTATTCTCGCCCTACCTAATGGTAATGATGATTTGGTAATCTATAGTGATGCTTCTAAAGAAGGTCTCGGGTGTGTATTAATGCAGAATGGAAGGGTGATTGCATATGCTTCGAGGAAGTTGACTCCGAGTGAGCAGAATTATCCTATCCATGACCTGGAGCTGGCAGCTATTGTCTTTGCATTACACAAGTGGAAACATTATCTTTATGGAGCAAAGTTTGAGATTTTCACAGATCATCAGAGTTTGAAGTATCTTTTCTCCCAGAAAGAGTTGAATAATAGACAACGAAGATGGATGGAGCTATTGAAGGATTACGATTGCACCATTTCTTATCATCCGGGCAAGGCAAATGTGGTAGCTGATGCTATTAGCCGAAAGTCTTATGTAGCTTCATTGATGGTGCGGGAATGGAAGATGTTGGAGGATGCTCGAGATTGGAGTCCTTATGAATCAAAGCATGGAGCTATTTTTGCGAACATTCGAGTATTTCCAACTTTAGTTCAACAAATAAAGGAAGCTCAGAAGGATGACCCGGAATTGGTAAAGATTATGGATAAAATCAAAGATGGTAAATTTGAGGATTTCTCCCTCAGTCCTGAAGGGGTATTGACTTTCAGAGGTCGGTTGTGTGTGCCTAATGTTGATGGGATTAAACACCAAGTTCTTGATGAAGGCCATAAATCAAGGTATACTATTCATCCCGGGAGTACTAAAATGTATCAGAATTTGAAGCAACACTTTTGGTGGAATAATATGAAGAGAGGGATAGCGGATTATGTATCCAAGTGCTTAACATGTCAACAAGTTAAAGCTGAACATCAAAGGCCTACAGGATTGCTTCAACAGTTGGAGATTCCGGAATGGAAGTGGGAACAAGTTACCATGGATTTTATGACAGGGTTACCTCGTACTCGAAGAAGGTTTGATGCGGTTTGGGTGATTGTTGATAGATTGACAAAGTCTTCTCATTTTCTACCTATTGAGATCGATTATTCTATGGAAAAGCTTGCAACCTTGTATATTAATGAGATCGTGAGGTTACATGGAGTTCCAGTGAGCATTGTATCTGATCGTGACCCTAGATTCACATCTCGGTTTTGGCAAGCGTTTCAGAAGGCTTTGGGTTCAGAGTTGAGGTTTAGTACAGCTTTTCATCCTCAAACAGATGGTCAGTCCGAAAGAACTATCCAGATTCTTGAGGATATGTTGATGGCTTGCTCAGTTGATTTTTCAGATTCGTGGGATATTCATTTGCCTCTCGTAGAGTTTGCTTATAATAACAGTTTTCAGTCCAGTATTGGGATGGCTCCTTATGAAGCCTTGTATGGAAGGAAATGTCGGTCTCCTATCTGTTGGGATGAAGTAGGAGAAGCCAAGATTTGGGGTGTTCAGATGGTTAATGATTCAGTTGAGAAGGTTAAACTTATTCGAGATCGTTTGAGTACTGCCCAGAGTAGACAGAAAAGCTACGCTGATCATCGGAGGCGAGACCTTGAGTTCGAAAAGGGTGACTTTGTGTTTTTGAAGGTTTCCCCTAAGGTTGGTATTCGAAGATATGGAAAGAAAGGCAAGCTTGCTCCGAGGTTTATTGGTCCATTTGAGATTCTTGGAAGAGTGGAGGATCGGGCTTATCGTCTTGCTTTACCTCCTTCTCTTGATAAGATCCATAATGTGTTTCATATTTCTATGCTTCGGAAGTATGTGTATGATTCTTCTCATGTTTTATCTGAGGTTCCCGAGGATATTGAGCCGAGTATGTCTTATGAGGAACATCCGGTCCAAGTCATTGATTCGAAGGTGCAAGAATTGAGAAACAAAAGTATTCCTCTTGTTCGAGTTGTGTGGAGGAATCATAATGTGGAGGAATCGACTTGGGAACTTCGGGAAGAGATCGAGAGGAAGTACCCTTGGTTGTTTGAGGGCCTCGGTAAGTAACCCTAAAATTCAGGACGAATTTTCTTTAAGGGGGAGTGATTGTAGCGACCCCAAAACCCGTCCCTATTTATTTTATATTTTTGGGGATTTTTATTTGACTTATATGTGCATTTTATGTGTTGCATCATATTTTATGATTTCCATATCATACTTGATTATTTGTGTTATTTACTTAGTTAGTAAAAATAATGATTAAAGGAGTTAAATGATTAAGTTGAAACTTTAGGGTCCTTGTTGAATTATAAGTTAAGGGGCTTAAGTTGGGTGATCCATATGTAAAATTTGGGTAAAATTCTCAATATAACTAGTTGCTTCTTTTCCTCTTTCTCTGTATACTTTCCTCGTTCCTTCGTAGGGTTAAAGAGAAAAAGGTAAGTTCGACCCATTTCGATTTAATTCTTTTTATTTACTTACCCGTTTTAAAAACTAATTATATAAAAATGATCAGGACGTCGAATAGGTCATTTCTAGCCGAACAAAACTTATTTCAGCGGTACTTTTTCCGGAACTAGGTAAGTTACTAATTCCCCTTTAAATGTTAAAATAGTCATATATGCTATATGTGATACTTCTAATTATTAATTTTGTGTTTTGGGTAATATTTGCTATACTTGTAATTTTGGGACAAAGGGAGTAGATGGAAGTTTGTTTGGCTGAGTTTGGAAATGGCTTAGAAACTTATATTGAAATCTTAATGAAGTATCAAGGTTGTGTACTAAGTTGTGTATTAAGTTGTGCAGTATATGTTATGTTTGTGGGACGGAAGGAGTAAAAATTGAACTAAGGAAGAATCTGGGATTTGGCCCAAATTAGGAGGAGGCGCGCGCACCCTATATAAGGAAGCGCACGCACCCATTGTTACCAACCTAGGCAAAATTAACTGGAGAAGGGAGGCGTGCACATCCTTTTGGGTGAGGCGCGTGCACCCTTAAGTGAACCAAAAATAGTGAGGTTCTGGTCCTTGGAAGCGCGCGCACCCTATGGGGTGAGGCGTGCGCATCCCCCCTGTTTCCAAGGTTTGATAGTTGTGTTATATGGGGTATAAGAGGACAAGTGTTTTGTGATCCTTGGGGTTGTTTATGACTTAAACGTGAATGTGTATGACTTTTATGTCGTCGATGAAAAGATTGGGTTGTGACTAAATGTCCTTATTATGGACTCTTTATGAGAAATCTTTCGTGTGCATCTTGTGATGTTTTTGGCTTAATTCCTTCTTGGATTAAATGCCTTGGGTTTTGTTTAGCAAGTATTCATTACTGTGCTTTTTGTGAAAGTCCAGCTGGTCTTGTTGTGGAGTCAGCCAATGGAAGAATTATAGTGGTACAGGTAAGTCCACTATAAGGTTTTCCATTGGAGCTTGTGAGTCAGGCGGTGGGAGAATTATAGTGCCACATAAGCCAAGTTCACTATAAGGTATCCACTGTGCCTTCTAGTTTCCCCAGTCCAGATTGGCCTTGGATGGGATGAATTGCTCCCTTTGGTGAGTATTTGGGTTATGACTTTGTGTCATATTTCCCTCTCTGGTTACTTGGTTCTATTGGTTATGGTTTGGTTTTCGGGATCCCGACGGCTTCAGCTATTTATGCTGCTCAGATGGTTTTCTCTGATGGGTTTCTCAGTTGGTATTCTCATCAGTTATGGTTATTGGGTAAACCTTGGTTTGGTATCCACCAGAGTGTGGGCAATGTGATAAAAGTGATATATGAGTTGATGTTATGTGCTATATGCTATATGCTATATGATTACTGTTGATATTGTTTCTTTATGATCATCATATCAGCATGTAACGTAGTTGCATTTTAGTAGCTTACTGAGATTTATTCTCACCCTTATTTGTTTACTGTTTTAGATAAAGGCGGGTCCAGGGGATAGGACACTTGGCACGGGAGGACGTTTGTTTGGTAAGAGTTGGGACTTGTTTTGTTGAAGGTTACATTATGTAAATGTAAACCCTTTGGGTAGAGTACCCGTACTTTTTTATGGTTACATCTATTTTGGTAAAAGTTGATGTATGTACATTTGTTTAAAAGTTTGTAAGCCTTCGGGCTAAGTACTTTCGCTGTGAAAGTGTTTGTAGAAGTTTGTTTCAAGTTAAGTGAAGTCTTTGAACTTCAAGTGTGTTATTGTTCCACTTTCTAAAAGTATATTTCGAAAAAATTTTCTAAAAAGGTTTTATAACATCTTCCACTCGTGTCCCGAGCGTGGGGCCAAGTAGGACCACGGGTACGGGGCGCGACACGATTGGTGTCTGCGCCTGTTCTTACGGTACCAACAAACAAGGATGGTTTTGTGATTTATAATGATGCTTTATTGAAAGGTTTGGGTTGTGTGTTGATGCATAACGACAAGGTGATAGCTTATGCGTCTAGGCAACTCAAGAACCATGAGAAGAACTATCCTACCCATGATTTGGAGTTAGCGGCCGTGGTGTTTGTATTAAAGATTTGGAGACACTATTTGTATGGGGTACCATGTGAGATTTTACCGACCATAAGAGTCTTAAGTATATTTTCACTCAGAAAGAGTTGAATATGAGGCAGAGAAGATGGCTCGAATTACTTAAATATTATGATTGCAAAATTCTGTATCATCCTGGAATAGCCAATAAAGTGGCAAATGCGTTAAGTAGAAAGAACCATGGATCATTAGCGGCTATGATTTCTAAGGGGGTAAGTAAATAGGGAAATAGTGAAATAGTGAAACTGGAAGTTAGAGTTAAAGGTTATTTGGCTCAGATGAGTGTACAACCAACATTGTTGGTAAGAATCAAGGAAGCTCAGAATGTGGATGAGGAGTTAGCTGTAATCCACAAGACCATAAGTAAAAAGGGAACGGTAGATTTCCATGTAGGTGATGACGGGATTATGAGGTATCAATCGAGGATTTGGGTGCCTAATGATGAAAGTATTAAGAGGGAAATTCTTGAGGAAGCTCACTGTTCAAGGTTTTCGATTCATCCTGGGAGTACAAAGATGTACAAAGATTTAAAGGAATCTTTTTGGTGGAACAATATGAAGAGTGAGGTAGCAGAGTTCATGTCCAAGTGTTTAGTATGTCAGCAAGTGAAAAGTGAACACCAGAAACCCGCAGGACTACTACAATCGCTACCTATTCCAGAGTGGATGTGGGAGCACATCACTATGGATTTGGTGATTGGACTTCCTAGGATATTAAAGGGTCATAATGCAATTTGGGTTATAGTGGATAGGCTCACTAAATCGGCTCATTTTCTAGCAATCAAAGTGACTGATTCGTTGGAAAAGTTATCTAAGTTGTATGTGGATGAGATCGTGAGGTTACATGGGATATCGGTCTCTATAGTGTCAGACCGAGATGCGAGATTCATATCAAATTTCTGAAAGAGTTTACAGAGAGCGTTGGGGACGGAATTAACTATGAGTACAGCGTTCCATCCTCAGACAGACGAACAGTCAGAAAGGACGATTCAAACTCTTGAAGACCTACTGAGAGAAATGTCGTTGGATTGGCAAGAAGCGTGGGATGATCACTTACCACTAGTAGAGTTTGCCTACAACAACAGTTACCACTCTAGTATTGGAATGGCACCGTATGAAGCTTTGTATGGTCGGAAATGTAGATCGCCTGCGTGTTGGGATGAAGTAGTTGAAAGGAAGTTAACTGGACCCGAAATTGTTCAAGTAACAGCTAATAAGGTACAAAAGATTCGTAAGTGGTTGTTAACTACGGAGAGTAGGCAGAAATCGTATGCGGATAATCGAAGATGTGATCTAGAGTTTCAAATAGGGGATCACGTGTTCTTGAAGTTCTCACCGATAAAAAGAGTCGTGCGATTTGGAATTCGTGGATGTTAAGTCCTACATATGTGGGACCATTTGAGATTTTACAACGAATAGGAGCGGTAGCCTATAAGTTGGATTTACCTCCTGTATTGGCTGCTGTGCACAATGTATTTCACGTGTCGATGTTGAGGAAGTACGTAGCCGAACCGAGCCACGTCATAGAGTAAAAGCAGTTACGTTTTCGTGAAGACTTGAGTTATGATGAGAAGCCAGTGAGAATTGTAGACCGTAAAGATCAAGTATTGCGGAAGCGAGTGATTCCGTACGTAAAAGTGCAGTGGAGCAATCACACGGAAAGAAAAGCCATGTGGGAGCTCGAAAGTGAAATGCGTGATATGTATCCCACTTTGTTTGAAGATTAAGGTACGTTTAGTTTGGAGGACCAAACTCTTTTAAGGGGGTAAGAATGTAATACCCGGCCTTGTAGCCCAACTATTTTATGTTGTGAATTTCTTTTTCATTAAGTTTTGGACTCATTAATTAAGAATAAGTATTGGGTTTATTTTGGGCCTTAGTAAATAGAAACCCAATACGTTATTGTAATCCTTTTTAGTGAAGAATTAAAAACCCTAGAGTATATAAATACTTGGAGACCCCTAGTATTAATTTTATTCATTAAAAAAAAGGGGGGGGGAGAACGGAAGATAGAGAGAGAGGCGACGGCGGGAGAGCAGCCGCTAGAAGGAGAAAGAAATCGGGAAAGAGAGGAAGAAAGAAAGAGAAGGAAATCAACCCAAGGTAAAACCTAGTTTCCCTAACCTTTCTTATTCACCGTTATTGATTAAACCATTAGAAATCATGTTTGAAGGGAAACCTAATGGTACAAGGATGAACTAGGGTTGCTAGAATGAAAGTCATAAAAGAGGAAGATGATGGATTGGGTGTGTGTGTGTGTGTGATTGTACGCATGTGTGTGTGAGTGGGCAATGTGTGCGTGTGTTTGCTGTATGTTGGGTATGCCCACATATATCTCAGTTTTAATGTATTAGGATTTATTAGATTTGATTGATCCATCACCTAAGTTTTATTTCATGGACTTTAGACCCACATGTAAGAAGTATTTATACTTCATTTTTTAGGTTGTCCATTGTTATAGAATAGGCTTAGAAATAGGGCAAGAAGATCAAGTTTCAAGAAAAATCACTCAGTGAGTTTGAGCCGCGCTTATGCGCCTCCTGCGCCACGCGCCATGCGCCTCTTCACTCGCGCCTTGCGCCATTTAGAGCGCGCGCATAAGGATTTCTTCATAAGCTTACGCGCCTCTGCGCCCCTTGTTTTAAGCGCACGCTTACTGTGCGCCTATTGGCTAAATGCGCCTCTTGGCTCAAACGCGCCTCAAAGTGTTTATTCAAACACTCAGTGATTTATTGAAGACTCGAAGACTTGAAAAGAATTCAAAATTACGCCAATGATCCAACGGTGGATAAAAGATGCATATGCGCCTAATCTGTTGACACGTGTCCATAACGGTCACATTTATGTTGAGTGTCAAAATGGCCATAAAATATGCATGCTCCAATCAACGAACGACAGCTCATCTTATCCACAAGGATTTCCAAACGGCTAGTTTTTTGAAGTTCACTATAAATACCCCATAACTTCAACATTTTGAAGTTGCTGAGTTTTGCTAAGAATTTCAAGAATTTCTCTCTCAAAGCATTTGTTGAAGATTTGAAGATTGCCTTCGTTTTTCCAGATTTCTCAAGAACATCTTCATACCTTCATCCTTAGCCCAGATCTTCAAAGCCTTAACACTTTAGTTTCTTGTGCTCTCCATCTCAAAGATCTAAAGAGCCTTGATTCTAAGAACACACACGCACCTCTTTAAGATTAATCATTTAGATTCATCTTTTAGAGATACACCGGTTATTGTTTTGGATTTGTTCTTTCATAGTAATAGATCTTGAGTTAGTGTATAAGCTCAAACATTGTAATTTGTAACACTCACTCATTATATAAGATCTCGATTAGAAATCCAAGACTAACCATCTTGGTAGAGGACGTAGATCTTTCATTGATCGAACCTCTCCAAATAGCTTGTGTTATTATCTTGTCATTTCTTTCAAGTTATTATTTTCACTCACTATTTGCTTGTTTACTCATTGTAGATTGATTGAACTGAATTGTGTTGTGTTTGTTTTATCATTTGCCTTAGTTCCTTATTTCACTCACTTTGAGCCAAAATACTTAGTGTGTGTGTTGCGCTCCCTTTATCACTTTGCGCCTACTTTCATTACTAAATTCCGCTGTGCATTTCACTCACTCACTTAGGCGCATTTCATAACGCTTACTTGATAAAGTGCGCATTCGCAATTGAGTTTTTCAAGGGTACGAAAAGAATTTTAAAACAGCTATTCACCCCCCCCCTCTAGCTATTTTTCATACCCTTGTTGCCCTTTGGGACCAACAAGTGGTATCAGAGCAAACACCTTTATAAAACATTTTTCGTTTTTCAAGCTTAACAGCTTGGGTGCCGATTCTAAATGGCAAACTCAAAACCTATGGCAACTGCAAACTACACTCACGTTCCGGTCTTTGATGAAGATCATTTTGACGTATGGAAATTCAGCATATTGACTCATCTCAACTCAATCGATGAAAGGCTCCATGACACCGTCGTTTATGGACCTTATATTCCGATGAAGGCGAATCCAAATCCACGCACCAACGCTGCTCAACCTACTGTCCTAAAACCAAGGGAAGAATGGACCGAGGAAGAAATTAGAAGAGTCGCAAATGATGGCAAAGCAAGAAACATTCTTCTAAGCACTCTAAGCACGGCGATGAAACAACAAGTCATGCATTGTGCTACTGCAAATGAGCTATGGGATGCTATTGAAGAGCATATTGAAGGAGACACCGTTTGCAAGGAGAACAAGAAATACGAAGTTCAAAAGAGATTCAACAATTTCTCTCAACTCCCCGGTGAAAACTTAAGGCAAACTTATGAACGCTACTGTGAAATTATCAATCTATGTATTTCACTTGGCATGAAGTTTACCAACAAAGATTTGAATGTAAATTTTCTACAAGCTTTTGGATCAAGATACCTTCATAAATCTAGCGCTCTTGAAGACGCTGGAACTTTAGATGTTTGGACTTTAAGGAACCTATATGCAAATCTCAAAGTTTACGAACTCAAACTCCAACGAATCAGTGAAACTGAAGGAAAGTCAAAATCTATGGCTATGATGGCGCACAGAGAAGCCGCGCCTACTCCTGCGCCTACACCTGCGCCTGTACAAGATGAGAAAAGCTCCGATCCCAAAATTTCTACTTCTGAGCTATTAGACATGGATGATGAAGACTTCGCTTTATTTGTGAAGAAATTTCAAAAGTTCAGAAAATTCTCAAGACCCGGCTCAACCAACAAATTTCAAGGATCTACCAGCAAAGCTCCTCAAAAGTTTTCAAGGAGCAGTGATTCAAAAAGAAAAGAAGATCTTGTTTGTTTTAATTGCAGGAAACCCGGACATTTTGCATCAAGCTGCCCGATCCCCAAATTTGAATATATGCAGAAGAAGAGCAGCCATACTCCTAAATTCACTCCCAAGTTCACTCGACACAAGGGAATGGTTGCTGAAGAAGAAGCACCAGCAAATGAGCACAATACTTGGATTGAAACAGACTCCGATGAGAGCGATGAAGATTCCGATGATGGACTTGTTTGTTTGATGGCAAATGATGATGAAGTTGATGCTTATGATTCTGATGATGACTTCTCCAAGGATGTTCCCGATATGAATGCCTTGAATAAACCTATCAAGAAATCTGCAGGTTTTCAAGAAGCGAAAAAGAAGAAAGGACCAACCATCAGCGAGCTCGTTGAACAAGGATTTCTCACTCCGGCTCAAAACGATGGTGGATTGTTATTCTCACGATGTGATCTTGGAGCAAGGAAAAAATTGAGAAAAGGAGCATACATTAGACCACAGGTTGAACCAACTGCTCCAATCTCCAAAATCAATGATGAAGTGATTGCTGAACAAGAAAAATTGTTCAAAAAGGCTGAAAAGGTAATTACTAGATTTGATAGTATGAAGGAAGCTTTAGCACTATCATGTGATGAAATTTCCCAGCTTAAGACCGAGAAATCTCTACTTAAATCTGAACTCACCCTCCTTAAGGAGCAGATAAAGAGCATGACTCCTCTTACCGTTAAAAACACTTTTCTAACAGAACAGAACTCACTTCTTAAAGTTCAAAACGATGAATTGGTTGCTCAAATCACTGATCTTAAAAAGATTACAAATGAGTGGTCCAATTCTCGTGTCACTATGGAGAATATATTTGAGTCCCAAAAAGTCAGTGGTGATAAAAGTGGCTTGGGATTCTCATCAACTAGTGACAACTTTAAATGTGATGTCTGTGCTGAAAGAGATAGTGAATTTACCAACCAACAAACTCTTGAAATTCCCAAGGAAAAACATTCTAATTCAATGGGTAAAGGACATGAAAAAGTCAAGAGACAAACATTCCATTATGTCTACCCAACGAAGCAATTTGGGAAAGCTAATGGGAAAGATATAGCTACAGATGAACCATCTCCTAGCAAAATCATTCTTGAAAATAGGCGCGCTCCTTCTCCGAGTGCTCATTATGCGCCTAAGAGCCACGCGCCTCATCGCCGTGCGCCTCCTAGCCCTATGCGCCCTTCGAGAAAAAGCGCTCCAAAATTTCAAAAGAAAGATTTTGTTAAGTCTAGTTCATCTGACCCAAAGAAGAATGCCATCCCCAAGAAAAGTAAAGAGTTTGTGAAAACTCACGTGATTGGTGGCTTTCATCATTGTTCCATTTGTGATTGTTCAGGACACAAGGCCGTGGAATGCCTTTTGCGATTCACTCCCAATGCCAAAGGACGTAAAAATCCTAAGGTCAAGCAAGAGTGGGTCGTCAAAAGTTGCTAACCCTAGGACCCAAAAGGAATAAAGGGGACCTGCTTAAATGTCTATATTTCAGGTTCTTTGTTTCATGGCTGGATCTTCAAAAGCTAGAAATTATGAATGGATTCTCGATAGTGGGTGTTCAAGACACATGACTGGAGATGAATCCTTATTAGAAGATGTCCATGAAGAAAGAGGTCCCTCCGTAACATTTGGCGATAATAACAAAGGTCAAGTTGTAGCATATGGAAAGCTCAAGAAAGACAAAGTGTGCATTGAAAGAGTCTCACTCGTGGAAGGGCTCAAGCACAACTTATTATCCATATCTCAATTCTGCGACAAAGGATTAGAATGCCATTTTACTTCAACGCAATGTCTTATCAAGAATGGCAAAACTGGAGCTATCTTACTCACGGGATATCGTAAGACAAATATTTATATTATTGATTTTCATAGTATGAACTCTAGTACTAATCTTTGTTTTGTAGCAAAAAGTGTGAACGAAAATAGTTGGCTGTGGCACAAGCGCTTAAGTCACTTGAACTTCAAGTATCTATCTAAACTCAGCAGGAATAATCTTGTCAAAGGACTTCCCAAAGTTGCTGATCATCATGACAAAAAGTGCGCCGCATGTCAACTTGGCAAACAACCGAAGCAGTCATTTTCAAGCAAGTCAAATCCTTCAACTACAAGATGTTTGCAACTGCTTCACATTGATCTATTTGGACCAGTTTCCACCGCAAGCATTCGTAGAAACAAGTATACTCTAGTTGTGGTGGATGATTATTCAAGATATACATGGGTAGAGATGATGATTACAAAAGATGATTGTTATGATATTCTCACTACCTTATTTCGACTGCTCCAAACCCAAAAAGAAGATGACATCGTTAGTGTTCGATCCGACAATGGAACAGAATTCAAAAATAACGGTGTTGCTCGATATTGTGAAGATCATGGGATAGATCACAACTTTTCAACCGCCGGAGTTCCTCAACAAAATGGCGTCGTTGAACGAAAGAATAGAACGTTGATTGAAGCGGGAAAGACGATGATAGCTGAAGCTAAATTGCCTAAGTACTTTTGGGAAGAAGCTATCAACACTGCATGTTTTACTCAAAATCGTTCCCTCATCAACAAACTTCACAACAAGACGCCGTATGAACTTTGGCGTGGTAGAACTCCCAACATTGCATTCTTCAAGATCTTTGGTTGCAAATGCTATATCCTCTACAACGGAAACGAACATAGAGGTAAATTCGATGCCAAAGCCGACGAAGGTATTTTTGTTGGGTATGCCAAACACTCTAAAGCTTTTCGTGTTTTCAATAGAACTACATTAGTGATAGTTGAATCTGTACATGTTACTTTTGATGAACATTCTCTCCTTGAGCCACATTTGGCTCCAAATGTTGCTGATGATTCTATTGAGTTAAATGATACAGGTGCTCCTATTTACGTTGCGCCCACTCAAGGTCAGAATCTATCAACACAAGGAAATCCATCTACATCAAATGCGCCTAATTCAATGTATTATGCGCCTGGTGAATCCTCTATTGCGCCTCACTCAAATGATGCGCCTCATGATTCCTCTTACGCGCCTATTTCTACTGCTGCATCTGGTGTAAACCCAAATTTCAATTCTGAGCCAGTTCAACCCCCAAATTTCAATGACTTTGAATCTGGTGAAGAGGTACCAATTGAAGATCTTCAAGTTTCTACGACTCAACCTAACTTACCTCCTGAAATTCGTGAAGTTAGAGGTCACCCAATTGCTAATATCATCGGTGATTTACAAGTTGGTGTTCGTACAAGGAGAGCTACAAACTTTGATGCTTACACTGCTTTTATCTCTCAAATTGAACCGAAGAAGGCTGATGAAGCACTCCAAGATCCTAATTGGGTTATTGCAATGCAAGAAGAACTCAATCAATTTGAACGATGTAAGGTTTGGACTCTTGTTCCAAGACCAAATGATCAAGGAGTGATTGGTACGAAATGGGTGTTCAGGAACAAGATGGATGAGAATGGAACCATCACGAGAAACAAAGCAAGATTGGTTGCACAAGGCTATAGGCAAGAAGAAGGAATTGATTACGATGAAACTTTTGCGCCCGTAGCAAGACTTGAAGCTATCAGATTATTTCTAGCTTACGCCGCTCACAAGAACTTCAAGTTATATCAAATGGATGTGAAGAGCGCGTTTCTAAATGGTGAACTCCAAGAACAAGTCTATGTTGCTCAACCACCTGGGTTTGAAGATTCACAATTTCCAAATCATGTGTACAAACTCCAGAAAGCTTTGTATGGACTCAAACAAGCACCAAGAGCATGGTATGATACACTATCCAAGTTTCTCATCGAAAAAGGCTTCACTCGCGGTAAAATCGATACAACTCTTTTCATTGCCAAACATAATGGTCATAAATTACTTGTTCAAATTTATGTTGATGATATTATATTTGGTTCTACTAATGAATTATTGTGCAAGCGTTTTGAGAAACTAATGAAGAGCAAGTTTGAAATGAGCATGATGGGAGAACTCACATTCTTCCTCGGGCTTCAAATCAAGCAAATGAGTGAAGGCATTTTTATCAACCAATCCAAATACACAAAGGACTTAATCAAGAAGTTTGGACTTGAGAACGCTAAATCATACGATACTCCAATGGCCACCGGCAACAAACTCGACAAAGATCTAAAAGGTAAACGTGTTGATCAAACGCTCTATCGAGGTATGATTGGCTCACTCCTTTATCTTACTGCTAGCAGGCCCGATATTATGTTTAGTGTTTGTGTTTGTGCTCGTTATCAATCCGACCCTAGAGAAGCACACTTAATTGCTGTGAAACGTATTATAAGATATCTCTCTGGCACTGTTAACCTTGGACTTTGGTACACCAAAGATTCGAACTTTAAACTTGTAGGTTACTCAGATGCGGATTATGCAGCGTGCACAATTGATAGGAAAAGCACAAGTGGCACTTGTCATTTCCTCGGATATAGACTTGTGTCATGGGCGAGTAAGAAACAAGCTTCAGTATCTGTCTCAACAACCGAAGCCGAATATATCGCTGCGGGAAGTTGTTGTTGTCAAATACTCTGGATGAAGCAGCAATTGGTGGACTATGATATCATCGAAGAAAATTGTCCCATCTACTGCGACAATACATCAACAATTGCGGTTTCTGAAAATCCTGTCATGCACTCAAAGACCAAGCACATCGACATCAAATATCACTTCCTCAAAGACCACGTGGAAAAAGGCAATATTCATTTGGAACACGTGGGAACCGACTATCAAATCGCCGACATTCTAACTAAAGCACTTGACGCGAAACGGTTCATGTTTTTGAGAGGTGAAATGGGTATGCTTGAACTCAACTAAATTCAATATAGTTTTGTCAATACTAATGATTTTATGTTGTGTTGAGTTATGAGTATATTAGGTACAAATGATTAAATCAATTTTTCAAAAGTTTCAAGGAAATTATGCGCCATCTATGCGCCTTACTAACTGCGCGCCCATCTCTCGTTTTCTGCGCGCACAATATCTGCGCGCCTATCAATTCATGCGCGCGCTCAACCATCTTTGCGCGCCTTGATGTGTAATGCGCCTTGATGAATAATGCGCCTAGATGAGTATGCGACTTGCTGAAGTAATGCGCCTCTTCATGCGCGCATTAACTATTGCGGCTCAATCATTTCTCAAAATTCAATTTCAATGATTGAACGTAATAAATACACAAGTACCAGGTATGTTCATTCTGTTCATTTATTATAGGAATCTATGTCTTTTGACATTCCTTTAATTGTTCAAGGGTACTTGTGCAATTAAAATTTTTCCCTCGTTTTACGCTTTTCGAAAAATTTTATTTTCTGGGATATATTTCTTGCACCCCAAACTTACACCAAAATAGATGTTTTTGGTGTTTGTGCAAAAATTAGTCAAAATTGCTCATACACTTAAAGGGAAAGTGGAGCAGTTTTTCAAAAACCTAAATGTCACATCATGCCACTTTGTGTCATTCAGCATTTAATGCACCTATCATGATGAGCCGCCATTTCAAATCCCTCATAAATGCCATCCCTTCAACTTCTCATCTTTTTAAATTTTTGACTGTGTTTTTGCTTTATCAGTGCAAATTTTAAACCTAAACCTATAAAAACACATCATCACCTTCCTCTCTTCTCACCTACTCTATTTCTCTCTCTCTCCCCGTCTCACTCCCTCTCTCCCAGACTCGCCTCCTTCTCTTCATCTTCATTTTTCTTCTTCATTTTACATTCATATATATAAGTTTATGGGTCCTAAGAAAGCATCAACATCTACACAAGACGATATGGTATGAATTCTCAACCTTTAATCTCCTTATATTTTTTTTTAAACCCGGATTCATTTTCTTTGATTTCTCTTGATTCGATGATCCGTTTTCTATATCGTTTGTTGGGTTGTGTTCTATTCTTGATTTCGAATCTTTTAAAACCAACATTTTAACGATCAATGCTCTGTTTGTTACAAATCTGAGTTTTTGTTTTCAAAATTTTTCAAAATTTTCGGGCATTCTTTTGATCATTGTGCTTTCATTATTGATTTGTTCTTATTTTTGTTTGCATATTTAGATTCCTTGTCGTCATGCGGTCATTTTGATATATTATTTGTCTAGTTTGGTGAAGTTTCATGATTTTCGTGTTCTTGGTGTTCTTCGAGCATTCAAGGGTCGTTCTTCGTGTTCTTCGTCATTTATGCATGTTTTGGTCTCTAAAAATTTTCTAACTTGTTTTCGAAAATTTGAACTTTTTGATTTTCATTTCTTTCATTTGAATGCTTGTTGTTTGCTTTTCTTACTAAGTAAAAATTTTCACGTCATGCGCCTATGTACTTCTTTATGCGCCTATTTTTTATGCGCCTGAATGATTTATGCGCCTCTACTTGTATATGCGCTTAAATCATTCTGCGCCTAAAAACCTTATGCGCCTAACTTCGTACTTAGTCAAATTTCGTTGTTTTAATTTTCCTTAGTATTCACATAGAACCATATTATGCGCCTTGTAACTCTATGCGCCTTCAATATTTTATGCGCCTAATTCAATCATGCGCCTTGATTCTCTATAATTTTGTGCGCCTGTTTCAATTATGCGCCTATATATTTCATACGCCTATGTTACTTTGATCATTTTATGTTTCTATGCGCCTATATCACTTCTAACATCAATCATTTTTTTCAGGACCTTGCAAATTTCAAACTTGAAGAAACTCTTGATCTATTGGAGTTATCTGGTGAAGTGATGGGAAGAGAAATAATAGAGACTCTGCGCGTCGCTGGTCTGCTCCCTTTATTCACCATGGACCAAGATTTCTTCTCTGCGCTCCTCGTGGATGAGTTCTTCTCCACTGCTGTTCTAGTGGAAATTGACGTAAATGGGCGCACTCACTACCGGATTGAGGCGCGCGTTCAAAATGTTGACGTCCATATTTCATCATCTGTGATTCGACACTTGCTCGGTTTTCCATCTACCGGTGAAGATCGCATTATTGGGCGCCCGATGACTTACTCAATTGATGATCAGAACAAGATGGCTGCCTCACTTCTAAATATTCCCACGCTTCAAAACAATATCAAAAACACCGAAATTCGAGATGGTGGAGAACTCTTGACTCACATCGCTCACTTGGTGGGAACTTCAATAGTGTTCAAAACTGGGAACGTAAACCGATTCACGGTTGAACAATGGGAATACACAGCTGCTATCATGGCCAAGGAGAAGCTTCACTGGCCTCATATTCTGTTCAAGACTCTGCGTGAGCAAATTGATAAATTTGTGAAGAACAAAAGTGATGGAAAGACCCGATTCCGCTCACACTGCCTTATTCTCACAAAACTTTTTCTAACTTACCCTGAGTTAGTTAAGTTTTTGAATGAGAATCCGGAGTACAAGATCAACGATGTTCCAATGTTTGGTAAAGCTAGTTTGGACCTCAAGAAGCGCAGGAAGAAGCCCACAAAGCGCGCAAAAGGAATCCAAATCAAGACTGTTGAAGGCTTAGTAGATGAAGACACAGTCTCCGATGATGCGCCAGTCCTTAAAAGCGCACCATTATTAAAGAGCGCAGTAAAAGCAAGCGCTAGACAAAGCGCAGATCCAGTGCCAGGCGCAGATAAAAGCAAAGGCAAACGGGTAGTTGATGACCCTACTCCTGCGCCTGTCAAACGCACTAGATTTGAAACTGATGATGAGCGAGATCTGAGGCTAGCGCAGGAAGCCAGCAGGCTTGAGGCTCAACGAAAAAGAGATGAAGACTTTCTAGCCAAACAAGCTGCTGAGTCAGAAAAGTTAGAGCGCATGAAAGGCGCCGGATCAAGCGCAGATATTGAGAAAGGGCCTTCTGTTTCCGCGCCTTCCCAGCGCGCTCCTTCTCAACGCGCCCCCACTCCTCGTGCGCCCTCATTCAAATTTCAACCTTCCAATATGTCAAGGGTTCAACTCCTCTCTGATTTCTTCGGCGATGACATTTCAGACATTGAGGAACCCGTTCAGGGGGAGCAAGAGACCATCCCTCAGCGCACTCCTTCTCCAGTTGCGCCTCCACCTGGACCAGATCCGATCTCAACAGAAACAGAAACAGTTGTTGTTGAAACTGTTGAAATTGAAACTGAAGATGAATTTGAGTCTCCTACTCATTCACCTCCTCCTGCGCCTCCATCTCCTTCTGCGCCCCTTCAAGATTCTGCGCCCCTTCAAGATGATGCGCCACTCTCTACCCCTGCGCCTCCTCCGCCTGCTCCTGATTTGAGCGAGGTACTTTCCATTCTTCATTCTTTACAGCAGGGGCAAGCCAATTTAGAGCAAGGACAGGCGCATATAAAGTCTCAATTTGAGCTTCTTACTTCCTTTCTCACTGATCAATCTGAAGAGATTGCTGCCATTAAGGGGGAGATGAACTCTCTCAAGGCCAAACTTTCTGCTCCTTCTCCTCCTCCGGCGCAGACTCAAGTTCAAGCTCATACTGACCAGGCGCAAACCACCGCTTCTGCGCCTACGTTCATACCTCAATCTGCTGCGTCTCAATCAAATATGAATGTGCTTGTATCTAAGTTGGATGTCCTGAAAGAGTTGGTCGTCACTCATTTCACTGCTGCTCACTCAAGCTCTGACAGACGCGCTGAACATATTTCTTCAGATATTATCACGGCTCAAAATGCCATTGAAGCTCACATTCAAATCTTGGAAGAAAACATTTCTCAGCAGCAGCAGATCACTCAGCGTTCCATTGATGAATACCAAAACATCAATGTGAATCACTTGAGTTATATTAGAGACGGTATTACTGCTACTCACTCCAGTGTCACGGACACTCAAGGGTTAGCGAACCGTAGTCATCAGCTCGCAAAGCAAATTCAGCGTTCTGTTTCAGAGATCGTTGAAGGATTGAAGGAAGATGATGCGCCTCCCAACCCTTAGCTTCTATTTTTTTTGTAAATTTTTAGAATCTTTTGTAATAGAACAATCTCTTTTGTGATAGTGATTTTGTGCTTACTTGTTTTAGCATCTTTTGTTTTTGTTCTATTCAAAACTTGTAACTTGTAACTTGTAACTCTTACACCCCAAGTTTTAATGAGAACAATGCATCACTCATTATCAAACCTTGTTCACTCAAACTCCTTGTTTGTAGAACAATGAATATTGTTTAAATTCATAATGCATCATATTGAATTGTTTCATACTTTCATGCATTAAGTTTAAACTTGGTTTAAACACATTTCAAAACTAAAAATCATATATCATCTTGAATGTGTTAAACTGTTGTTTCTATCTTTCCATATGTAACTCTTTATTCTTATTGGAATAGATTAGGAATCTATATTTTGGACTAGTGTGTACATTAACTTGAGACATGAATTACCAATTTCATTCATTTGGACATGTTTTTATCAAGTATAATGTTTGTCCTTGATATAGTAGGTAATGGCATCAATCAAATAGGGGGAGATTGTTGGGTATGCCCACATATATCTCAGTTTTAATGTATTAGGATTTATTAGATTTGATTGATCCATCACCTAAGTTTTATTTCATGGACTTTAGACCCACATGTAAGAAGTATTTATACTTCATTTTTTAGGTTGTCCATTGTTATAGAATAGGCTTAGAAATAGGGCAAGAAGATCAAGTTTCAAGAAAAATCACTCAGTGAGTTTGAGCCGCGCTTATGCGCCTCCTGCGCCACGCGCCATGCGCCTCTTCACTCGCGCCTTGCGCCATTTAGAGCGCGCGCATAAGGATTTCTTCATAAGCTTACGCGCCTCTGCGCCCCTTGTTTTAAGCGCACGCTTACTGTGCGCCTATTGGCTAAATGCGCCTCTTGGCTCAAACGCGCCTCAAAGTGTTTATTCAAACACTCAGTGATTTATTGAAGACTCGAAGACTTGAAAAGAATTCAAAATTACGCCAATGATCCAACGGTGGATAAAAGATGCATATGCGCCTAATCTGTTGACACGTGTCCATAACGGTCACATTTATGTTGAGTGTCAAAATGGCCATAAAATATGCATGCTCCAATCAACGAACGACAGCTCATCTTATCCACAAGGATTTCCAAACGGCTAGTTTTTTGAAGTTCACTATAAATACCCCATAACTTCAACATTTTGAAGTTGCTGAGTTTTGCTAAGAATTTCAAGAATTTCTCTCTCAAAGCATTTGTTGAAGATTTGAAGATTGCCTTCGTTTTTCCAGATTTCTCAAGAACATCTTCATACCTTCATCCTTAGCCCAGATCTTCAAAGCCTTAACACTTTAGTTTCTTGTGCTCTCCATCTCAAAGATCTAAAGAGCCTTGATTCTAAGAACACACACGCACCTCTTTAAGATTAATCATTTAGATTCATCTTTTAGAGATACACCGGTTATTGTTTTGGATTTGTTCTTTCATAGTAATAGATCTTGAGTTAGTGTATAAGCTCAAATATTGTAATTTGTAACACTCACTCATTATATAAGATCTCGATTAGAAATCCAAGACTAACCATCTTGGTAGAGGACGTAGATCTTTCATTGATCGAACCTCTCCAAATAGCTTGTGTTATTATCTTGTCATTTCTTTCAAGTTATTATTTTCACTCACTATTTGCTTGTTTACTCATTGTAGATTGATTGAACTGAATTGTGTTGTGTTTGTTTTATCATTTGCCTTAGTTCCTTATTTCACTCACTTTGAGCCAAAATACTTAGTGTGTGTGTTGCGCTCCCTTTATCACTTTGCGCCTACTTTCATTACTAAATTCCGCTGTGCATTTCACTCACTCACTTAGGCGCATTTCATAACGCTTACTTGATAAAGTGCGCATTCGCAATTGAGTTTTTCAAGGGTACGAAAAGAATTTTAAAACAGCTATTCACCCCCCCCCTCTAGCTATTTTTCATACCCTTGTTGCCCTTTGGGACCAACACTGTATGCATATGTGGCGGCAGTGGCTGCTGTGTACTATGTGTGTGTGTGTGTGTAGTATGGTGTGTGTACAGTAGTGTGTGTGTGTGTGTACAGAAGGTGTAAACAGTGTGTGTGTGCTTGTGATGGTGTGTGCTGTGAATAGTGTTTTGAGTGTGGGTAATCAAATACTAAAACATAATTAGTTAGAATAGAACTATGAAACCCTAAGGGTATGTTGGTAAACCTTAAAGGGCATTTTGGGTATAAGTTTAATGAGTAGTATAAAACCTATTATGGATATCAATCTTATTAAGGAGTTTAAGAGTACAACTCGTAGGTTAATAAAAGTAAAAGTAAAGTATTTTGGGGACTGAAGTAGAAAGTATTACTTTTGTCTAAGATAGTTATTTCGCGTGATTATAGATACGTGCGCGTGGGGTTGCAGGAAGAATTAACGCAAGCCAAGGTAAAGAATTACGTTCTTAGTAGTATACTTAGCTTCAATCCTTGTTTATGATTCCCAATCTCTGGTTTTGTTAAAAGTAATCTACCTATGTGGCTAGGTAGTGTTTTAAATAACTATTCCGTTCCGCGAATGTTACCGTTCCTTGTTATCCGCCCTATTGATTTTATTGTTGTTCAATTGGGCTATCATGTGTATGATTTGTATTGTGATTTTGGTGTCTAAAGTGAAATGTACACCTTCTTTTAAAAAGTGATCAAGTAAAGTTTTGTAAAGTTAAGCTTTGTTTTGTAAAGCTCTTTAAAGTGAAGTTTTGTAATAAGTAAAGTGACTTACAGTTATCCATAATCCCGAAGCAGATAAGTGGACCCCTTACAGTTATCCATAGTTTTAAGATGAACATGTGGACCCCTTTGCGTTGCTTGATGAAGTAGCGTAGGTTGTCATGATACACCGATATTTTGTATGGTCAGTAAAAACCCGAGCCCTGGGTACAGCGTGTGCTTAACCCCTAAATTAAGTAAAGTGAAGTAAAGTAAAGTAAAGTAAAGTAAAGTGTGTTGTGAAAAGTTATGTTTTGGAAACTGACTTCTGTAGCCACATGTTTTCAAAGTAATGAGTTGTTAACATTTTTGGTAAATGTTTCTTTTCAAACTGAGTACCTGTTTGATCCTTGAGTAATATCCTTTCATTGTTAATTCATTGTTACCGTTCGTTTCGGTAATCTCCTCTTAGTACCCGAGGGGATCCCGTATAAACTTATTGGGCATTGTTCGCTCATTCCTTCCATTCTTATTTCTCTCCAGGTTACAAATAAGCAGGTCAAGGGTCGCAAGGTTTGGCGGCATAGAAGTTATATTTTGAATAAAGTTAGTTAGTAATTATGATTTCTGTTACGTTTAAGTTTAGGCTTTATATTCCATTAGTACCATTTGAGCTAGTGATTTGTACTAGACGTTTGAGTTTGGATGTTGATTAAAGTTTGAATTCTGGTTATTTGTAGCCGTTGGGGCATTCTGAATTTGGGATTTATTCAAATTAGTTATTATTTATTTGTATTGAAAAGTTGGGGTGTTACACATTGAACAATACACTTCAAGGGTAAGATCATTCAACAGACGTTCAAGTCATAAGAGTTCAAATACTACCGACCACATGGTAGCTAGACTTAGAAAGAATTATGAGGATCATATTTCAAAGGATGATATCTCAAAAGACTTAGGAACATAATCCTTACCTTGGCTTGCGTAATCCTCTTTGCAAAACCAGGCACACGTATTTACAATCATGCGAAAATAACTTTCTTTAGACGCAAGTAAACACTATTTTACTTCCGTCCCCATTATATTTTACTTCTCTTATTATTAACCTACGAGTTATACTCTTTAACTCCATTTAAGGTTAATACTCATTCTAGGGTTTCGTATACAACCCATTAAATTTACCAAATCGCCCCTAGGGTTTTACCCACAATACCCCTAGGGTTTACATCTCTAATTCTCATCATTGTTTTCTAACATCCGCTTTACGTAGCACACACACAAACACACGCGCACAATTACCCACACGCACACGCACACGCCCACATACACACACACACTGGTGCACACACACGCACACCAGCACACACACACACACACACACACACACACACACACACACACACACACACACACATACACACGGTTGAACACACACGCACACACAATACGCACACACAACACGCACACACACACTTTAATCCCATCATCTTCTTCCTTTTCTTATTTCAATTCATGTAACCCTAATTAATATCATTAACTTAGGGTTTCTAAATCATCCATCCCAATGATTTAAACGGAAGAGAAATGATTAAGGGGAATTGAGGAGTACCTTTGTTGATCCAAAAACTAGCTCCTCTCAAGCTTCCTCCGCCCTCTCTCTTTCTCGGCTTCTCTTTCTCTCTTTCTGCGCTCTCTCTGCGCCGTCTCTCTCTCTTCCTCCTGTTCTTTTCTTTTCTTTTATGATAGAATAATAATACTAGGGGTCTTAGAGAGGGGTTTATATATTAAAAGGTTTTCACTTCTAACCCAAAAGGATTCCTTCTCCTCTTCAATAATAACTTGGGATTTTCTATTTTAACTCCATAACTCAAGCCCAATAATTTCATTAATTGACTTGGCCCAATTAATAAATAAAAGAGTCCAAAATAAAATAATTAGGGGAAAAGTCAGGTATTACATTCTTTCCTACTTAAAAGAGTTTGGTCCTCCAAACTAAACGTACCTTAATCAGAAAACAGGGCCGGATACACTTCTCGTATCTCGCTCTCGAGCTCCCACGTACTTTCACATAGGGAAATCACTCTTTTCCTCAGGATCTGATGCTTTCGATCTACAATCTTAACAGGTTCCTCGTTGTAGCTTAAATCAGCACGAACTCTGAGTTGCTTGTACTCGATCACATGACTCGGATCGGAAACAATCAACAAAATTCTAGTATTTTTCTCTAAACTAGAATTAACTATCATTATTATGAAATAAAATAAACTCCATGTTCCACTTTTCACTCATGGAACACCTTCCTAGGCCTACCCCTAGGTCTTCCACTTGGCGCCTTTGTAGTCTTCTTAGAGCCTCTTGGCCTACCTCTGGGCCTATGAACCAGTACCACTTCTTGTTTTAGCTCTTCATCATCATCAAGAATGATTGGGGCGGCTTCACTGCCCTCAAGGATAATATCTATTTTCTCGACCTCTTCTTTAGCTACCAAATTATCTTCTTTTGGCGCTTCATTGCCTACGGGGGTTGTTGGTTCTGCCTCCCTAGCTCTTGCTTCCTTTAAGTCTTTCAATTCGTAGTACCACTGGTACGCCTGTTCTCGGGATTCATGATAGTACTTTTCATTCTGAGTCATGGTCTCCTTGACTTCTTTTAATTCTTTAAGAGTGTCAATTAATGCTTTTTTGTCTTGCGTCCATTTTCCTAGTGTGACTTCCACCTTGGTCTCTTCAGCTTTTAATGCCTCGGTTAGTTTCTTAATCTTGAGTGAATATCTCTGAATCACCCTCTTCTTAATTGTTCTGTGCATCAGGTTCATCTTCGGGTTTCTTCAATGTCCGTCCATGACCTACAATTAAGACATAACCATTATCAGTGTCATATAACTTAAAGATATAAGACCATAATTATCATTTGCATAAGCAACTTAAAGAATAGCATTCTACTGGATGAGTTTTTTATGAATGGAGTTCACAAAAATTTATAATAATCCAATATCTCCAGAAAAAATTCTATTATCCGTTACAAAAATGGAGCATTTTCATACTAGTCTCACATGAGCATTTGTAAGGGTAATAAAAATTGATGGAGTAAGTTGGTTTAAAGTATTGAAAGAGAATAGGTAGATGGCGTTGGTGAGCTTTAAAAGTTTAGTAGTTCAAAGAAAGAGATTTAAATGTTAGGAGGAGTAATAGCTAATTAAATAGGGGTGTGGTGTTACTGTTGGGTTGGGGGAGCTTTTAAAGTGAGCACTTGTTGGAGTAACCCAATTGTGGAAGTTAGAGGAGTTAATGTACCTTCTCCTTATTTAAGTCGGTTCGATGGATGGACGGATGGATGCATTCAACACCCCCTTCTTACTTCAACTGTATACACACTCCCACCTCATTTATTGACATCTCCCTCCCTCCTTACGTCACCAATAAACCTATTTATGTTTATATGCACCCCATTTGGGATCCCACCCTAACTTCTCCCTTGCTATCGATTGTGGCATAAAATTTGGGATCCCACCTTAAAACTTGTTATTGATAGTATTGTTGATGGTGTATCAATAACAAGTTTTAGATTTTCATTAGGACAATTAAATCAACCTTAAATTTTTGCTCAAAGTTCTTTCGCAATAACAGCGAAAAAAGTATGAAGATCATTTGGGGACGGAGGGAGTATGAGTGAACACACTCGACTTCGATATGTACATCCACTGGTGAAGCCAATGCAAGGAGATGGGGAGCTGACCCCCTTCTATTTTACAGAGTGCTTAATTCACTACCTTCAAGTTTTAAAACGAATACTTTTTATTACAAAAATTAATGATTTTAGACATTTTGACCCCTTTAATTTAAGATAAAATTTGCACAAAATTTTAATTCTAACCCCTTTGGATGGTCAAAATATAGTATCAATTCCTTAGGAATTCTCGACCACCATTCTAAAATTTCTTGACTTCGCCACTAGTACATCTACAAATGGTTCGATTTAAAGCCAAATTATATTACAGCACCCTACCAATTAACCTTTTTCATTATAGACGGCGCTTTATCGGTATACTTTACACTTATATTATATTGGCAGTATAATTGTTACAATTTTTTTTTGAGGGAAACTAGTTCTTCTATACTTCTTCCGGTTCAAAATAACTGTCTCTTGACATTTGCACAATTCTTAAAGAAAGCAATTATTATCATGATTTAGTGACAAAAGTGCCAATTTTACCCTTATTAAGTGTGCATCTTTATTACATTAGTGTCTCACAATAAGACAATTAATAAAACATAACAAGTTCCAATGCAAGGGTAAGAAAGACATTTAGCTCAAAAGTGACAGTTATTTTGGACCAAATTTTTTGTTCAAATGATAATTATTTTGGACCGGAGGGAGTACGTTATAAAAAGTCTTGTTTTTATAGGGTTTAGGGTTTAAAGTTTAGGATTTAAGGGTAATACTAATATTAGAGAGTTGATTTTTTATAACTTATGGAGAAACTAGTTTCAAGTAACCAAAATTTTATTTAATCAATTTAATGAAATCATTAAGAATCCTACTACAGTGATAACAATCTTTAAACTTTTATAAACATAAAAAATAAAAATAAAAAGATTTTATAAAATAGTCATTGTACTGTATGAACAATTACTTAGGTACTTGGATTATCTTAAGGTCAACTTATTTTATTTATTTTTTATTAAATATACTAATTTTTAATATATGTGAAAAAGTCTAAACCAATTTTCGAATTAAGAGATTAAGAGTAGTAGTATTTGATTTCCAAAAAGTGAGTTTGTTCACGAAAGTCAATAAAAGTAGATTAAGTAATTAAATGAGATGTGTGAGGTGCATGGCGTTAGTTATGCATGGGGGGTTAGTTAATTGGGTTCTAAAAATGTGGGTGGTGGTGCAATCAAAGGTCAGGTGTGTTGTGTGTGATCACACATACTGTAGTGTAATAAATAATAGTAGGTGAATTCATATTTGACCTAATTAATTAAAAGAGGGGGGGGGGGAGGTTGGCTATGAGATCACATCCAAGGGTTTTAACTATGACAATTGACATCCGACTACTTGGCATCACTACCTTATACTCTCAATTAACGGACCAAATTACTTCAATGTTAGCATTTAACAAATTAACACAACTATAAATTTTAATCTTGACATACAAATCGAAAGACGCCATGTGTAAATGCCGTTCAATAAAGTAGGAGAGAGAATGAATGGGAAGAATAGTAAAGATTTTTTACCATTTTAAGCAGTCTCAAATGACGTAGAACGAACGAAAAAAGAAATAAGTTTTAAATGACATGAAACGGAAGAGTGTACGATAATACCACTGGGACGAGATGAAAGGAGTAAGAGTAGTAGTAGTTCAAAGTAAATGCAAAAGCCAACTTCACTTGAAGTGCACGTCATGGAGGGAGGGAGGCATGGCCCATTCTAGTTCCACATTTATTGTTTTGCCCTTTTAGATTCTCACCCCCCTCAATTAACCCACTTGCCTTCTTTTTTCTTAAGCCCACCCATATATCCCCCCCCCCCCCCCCCCCCCCCTTTCTCCTATATAACCACCCTCAATATATTCACCATTTGATCACAAACACAATTTTCATAAAAGAGTGAGATATATAGAGAAATTGATCATATTTGCCATGGTTTCATTTCAGAAGATGATTGAACAAGTTGATGATTCCTCAAAGAAGAGAAAATGGCCCGAGGAGGTGCCCAAACCATCTCAACAATTTCCCGATAAGCCTTCTAAATCCCGAAACATGTATTCCATATTCGACACCGATCTTATCGAGACTCCCTTGCCCTTGGAGTGGCAGAGATACCTCGATATAAAGGTAAAATTATATATTTGTTGGTCCCTCCGTCTCCAAATGTATATCCGAAAAAATTTAAATTTGAAAATATTTGAACATTCGTTTTGGGGAAAAGGTAGTGTTATTTAATTTGTTCTACAATACAATTATCTAAGTTCTTGAATTGTAGTATTAGTATATAACCACGAGCGATGTTATGCACACCCCTTTATTATTTTTAAGTTTCACTCTCTTTTTGTTTTAATTTGCTGCCTGTTCAGTGGAAGTAGATTGAAGTAATAGGGGTGTATTCAGTGATAAAGGGTGTGTGTATAACAATTCCCAATTTATATCCAACTAATTATACTTTCATAATCTTTTATGTAGTCTGGACAAATTTACTACATAAATTTGAGGACCAATAAGAGGACTTCAAAGGATCCAAGAACAAGCCCTGAGCCACCAAGCCCAAAGCACATGAGCCTAGACCTTGAGCTAAACCTACCATGTGGGCCATCTTCAGTTGGGCCAAATGACCACCACCACCACCACCACCATGTTGATGACAATTTCACCAAGAACACCAATAATTCCGGTGGTGGCAGCAGCGGCGGTCTAAGGCGATCTCCGTCGTGGTTGGCATGTGATCAAGGGGATGATGATGATCAACAAGAGATGGTGACTGCAGTGTGTAAGAGATGTCATATGTTGGTGATGATGTACAAGTCCACCCCTGCATGCCCAAATTGTAAATTCATGCACCCACCTGATCAAACCCCTCCTGGATTAGGGTTTAATAATAATAATAATAGAGGGTTAAGCCTCTTGTGTTGAGGAGATGGAGTAATTTGAATTTTCTTGGTTGGTTTGTAGGTAAGAGGGTTTCTAGGAATGGGGAAAAATAGCTACTTTTAATTAAATATTTAGTTATGATGATGAAAAATATAAAAGCTTTGATCGTGATGCTGATCGAGTTGAAGATAGAACTACTATGTCCCTGACTTTTGTGGTACTAGTGAAAAAAAAATAAATCATTGTTTAAAAAAGATGGTGAAAATAAAATAGGGCAAAGTCAACTCCAGTATGTGTAATATACTATGTTTAATAGTACAGAGTAAATATTACTAGTATTGTTTAAGAAAAGGGGTTAATTGCAATTTGGTTACCTGAGTTTTACAAAATTCTGCAATCGGTTACTAAATTTGTCAAAGTTGCGATTGGGTTCCTGAATTTGCTGAACCGGAGCAATCAAGTGTAAAATCCGTTAACTTGTTAAAATTCTAACAAAGTCGTCACATGTGCCAAACACGTGACATTTAACTGAGGTAAAAAATGTCTTTTCTCAACCAAATTGCAATTAACCCAGAAATCAACCCTTCTTGTTTGGCAATTAATCAAAGTTAAAAAAAATCAAAGTTAATAATCATTTTTTATTTTTATTCTGAGGTAAAAAAAAGGTTAAAATTAAAATAAATTAATAAAAAAATCATTTATGAAAAATAATTTATAAAAATTAAAAGAAATTAATAAAAAAACAATTCTTTAATGGATTAATGAATAATTGTTTGTTTATTTAAAAAGTACTTTTAAAAGAAAAAAGTAAGTACATCTACATGAAAATTAATAATCAATTTTAAATTTTTATACATCAACTATATTTACAAACTTTCATATATTAAAACTAAAAAATGGTACATCAAATATTATCCTAACTCAAAAAAAAAAAAAAAAAAGATAAAAAAATAAAAAATAAAAAATAAAAAACCCAGCTTCATCCTTCCAGGCTTCCCTTCTCCTTCCTCCTGACCTCCACCACCACCATACTTTCAGTCAACCCATGAATCTCCAACCCAAATGCCAATTTACCATCCAGCCTTTCTAATTCCAATCCCCATTCCTTCTTCATCTTCAACCTCACAATATTCATAAATCAGTACTTGCTAGCAAAACATTATGAAGAAAAATTTAAAAAAAAAGGAAGTGGAAAGAAATTACGATTCGAAGGTCGCCATTCTTCATACTAGTTTTCATTTCTGAAATCTGACCGGAATTGGAGCTGAGGTCAATGCAGCCACTATAAACCCTATTTGGCCTGTCTTCAAAATCAGTTAGAGGGTGAGCTTCGCCGGAGAAGAACAGTTCCGTACCCTCCATCTGAACCACCGCACCGTCGTCGAAAACTCCGGGCATGTCTATTCTCAGGTACAGACCTTCTTTCACGGAACCACGGAACCACCAACCACAACCAACAACCAACAACATCCCTTAAATCAAGCCCCATTATCCAGATCTGAGTTCAAAAACCCAAGAAGCTCAAACACACATTCATAGATCTGACTTCAAAAATCAGAAAAGCACGCCGGAGAGAGCACGCCGGAGAGAGCGAAGGGAATCGGATTAACAATGAATGAATTGGTATTTGGGGTTGATGTTGCCGAGGCTAGGGTTTCAGAATGACGGATTGTTCAATTGCCCAAACAAGAAGGGTTGATTTCTGGGTTAATTGCAATTTGGCTGAGAAAAGATATTTTTGACCTCAGTTAAATGTCACGTGTTTGGCACATGTGAGACTTTGTTAGAATTTTAACAAGTTAACGGATTTTACACCTGATTGCTTCGGTTCAGCAAATTCAAGAACCCAATCGCAACTTTGACAAATTTAGTAACCGATTGCAGAATTTTGTAAAACTCAGGTAACCAAATTGCAATTAACCCTAAGAAAAGCTTATTGTTGTTTGTCATTGTGTTTTTGTTTGTGGGAAGCATAATTTCACTGTATGTTCGAGTTTGCCCATTATGTAAAATTTATCTATCACTTTGTTTTTTCTATCAATCTAATTGATTATGGATTCGAGCTGCGCAAGATATCGGACGGTAAAGCTCAAGTGAACATACTCTCTCCGTCCCAGTGTAAGAGTCTTACCCCTCATTTGCATGCTTATTAATAAATATTGGAAGTGATGTAAATGTTGTGAGTGTAAAAGTAAAGTAGGAGAGAATGAGTGGGAGAGAATAGTGAATTGATTGGTGTTGTGAGTATAAAAGTAAAATAGGAGAGAGAATGAGTGGGGTGAATAGTAAAGATTCTTTGCCATTTTAGGAATAAGACTCTTACTCTGGGACGGGACGTACCAAAATAGAAAGTAGGACTCTTACTCTGGGGCGGAGGGAGTAGTAAGTAATTTTATGTGAAATAGCATTTAATGTAAAATTTTACTTTAATTTTCTTGCTTGTATTTGAGGTCGAAGGGAGTAAGTTCACTTTAGACTTTTTCACACATACTCCCTCCGTTTCAAATTATCTGTCGCTTTAGGAGTAAAAAATTGTTTCAAAATATCTGTCGCTTTACTATTATCAATGCACTTTTACCATTTTGTCTCAATTATACACTAATTAATGATGGTGAAAGTATCTCTCATGCAAGCATTTAATCACCTAGAAAGTTGAATTATTTAGGGGCAAATGGGTCTTCTTAACATGCATTAATTACATTTCTTAATATGTTTACATTTCTTAATATGTGTGAAAAAGTCTAAAGCGACAGATACTTTGAAACGGAGGGAGTATTAAGAAATGTAATTAATGCATGTTAAGAAGACCCATATTCCCCTAAATAATTCAACTTTCTAGGTGCTTGTATGAGAGATACTTTCACCATCATTAATAAAGGTATAATTGAGACAAAAGGGTAAAAGTGCATTGATAATAGTAAAGTGACAGATATTTTGAAATAATTTTTTACTCCTAAAGCGACAGATAATATGAAACGGAGGGAGTATTTTATATCGGGAACCGACCAACTTTTCTATAAGATCTTGGGCCACTCCTCTTGACATCAACTGGTTTTAAGATACAACTTCTGATTTTAAGATGCTATCAAAGCAAACTTGTTACATGTGCAGGCCTAACGGCCCACAATGTTGCTCCGCGCCACCCGATTAATAGGTTCATTTTGTAAGCCTTGGCAGAGTCCAGCTACACGTGAGGGGGCGTGTTAGAGACATTATCCTACATCGGAAATTGATGAACCTTGCCTATATCATATAAAGATCTTGAGCTCCCTTTAGCACCGTATGGTTTTAAGTTGGAACCTCATACTTAAAGAATTTACTTGTAATTTTTCCTAAAATGAATGTAATATAAATCACAATCAAAAGCAAAATTAGGTCACTTTCAATTTGGTGTAAAACATTATATTTTTGAAGCATGATGACTAGAGATGGTAATAAATATTTGGTGCATAAATTGCACCATTTAAAAAAAAAAAAAAAATAGCACAATTTTTACATCAAACCATTGGAGAATATGGAAATTATAGAAAAATGGAAATGGTCGGACGCGGAAACCGTTATTAGCATGAAGACGACGTCTAACCCAAAAGACTAGCTGCATAGGCGACCCTATATTTATCTAACAGCTGGTACATACATGTATTATTAGATGCGCTTCATTTTCATTTTCATCTTCATTTTAATTTTAATTTTTGTCAATATATTTCACAAAGTAAAGATAGTACTACAGTATTAAATGTAGTACTGGTGTAAGTAAGCCAATATTTATGTCATGTCCAAAAATTTTGAGCCATTATTATGGCATTCAGTACTGACCATGCCAAAAAATCACCCCATCCAAGGCTCACTCAATGTGCCCGCCCTTACTATGATCGACTTACACTTGTGTACCACACATTTGACGAAAATAAAATTTATATGAGACAGTCTCACATATGTGAGATGAGTCTAGTTGAGATAGTATTCCATCCGTTTTAAAATATACCCCCCCCCGGGTCCCAAAACACCTTACACATATTTCCTTTTTGGGTATCCCATTGGTAAGTCTCACTTTCCCAAAATGGAAAAGATTCCCACTACTTCTCTCTCCTCTCCACTCACAATAACTGTCAATTTAATATTCTCTACCCCACTTTCTCTCTCCTTCCCTCTCACACCACCCACTTTTCTTACACATTTTATTAATTCCCATGCTTTTCAAAAAGGGTGAAAGCTGTTTTGGGACGGAGGGAGTAGTAACGTTTTAGGTGTTAATTTTTGTTCCAAAATACTGACGTTTTATTAATTTCAAAGAATACTTACTCTTATTTACTACAATAATCATATTCATTAATTTCAAACTATCTTTTGTGTAACATTTAACTGTCTAGAAAACTAGAATCTTATTGAAGTTAAATTATTTAGCATAAAATGTTCGTCAAAGTTCAAGTAGGTTTGACAAAAAAATGCCGATTGGTGTGGGACGGAGAGAGTATGTATTAATTGCATTTCTTAATATGTGCGAAGAAGTCTAAAACGACAGGTATTTTGAAACAGGGGGAGTAAATGGTTTGCCCCCTATAAGCGGGGCGGGGCTAGCCCATTTCCTCCCTCGTCGAGATCCATCTCATGTGTAAAACCGTCTCACACAAAACTTCCACTCATACTGTGAGAGATCAAATTTAAATTTGACAAAATGTTCATGTTTGACTTTTATCATTGACTCACTCTATTGAAATAACATTTAGAAAGAAGGTAAAATAATTTACATTAATTAAAGGTGGTAAAATAATGTTTAGTGTTTCTTTTATTATGAAGTACAACGACCGACGGGATTGTTCGGTATTGAGATAATACCAGAGCCAAGAAGTGCGGAAAATAGAATATGATTCTACCAATTTGGTACAATCATACTCTATTTTCCGCACTTCTTCATATTTCAATCATAGTGCATAAATTAATTATGTCAAAAACACAACCATTGACAATAATGATAAGAGAAAACTTTACGAAAGAAAGAAAAGAAAAAACAAGAAAAAGTTAGTTTTGTTACCAAAGAATGAAAAAACTTGAACACTAAAGCACAATATGCCGTAGTTGTGCAACAACTAAATGAGAAGTTTTTTTTTTTTTTTTTTTGAAAGACAACTAAATGAGAAGTTAAATAAATAAGTATAGCTTCTATGTCGTATATTAATGTGTACAAAAATGTCCCATTGATAACTTAAGTTATTACCTAAAATGGATTTTTCTTAATATTTTTTTATATGGTGGACCCACTTTCATCCTTACAACAACATTCACTATTTTATTTTATTTTGTTTTAGGGAAAATGACAAATTAGGGTCAAATGTTTAGGGGGGGGTGTTCCAATTGAGTCTGATGTTCCAATTTCGTCAATTTAGTGTCCAAAGTTACTAACGCTTTTTTTTTTTTTTGGATAAAAATGTTTAAAAAAAAAAATTTGGTAAATCATCATGTGCCTTGCACACGTGAGACTTAACTGAAGTTATTTTGAATTGAAATTCCCAATTTACCTTTGATTCCATTACCCAATTGGCAAAATATTAATTATCTTCTACTGAATGATTCCATTAGTATTTAAAACAATTATTCACATGATTATTTCTTTTTTTTAATTTATGAAAATAAATAATTGTTTGTTTAAAAAAAATGTCAGAAAAAAACTATAATATTATTGTTTGAATTAATTTAATGTTTTTGTAACAACCCAACTTTCACATAATAAATAAATTCCATAAACTAGTGAAAATCCCAAACGTCAATATAAATTCAAAACCAACGTTACCATTCAACGGCTAGTTTACTTAACCATAATTCAAACAGTGCGGAAGCATAACTAATAATTAAATCTCACCGGCTAGTACAATCCACTAGCTCAACACAAAACAATTAATGTCTTAAACTCTTCAAAACCTTAGACTGCCCTTCCTTGCAATCCATCTAGATCCTTAGTCTTTACTTTGGAAAAATAATATTAAAAAGGGGTGAGCGAACAATACTCAGTAAGTTCATACGGGATCTCTCCGGGTACTAAGAAGAGATGACCGAAAGAACGGAGCCAAACGATATTATTCAAGAAAGGCTAACATCAATAATCTTAACTGTACATATACAAAACACAGTTATCACATTCAAAGAATTATGGCCCTAGTACAAGTTCGTCAATTCCATAGTTTCATTCATCACCTTTTCAGGGTGTCGAGAGACCTTACACCTCCTCACGGTGCTCCCTCATTAAGTTCGATCATGATCATTAAGCCACTTCATCAAGCAGCATTTACGCGCATTTACGCCTAATTCTTTTCAATCAAATTATACTATCTTAATTAGCCCTTTTTACTCAGACTAATTCTAGCTAAGCCCTTTTCAATCAGACTAAGCCAACTGCACCTGTTTCAATTAGATACAGCCATATTCCACAAAGTATTCAAGGTATAAGAATACATAAACAATTTCAATTCACTTAGATACCCTATGAACAACACATATCACGGGTAAGATAATTTAAAAGACGTTATATCAACATCGGAGTTCAAATGCTACCGGCCATTAGTAGCTACACTTTGAAAGAATCAATTCAAATGCTACCGGCCATTAGTAGCTACAATTTGAAAGAATCAAGAGAATCCTACTTTAAAGGATGAATTCAAATACTTAAGGAACGTAATCCCTTACCTTGGCTTTGCGTTATTCCACTTAGCAAAATCTCGCGTACGAATCTACAATCATGCACAAAATATTCTTAGGACAAGTATTTACTATTTACTTTCCGTCCCAAAACACTTTACTTTTCTTACTATTAACCTATGAGTTATTCTTTTAACTCCCTTAAGGTTAATACATAATCTAAGCTTTGTACTACCCTTTACTTTTATTTCCAAATTACCCTTTTTGGTTTACCAAAATACCCTTAGGGTTTCATTGTTTCTACCCCAATTTAACATGCTTTAGTATTCCATTAATCACACCAAAATACTATTCACAGCTTGTAAAATCACTATTCACAGAACGTAAACACACACTGATTTCACTTTCAAAAACACACACAAACACACACATATTTCACACTTAAACACACACACACACACAATAGCAGCACTCACACACGCATACACAATACACACACACACACACTGCACCTCCAGCACACACACACGATTACACACTGTAGCACGCACACACACATGAAATAACACGCACACACACACAGCAGTACTCACACAAATACACACACCTTCTTCTTCCTTCTTAAATAAACCCTAGTTCAATCCTTATTGCTTTTAGGGTTAGGGTTCTAGTTCATATGTTCGATTGCTTAGATTAATTTAAGACGGGGAATTCAACGAAAAGAGTAGGACGTTACCTTGATCCGATTTCCCTTCTCTTTCTTCCTCTCTTCCCGATCTCTCACTCTCTCTCTGCGCGTTTCCCTTTCTTGCGCGACTCCCCCTCTCCTTGTTCCCGTTTCTTTGTTTTGCGAGATAATAATAAGGCTAGGGTAAATTGAGAGAGTATTTATACTATAAGGGTTTTAATTCCCTAAACTAAAAAGGATTCTAATATCCTATTGGGTTTTAATTTCCTAAAGCCCAAAGTAAACCCAATACTTACTCATTAATTAATTAATCCCAAATAAATAAAAGGGTTTCCACAAAATAAAAATAATAGGCCAAAAGGGCCGGTTATTACATTCTTTCCTCCTTAAAAGGGGTTGTCCTCCAAACTAGACGTACCTTAATCAGAAAATAGAGCGGGATATGCCTCTCGCATCTCGCTCTCGAGTTCCCACGTAGCTTCTCTTTCCGTATGGTTGCTCAATTGCACCTTCACATAAGGAATCACTCTTTTCCTCAAGGTTTGATCTTTCCGATCTACAATCTTTATGGGTTCTTCGTCGTAACTCAAATTGGCATGAACTCTTAGTTGTTTATACTCGATCGCATGACTCGGATCGGGAATGTACTTCCTTAACATTGACACATGAAATACATTATGCACTCCAGCTAGCACAGGTGGTAAAGCTAACTTGTAAGCTACCGTCCCAACTCGTTCCAAAATCTCAAATGGTCCAACATATCTCGGGCTTAACTTCTCTCGAATACCAAACCTCATAACTCCATTAGTTGGAGAAATCTTCAAGAACACATGATCGCCCAATTAAAATTCCAAATCGTGCCTTCGGCGATCGGCATACGACTTCTGTCGACTTTGAGCAGTCAACAACCATTTCCTAATTTGTTGTACCTTATCAGCGGTCACTTGGATAAGTTTTGGTCCATTCAAATTCCTCTCACCAACTTCATCCCAGCAAGTAGGTGATCTACACTTCCTTCCATACAATGCCTCGTACGGTGCCATTCCGATACTAGCATGAAAACTGTTATTGTACGCGAATTCTACTAGCGTCAAATGTTCGTCCCATGTTCCTTGCCAGTCCAATGACGTAACTCTCAATATATCTTCTAGAGTCTGAATAGTCCTTTTTGACTGTCCATCTGTTTGTGGGTGAAAAGCGTTACTCGTTGCCAATTCCGTACCCAATGCTTGTTGTAGACTTTTCCAGAATTTTGACGTAAACCTCGCATCCCTATCAGACACTATTGAAACTGGTATTCCGTGCAATCTCACAATTTCATCAATATACAACTTGGCCAATTTTTCTAACGAATCATTCACTTTAATTGCTAGAAAGTGAGCCGACTTCGTAAGCCTATCCACAATAACCCAAATTGCATTGTAGCCCCTCAACGACTGTGGTAACCCTACCACCAAATCCATAGCTATATGTTCCCACTTCCACTCTGGAATAGGTAATGACTGTAGTAATCCTGCCGGTCTCTGGGGCTCACTTTTCACTTGTTGACACACCAAACACTTTGATACAAACTCGGCTATGTCTCCTTTCATATTGTTCCACCAGAACGTCTCTCTCAAGTTTCTATACATGTTCATACTTCCAGGATGTACGGAGAATCTCGAACAATGAGCTTCCTTCAAAATCTCCCTCATAATATCCTCATTATCTGGCACCCATACCCTAGATTGGTACCTCATGATTCCATCTTCTCCTACATGAAAGTCTTTTGCCTTTCCCTTAGCGATACTCTCGTGTACTTTCATTTCTTCTTCGTCAATTTCTTGTGCTTCTTTAATTCTAACCATAAGCGTTGGCTGAGCACTCACTTGATCCAAATAACCCTTCACTTGCACTTCCATGCTAGAAATCTCAATGCGGTTCCACACACTTTCCTCCTTAGAAATTAGCGTCGCTAGTGTCCCACGATTCTTTCATGTACTTTAGACTAGTTTTGATGTAATTTTGGATATTTATGTAATGGTTGGGCTTTAATGTAATACGGGGGTAGTTTAGTCTTTTTATTGGTTATCCGGATGTATTATTTTATGAGCTTCAAAGTCATATTCCAAAAAGTCAAGAATAGTCAAAAGTCATGGCGGTCGAAGTCAACCGGAAAGGAGCAGAGTCAACTTGGATCTTACTAAGAGGAAGTCTGGGAAGTGAGAAAAAGATTAGCACGAGTGGGAAAACGGGCTAAGCACGTATGGCACAAGGACTGGAGCATCAAACATCAAACGGATCAACAAGAAAAAGACCAGCACTAGTGGCACACGGACTGGGCACGTCTGAAAACTTTAGCACGGATGGAAGCCAGAAGCCGGCGGATCCAATTATTAACTTTTATTTTATTTTCTTTTAATTCTTTCCCTTTTTCTTTAAGACTTGAAGGGGGTATTTAAACCTATTATGAAGAATTAGATTAGGTCTTCTCTTCACTTTTAGAAAAACCACTACGTTCTTTTCTTTTCTCGGGAGCTTTGAGTTTTTCCATGGAGAACTAAACTCCATTACTTTGGATTTGAGATCTTGATCCAGGTTTTTATTTCTATTGAGGTATTTCTTTTTCCTAATTAATTCTTGTTCATAATCTTGCTTGTATTGATTTAGATTGATTTCTAGAGTTTGTGGATTTGGCCAATTCACTTGTCCTTTTTATTGATCTTTGCTAGATCACTCGTTCTGTGCCAGAATTAGGGTTTTCATTGTAGCATCTTCACGAATTGTGTATGAGCCATAGCAATTCGGGAAGTAGGCGAGATTAGACGATTATCTAATTAACCTTAGAAAGCGTTCTTGATTTTAGTCTCTTAAAACATCATCAATTAATCTTTAGACCTTTTCTGTGCCAGTTTAGGTTTAATTTTAATTAGGGTTTATAGTGAGTGTGCCACTGCTATAAACTAAACTGAAAGAAGAGACATATATTGAAATACATCTCGTAATCAAGTGAATAAAAAAAACGGGGAAAAGAATTATCAGTGATATTAGAATTAAATCCGGTAACAGTTTCAAGTCTGAAGTTTCTTTAAATTATTGTTTCAAACACTTAGTTTAGTTTCCCGTTTTAGGAATTAATTAAAATCTAAATTAAACCCCCAATCTGGTCAAGTGACTGTTCCCAAATAATCACTGTTCTTCGTGGATCGACCCTTACTTACCCTAATTACTTTATTAGTGGCCGAGTTTAGGTCTAATTTAGTAGGCGTGCGACTAAGCCTACCAAATTTTGGCGCCGCTGCCGGGGAACGGTGTTATTGTTTGCATTTTTTTTCTTTTCTTTTCTTTTTATTTGTCTTTTAGCTATTTATTTGTTATCTATTTGGTTATATTTATTATTTGTTATCTTGTAGTGTGGAACCGTGTATGGTCCACACCCGTTCTACTAACGATTTGATTGTTCCGTTTGATCCAAAAATTGAAAGATCTTTCAGGAAAGGACGACAACAAAGCAGGAGAGTCAAGGGGATATTGTTAGCTGAAGAGATGGAAGATGATATGAATCAGGCCGGGGGTGGCGCTGGTGGAAATAATGCTGGCGCTGGTGGAAATAATGCAGGTGGTGGTGGCGTGAGACGTGAACAAGCAGTCCCACCACAGACATTGAGGAAAAGGACTGCCCCAAATTGGAATGAGGAACCACATGCCGTCTAATTCCCTGCCTTACCTACCGGGGTGACATTTGAGTTGAAGTCGGGGCTACTAAATCAGCTACCACACTTCACAGGGATGCCCGGAGAGGATCCCAATCAGCACATCTCTCAGTTTGTGCAAATCTGTCAGAGTATGAAGTCGGCAGCGCTTCCGATCGAGCATCGTTATTGAGAGCGTTTTCTTTCACACTGAAAGATAATGCAAATGGGTGGTATTATCACTTGCCACCCAACAGCATCACGACATGGCAGCAGATGAAAGAGGTATTCCTAGAAGAGTTCTTCCCTCAGGATCAGATAAATGTGATGAAGAGAGACATCAGTAATATGGAGCAGAAGGCTGATGAAACCCTATACGACTACTACAATCGCTTCCACAAGCTTTGTAGGAGTTGTCTGTATCATGGGTTTACTGAGGACCAGCTGATCGTCTATTTTCATAGAGGGTTGACTATTCAGGATAAACGGCTAGTGGATGTATGCTGTGGGGGAAGTATTTTGAAAAAGACCACCGAGGAAGCTAAGAGGTTGATCGAAGAGCTAGGTAAAAGTACAAGGACCCATGGCAAGAGGTCTAATGTGAGACAGGTTAGTGCAGCGGGTTCTAGCAGTGGGCTGTCCAATAAGTTCGAGACAGATATGGAGGATCTTAAAGGTATGGTTAAACAGTTGGTTCTAGGACAGACACCGAAGCCATGTGGGATTTGTTATGACATCACGCATCCTACGGATTCGTGTCCTTCTCTGCAAACGGGTGAGATGGAGGATGTCAATGCAGTTGGGTTTGCGTAGCAGGGACAGAGACCGATGGGTAACACCTATAACCCCAACTGGAGAAATCATCCTAATTTCAGATGGGGTACAGGTCAGCAGCAGAATCAGCCGGGTGGTCAGGGACAACAGTTTGGTAATCAGCAGGGTTATCAGCAGCAGCAGTACCAGGGTAATCAGTTCAACTCTTATAGACCACCATATGGGCAGCAGCAGCCACAGCAACAGTAGCAGCAGCCATAGCAGTAGAATTCTTCGGGACAGTTTACAGAGGCATTACTGAATTCATTGGCACAGAGTGTTAGCACCATGAACCAGAACTTTCAGCAGTATCAGGAGCGCACAGATGCGAGCATTGGTAACTTGGAGAAACAAATGGGTCAGGTAGCTGATGCAGTGGGACAGATAGAGGCTAGGGATTTGAAGAAGTTACCATCACAGACTGAACCGAATCCTAAGCAGAGTGCATATGCGATCACTCTTTGAAATGGTAAGGAGTTACAGGATAAGGTTGTAGCTGAGGAACCAGAGGTAGAGGTTAAGATTACTGAGCCAGTACAGAAGGCACCAGATCAGACAGAAGTTGCACCAGAGGTTAAGGCTCCTGTATATGAGCCTGAGGTTCCATTCCCGGAGGCCTTGAAAGAACATCGAAAGCCAGAGCCTGACAAGGCTATTTACGATACTTTCAAGAGGTTAGAGGTTAATATTCCTTTCTTGGATCTTCTTCAGACTGTCCCGAGGTATGCGAAGTTTTTGAAGGAGTTGTGTACTCCGAAGAGGAATCAGAAGGAAAGGAGTAAAAAGAAGGTTAAGGTTAGTGAGCATGTGTCTGCAGTGTATCAGAGGAAAATGCCTAAGAAGTGCAGTGACCCAGGGATGTTCATGATTCCAGTTACTTTAGGGGATGCTTCTGAGCATAAGGCGATGTTAGACTTAGGGGCTTCAATCAACGTCATGCCCTATGCATTGTTTGAAACTCTTAAGTTGGGACCGCTGCAGGACACCAGAGTTGTGATACAGTTGGCAGATAGGTCGAATGCCTACCCGAATGGATTGGTAGAGGATGTTCTTGTTAGAGTGGGGAAGATGATATTTCCTGCGGATTTTTATGTGCTTGAGATGGAGACTGATCTAAAGGCTCCCATACTGTTGGGGAGGCCTTTTATATCGACTGCTCGGACCAAGCTCGATGTGGCCAATGGTTCCCTAACCATGTAGTTCGATGGGCAAGTAATAAAGTTCAACATCTTTGACTCTATGAAATACCCTAAGGACTCAGAGTCATTGTGTTTCATCGATGTGATCGAGCCATTGGTAGAGGAGGTGTTTGAGGTGTCTAGTGGAGATGATGATCTCAAGACCGCGTTAGAGAATGCTTTGGGGTATGCTAATTTGGAGTTTGACATCTCAGATTCGATGAAGGAAGCGGTTATGGGTCTTACAGAGAGTGCCATGTTTGCTACCGCGCCGGGTCATGGTCACATGAAGCTAGAGGTTCCGATGGAGAAGCTTGTTCCATCTATAGAGAAGGCACCGGAGCTTGAGTTGAAGGTCCTCCCTGAGCACCTTAAGTATTTATCTAGGTGAGGGAGAGACGCTTCCGGTAGTGATTTTTAGCAAGTTGACTGAGGATCAAAAGAAGAGGTTGATTGAGGTGATCCGGGAGCGAAAATCTGTGATTGGTTGGACTATTGCCGATCTCAAGGGCATTAGTCCATCTTTGTGTATGCACCGGATCAACCTAGAGGAGGGTGCGAAGCCGCTGAGGCAAACACAGAGGAGGCTTAACCCGCCAATGATGGAGGCGGTGAAAAAGGAGGTCTTGAAGCTATTACATATGGGGATCATCTATCCCATCTCCGACAACGAGTGGGTGAACCCCACACAGTGTGTGCCCAAGAGGGGCGGGATCACGGTCTCTTGTAATCAAAAGGGAGAGATGGTTCCAACCCGGGAGCAAACGGGGATTCGTGTGTGCATTGATCTCCGGAGGCTAAATGAGGTAACTCGTAAAGACCACTTCCCCCTCCCCTTTATTGATCAAATGTTGGAAAGGTTAGCCAGAAGGGCGTATTTTTGTTTTCTCGACGGTTTTTCCGGGTATTTTCAAATACCCCCGGAAGACCAAGAGAAAACTACATTTACTTGCCCCTTCGGCACCTTTGCCTATCGGAGAATGCCGTTTGGATTGTGTAATGCACCTGGGACTTTTCAAAGGTGCATGATGAGTATTTTCTCCGATTTTGTAGAAAAGTTTATGGAAGTTTTCATGGATGACTTCACTGTCCATGGAGACTCGTTTGATGAATGCCTTGCTCATTTAGGACTAGTGTTGGATAGGTGCATTGAAACTAATTTGGTCCTAAATTTTGAAAAATGTCACTTTATGGTTGAGCAAGGCATTGTGTTAGGTCATGTTGTGTCGAAAAAGTGTATTGAAGTTGACAAATCTAAGATTGATGTCATTTCTTCACTCCCTTACCCTACCAATGTGCGTGAAGTCCGGTCTTTCTTTGATCATGCCGGTTTTTACCGGAGGTTCATTAAGGACTTTTCAAAGATTGCTTCACCTCTATGCACCCTGTTGCAAAAAGAGGTTGATTTTAATTTTGATGATAATTGCAAGCAATCTTTTAATGAGTTGAAGTCTAGGTTGACAACCACCCCCATTATTCAAGCACCTGATTGGTCTCGTCCCTTTGAGATCATGTGTGATGCTAGTGATTATGCCGTGGGGGCGGTTTTGGGTCAAAAAGTGGAGCGTGCCTCGCATGTGATTTATTATGCGTCTATGACCTTGAATGGGGCACAAAGAAATTACTCCACTACTGAAAAAGAGATGTTGGCGGTAGTCTTTGCACTAGAGAAATTTAGGTCCTACTTGTTGGGTACTAAGATTATTGTTTACACCGACCACGCTGCTCTTAAATATTTAATGTCTAAGAAAGAGGCTAAACCGAGACTCATTCGGTGGATTCTCTTGTTGAGTGAGTTTGACATAGAGGTTAAGGACAAAAAGGGGGCTGAAAATCTAGTTGCCGATCATTTGAGTCTCCTTGTAATGGAAAAGGACAAGCCTTATAAACAAGCCCCAATCCGGGGTGAGTTTCCTGATGAGGTTCTTTAGGCAGTTAATTCAGTGGCCCCTTGGTATGCGGACTTGGTCAATTTTCTTGTCTCGAATAAATTCCCTCCGGGGATGTCAAAATCGAAAAGAGACAAAGTCCGTAGTAATGCCAAATATTATGTATGGGATGAGCCCAACTTGTGGAGGCATTGTGCTGACCAAGTCATTCGTAGGTGTATTCCCGACAGTGAGGTGTCCTCTATTCTTAAATTCTGTCATGAGTACGCGTGTGGTGGTCATTTTGGTGCGAAAAAGACCGCTAGGAAAGTCTTGGATTGTGGCTTCTTTTGGCCAACTTTGTTCCGGGATGCGGTCACTTTTTGTCAGTCATGTGATAGGTGTCAAAGGGTTGGTAATATTGGGCGCCGTGATGAAATGCCACAAACCCTCATTGTGAATTGTGAAATCTTTGATGTGTGGGGGATAGACTTTATGGGTCCGTTCCCTAATTCTTGTGGGTTTGTGTATATTTTGCTTGCGGTGGACTATGTGTCCAAATGGGTGGAAGCCATCCCTACCCGCACCGATGATTCAAAAGTAGTGGTCAATTTCCTTAGGGGCAACATTTTGTGTCGGTTTGGGATGCCAAGGGCCATTATTAGTGATAGGGGGACTCATTTTTGCAATAAGACAGTCGAAGCTCTAGTCAAGAAATATCACATCACCCATAAGGTGTCGACTGCTTATCATCCTCAAACAAATGGCCAAGCCGAGGTATCCAATAGAGAGATAAAATCCATCATTGAAAAATCTGTAAACCCAAATAGGAAGGATTGGAGTCAAAGGATTGATGATGTGTTGTGGGCTTACCGGACGCCTTATAAGACACCGATTGGTATGTCACCATATCGATTGGTGTTTGGTAAACCTTTCCATTTACCGGTGGAGCTTGAACACAAAGCCTATTGGGCGGTCAAAAAGTTCAATTTGAACTTAGAGGGTTCCGGTGAGGAGCGAAAATTGCACTTGAGTGAGTTGGATGAGATTAGGAGAAATGCCTATGAGAATAATCTTCTTTACAAGGAACGAGCGAAGATATGGCATGATAAAATGATCATTAGAAAGGACTTTAAGGTTGGTCAAAAGGTCCTTCTTTTCAATTCCGTCTTCGTTTGTTTCCGGGCAAGTTAAGGTCTCGGTGGACCGGCCCTTATCTGGTGAGGGAAGTGTCCCCACTTGGGACGGTGGTAATCTCTAGTCCTAAAGAGGACAAAGGATTCAAAGTTAATGGTCAACGGTTAAAACCGTATTTTGAGAACGAAGTCGTGAATACCGCGAATTTGGAGGTGATTGATTTCCAAGACCGGGTATATGTTTGATAGCTTTGGGTCCGAGTCTTGTCAAAGACTTTAAACTTTGATGCATGCCGGGTGCTTTCCCGGCATTTGGTCTAGCTAAAGACGGTAAAGAAGGGCGGCTAACCGGGAGGCAACCCAGAATGTATTTGCTTATTTTTGTGTTTATTTTAACGTATATCATGTTTTTATATTTTTATGTTTTGAATTGGTGCTATTGAAAGGTATTTTCTTTTGTTGTGTTGATGCAGGACACTATTAAATGGAGGCAAACTTGGGCAAGGCTATTAAAAAGAAAAAAAAAAAAAAAAAACTATCGGCAGCCTTGAAAATAAAACCTTCCCTTGTGCCACAAGTGCTCCACACACGGGCCCGGATGAAATCAGCGCACGACCTTTGCAATTTTTGCAGTCCGTATGCCACACGGACATCAGACGGACTATGCCCGCCTCAAAGCATGCCCACCAGAAGAAGACGGATAGTGAAAAAAAAAGAAGAAGAAGCCGGATTCCAGCCCCTGTGCCGCACTCTCTCTTTGCCGACTTCCTCCCCTGCCCGCCGATCCACCATAACCCACCCTTCCACCATTAAATTCGGCCACCCCTCCATAAAATCAACCCTCCTTCATCTTATTTTTCTTCCCTAACCCCAAACCCACCATCAATTCTCACCATAGATTCCTTCTTCACCATCTTTCTTTCACCAAACCCTAATTCGCCCCACCCCCAATATTCTTCAAATCACTAAATTCTTCCACCTTAAATCACTCTCTCCCACCTAAAGTCAACCTATCCAATCTTCCTAAACCATCAATAACGAGTTTAAGCAAGAAAATCAAGAACCATAAATTCTCAAAATTTGGGGCTTTTTGATTTCTACCTCTTGGAGCATTCTGGGAGTGACAAGGACGATCTTGGAGCATTTTTGGAGTATTTTGAGGTAAAAATTACAATTTTTTCTCTCAATTTGTGGGATAATTGGTATTTGGTTGTGGTGGGTTGATATTGTATTGAAATCGGTGGGTTGTGATTGTGTGGCTTCGGTTGACATTATTGGGGTTTTGTTATTGTTTTTGTGGTTTGTGTGGTTGGTGGAATTGCTTGTGTTGTTTATCATTGGTGGGTAAGTTGAATTTTCGATTATAAGAACGATGGGAAAATCCAATAACAAAAGTAAAAAGCGGGCTAGGGAAGAGGAGCCTTTGCCTACTCCTCCCGGGGAAGTCAATCTTCCAGAGGAGAATACTTACATGGGTTTGAAAAACTTGACAGTGGATCAAAAAGGTAGATGGAGAAAATTAGATAGACCAAACCGGAAACTTCAAGTAACAAAATTTTTGGATGCGACTGTTCTTGAAAAACTGGGTCTCAAAGATCAGGTACATCAGTTGATGAGAAGGAGCGGTTTGGAGAATTTCTTGGGGAAGAGTGCTAATGTGTATAGGAGATACACCCTAGAATTTTTATCTACTTTTGAGCGGGTTGTAGTGAATGGGGAGAAGGGCGTTCGGTTTAATCTTAATGACAAATTGAGGGAGTTGAGTTATGGGGCCATTAGGATGTCATTTGGGGTGAAAGCTCCCATAGGCGACTTTCTCGAGAACGATCCATTAGTGGATAAGTTTTTCTTCGAGTTGACCGGGAAGCCGATGCGCAAACCCTATCTCAAATCAACCTACCTCACCCACCCCGCGTGGAGGTTATTTTTCAGAGGTCTGTCTATGACTTTTTTGGGGAAGAAAGAATCAACCCAGATGAACTGCTTTGATATTGCAATGATGAGGACGGTAATACCTGATGCCGCCTCACTTCCGGATTGGGTAGATGGCTTCTTGAGAAGGTGTGAGAAATATATAGCTAAGCCGGTTGGGAGCATACCGGTGGGGGGGCATGATTTCACTTTTGGTTGGAAAGTTTGTGAAAACTCATCCAGCATCGGCAGGGTTAGTCGAGGGTCCAGAATTCTATGATTTTCATTTCCTAACTCGGTATGAGCACTTCAAGACAATTTTTGGAAATGACCATTCTTTGACATTTGTATATGGGGGCAATAAGTCTCATGTTCGATGTCATATGGGGGCGAGTTTTCCGAGTGGCGATAACCCTAGAGTCTGGAGGATGGATGGAGTAATTGATTTGGATGAGCGGCAGGTTGTGCCTAATGTTAAGCAGGGGCAAGAAGAGGAGTTGCGTGACCCTGAGGCGGATATTGAGGCTAGAGCTCCGGCACAGCATGGGGGACATGAGGTGATAGTGGAAATGCTACAGAATCGTTTTGAGTATAGGATAGGAGATGGGTGGATTTCTCTGACAGACTTGAGATGGTGGAGGATCAGGTGACCGTTATTGATGCACGACAGCGTCAGATGGAGCTTTGGATGCAGCAGCAAGAGCCTCGGACTTATGAGCCTCTTTCAAACCAATTTCACACCATGATGTTCAATAGGAGAGAGGCCAGGAGTCAGAGACGTGCTTCCCGTCAGCCCCGTTTTTCGGGTGAGGCCTCCGGGTCTCAGCAGCAGCATGAGTGATGGTACCTTTCTTCCTTCCCCTTACGTTTAAACTGTCCTTTTATTTTTTTATTAATATATCACATTGAGGACACTGTGTAGTTTAAGCGTGGGGGAGGGATTGTTGTATATAGTAGTTTAGTTGTTACATTTTTATTTTTCTTTTCGTTTCTTAAAAAAAAAAAAAAAAAGAAGAAAAAAATTTGAAAAAAAAAAGATTTTTTTTTTGAAAAAAATGAAAAAAAAAAGAAAAAAAAAGAAAAAAAGAGAGACTAAGTGAAAACCTGAAAGGGCGCTTAGGCAAAAGGTGAGATATTGAGATGTTTTATTCATACATGCACCGAAGTGGCGTCATAAGGGGGTTTGGAGTCTCGGGTAGGACATTTTGATGTTGGAGGTTCGGTTAGTGGGTAATGGGATAGAAATCCTCGTTTTGTTTTTGGAGTTATAAGGGGGAGTAGGTGTTATATACGAGGTGAGTTTTACACGGGACCACTACCCGGCTAAAAACTTATTTTTACGAGGGAGACTTGTAGTGTGAGACTAGCGTGGGGGAAGCTTAAAACATTTTAGTTACCCGTGGCTTTTATGAGTGGGCCTTAGTCCAGATAATGTTTTTCACTATTTTGGAGTTTGTATCGGGCTAAGGCCATGGATATTTATTTGTTCTTGGCGTTTATGGGGACAGAGTTTCTTATACTCCGAGTTGTTTGTGTTTGTTGACTTTTGACTTGGAGGATTAGAGGAGATTAGGGGTCATTTTCTCCCATGCTACGCTGATTAGACCGGAGTTTAGAGTGGGGTTAGGATGTTACTGAGGGACGAGTAACGGTCTAAGCGTGGGGGAATTTGATGTGGCGGATATTGTATCATTTATTTCCCTTGTTTTCCTATGTAATATACTTTATTTTCATGTACTTTAGACTAGTTTTGATATAATTTGGGATATTTATGTAATGGTTGGGCTTTAATGTAATCTGGGGGTAGTTTAGTCTTTTTATTGGTTATCCGGATGTATTATTTTATGAGCTTCAAAGTCATATTCCAAAAAGTCAAGAATAGTCAAAAGTCATGGCGGTTGAAGTCAACTGGAAAGGAGCAGAGTCAACTTGGATCTTACAAAGAAAAAGTCTGGGAAGTGAGAAAAAGATTAGCACGAGTGGGCAAACGGGCTAAGCATGTATGGCACAAGGACTTGAGCATCAAACATCAAACGGATCAACAAGAAAAAGACCAGCACTAGTGGCATACGGACTGGGCACGTCTGAAAACTTTAGCACGGATGGAAGCCAGAAGCCGGCGGATCCGATTATTAACTTTTATTTTATTTTCTTTTAATTCTTTCCCTTTTTCTTTTAGATTTGAAGGGGGTATTTAAACCTATTATGAAGAATTAGATTAGGTCTTCTCTTCACTTTTAGAAAAACCACTACGTTCTTTTCTTTTCTCGGGAGCTTTGACTTTTTCCATGGAGAACTAAACTCCATTACTTTGGATTTGAGATCTTGATCCTGGTTTTTATTTCTATTGAGGTATTTCTTTTTCCTAATTAATTCTTTTTCATAATCTTGCTTGTATTGATTTAGATTGATTTCTAGGGTTTGTGGATTTGGCCAATTCACTTGTCCTTTTTATTGATCTTTGCTAGATTACTCGTTCTGTGCCAGAATTAGGGTTTTCATTATAGCATCTTCACGAATTGTGTATGTGCCATAGCAATTCGGGAAATAGGCAAGATTAGACGATTATCTAATTAACCTTAGAAAGCGTTCTTGATTTTAGTCTCTTAAAACATCATCAATTAATCTTTAGACCTTTTCTGTGCCAGTTTAGGTTTAATTTTAATTAGGGTTTATAGTGAGTGTGCCACTACTATAAACTAAACTGAAAGAAGAGACAGAGATTGAAATACATCTCGTAATCAAGTGAATAAAAAAAAACGGGGAAAAGAATTATCAGTGATATTAGAATTAAAATCCGGTGACGGTTTCAAGTCTGAAGTTTCTTTAAATTATTGTTTCAAACACTTAGTTTATTTTCCCGTTTTAGGAATTAATTAAAATCTCAATTAAACTCCCAATCTGGTCAAGTGACTGTTAAATAATCACTGTTCTTCGTGGATCGACCCTGACTTACCCTAATTACATTATTAGTGGCCGAGTTTAGGTCTAATTCAGTAGGCGTGCGACTAAGCCTACCAGTCACACCATACAAGTAGTGCCTCCATATCTTCAAAGCAAACACCACTGCAGCTAACTCTAGATCATGGGTTGGATAATTCTTCTGATGGTTCTTCAATTGCCTAGATGCGTAAGCTATAACCTTTTCATTCTGCATCAGCACGCAACCTAGTCCTTTAAGTGAAGCATCACTATATATTACGAATCCATCCGATCCAGACGGTTAAGCAAGCACTGGTGCTGACACCAATCGTCGCTTCAGTTCCTCAAAACTCTCTTCACATTCTTCTGACCAAAAAACTTTGCTCCTTTCTGAGTTAACCTCGTCAATGGCACTGATAACTTCGAGAAACCTTCTACGAATCTCCTATAGTAGCCAGCCAAACCTAAGAAACTTCTTATCTCACTTACCGAAGTTGGTCTTTCCCAATCCACAATAGCTTCTATCTTTGTTGGATCCACGGTAATCCCATCCTTTGACACCACATGCCCTAAAAATGCCACCTTCTCCAACCAAAACTCGCACTTCTTGAATTTTGCATATAACTTCTGCTCTCTCAAAATCTGTAACACTGACTTCAAGTGCTCTACATGTTCTTCCTTGGTCTTTGAATACCCAAGATATCATCAATGAATACAGTCACACACTTATCCAGAAACTCGTGAAATATCCTATTCATAAGTTCCATAAACGTTGCCGGTGCATTAGTCAATCCAAACGGCATCACTACAAACTCATAGTGACCATACCTTGTTCTAAAGGAAGTCTTGGCTATATCATCTTTCTTCACTCTTAGTTGATGATAACCAGACCTCAAATCTATCTTCGAGAAATAGCACAATCCACGAAGTTGGTCAAATAGATCATCTATTCTCGGCAACGAATATTGATTCCTTACCGTTACACAATTTAATTCACGATAGTCGATACATCGACCCATCCTTCTTCTTCACAAATAACACCGGTGCACCCCATGGTGACACACTCGGTCTAATTAAACCCTTATCCAACAACTCTTGCAGTTGTTCCTTCAATTCCTTCAATCCTGACGGAGCCATTCTGTACGGCGCCTTCGATATTGGTCTAGTTTCCGGTACCAAATCGATAGAAAACTCTACTTCTCTTTCTGGTGGTATCCTTGGTAAATCTTCTGGGAACACATCCTTGAAATCTCTAATCACAGAAAGTGGTTTTATGGTTACTTCTTTCTGGCCCGTAGTACTCACGTATGCCATAAATCCTTCACACCCTTTCTTTAATAACTTACGAGCTTTCATCACCGATATAAGGCTTGATCGGTTTCTAGGTTTCATTCCTTGAAAACAACACTCTCCTCCGCATAACAATCTGAAGTGAACTTCCTTCTTAAAGCAATCTACATGGGCATGGTATGCATCTAACCAATCCATTCCCAATGTCACATCAAATTCTTCGATTTCCAAGCTAATGAGATCAACCTCAAGCTTTTTCCCATCCAATTTCAAAGGAAACTTCCTATATATAAGCGTAATAGGGGTCGATTCTCTAGTTTGAATATCTATAACTAAAGAATTATCTAACGCCTCAGGAATTAAATTCATATTTCTTAGCCAAGCAATCATTTGGAATTTCTTATCGGAACCTTGCCATTTAGCGTCGTTCTTATTACCATCCTTTCGGTTTCCATGACCCTTAATCTGGTACTTACTTGCAGTACCGTCCTTCTCACGATCATCATCAGCCTTTCACTTATTATTCCCATCGCGATTCCAGCTTCCTTTAGATCCAATCAACTTTTTCTCAGTTGACTTTTTCTTTTCTTCTCGCTTACTGCGATAACTATTTGATTCTTTCTCCACTATCTTTGTCCTATCCAACACTTGATCATAGGTTGGTAGCATTAATGGAGTGATTCTATATCGGGTTCGGTTGTTCAAACCAGCTTCAAATTTTCTAGCCTTTTGCGCTTCATTATCGAAGAATTTAGGGCAATTTCTATCAATTCGGTGAATCTAGCACCACAGTCGTCCACCGTCATACTTCTTTAAGTTAGCATCTTAATCTCAGCCACTCTGGCATTTCGAACACTTGCCAGATAATATGATACTATCATTAGTATCATGAATATGAGACGTTTTACGCACTCTTATACTATAGATCGTCTACAGACTAACATTCTATTTATAGGTCATTCACTAGACCACTGGTCGTTTCAATAGACCATCACTATCTTCATTAGTCAACTTTACTAGACTTATTGGTCATTTCAATAGACCATTATCACTTTCATTGATCGTTTCAATAGACCATTCTTACTTCTTCCAGGTTGGTTAACTCGCACATTTAACACTATTACTCATGCCAACACATTGTACTATGCTTAATACTTTCACACAAATAGGCCATCCCCAAAAGACGTAACTTTTACAAAAGATCGGTTTACTAGATCTCTGGTCGTTTCAATAGACCAATTCTACTTAGGGAAGTCATTTCACTAGACTTTACTTATTCATCGTAAGTCGATTCACTAGACCTACTTTCATTCACATTTGGCCGTCTCACTAAGCCAATTACTCTTATACTTAACTGTTTCAATAGGTTATTTTATTCTTGTTTCGATCATTTTACTAGACCAAAACTAATTTCACTTGACCGTTTCAATAAGCCAATTCTTCTCATGGTCTTTTCACTTGACCAACACTTCTTTGTTCTAAATAGCTCACACGCCATAAAACTTAAGAACAAAACAATCAACAAAGCCATTTGCTTAGAATAAATCATAAACTTTTATTACGAGGTTCTTCTTGGAATAAAAGTTAACGAAACAAAATTCTAGAATTTTTCTCTAAACTAGAAGTAACTATCAACACTATAAATAAGAATAAACTCTATGTTTCATTTTTCAATCATGAAACATCTTCCTAGGCCTTCCCCTAGGTTTTCCACTTGGCATTCTTGGAGCCTTCTTAAAGCCTCATGGTCTACCTCTGGACCTACAAACCGGTACCATTGGTGGTTCTTCATCATCAATTACAATTGGGGTAGCTTAATTGTCCCTAAGGTTAATTTCTACTTCCTCGACGTCATCTTTAGCTACCAATTCTTCCTTATTTGGTGCTTCATTACCTATGAGTGTTGTCGGTTCCAACTCTCTAGTTCTAGTTTCCTTCAAATCTTTCAATTCATAAAACCATTGGTGAGCTTCGTCTCTGATTTCATGATAGTATTTCTCACTTTGATTCATGGTCTCCTTTACTTCTTCCAGTTCTTTGAAAGTGTCTAGTAATGCTTTCCTATCTTGCATCCACTTCTCTAGTGTAAACCTTACTCTTGTCTTTTCAGCTTATAAGTCTTCAGTTAACTTCTGAATCTTGAGTGCATACCTCTGAATCACTCTTTTCATAATTGTTCTGTGTTTCAAGTTCATCTTCATATTTCTTCTAAGTCCGTCAAATCAAGACATAACCATTATCAGTACCATATACTTAAATGTATATGACTATAATCATCATTTTGCATAAGCAATTTAAAAGAATAACTTTCTAGTGTAACCCTTCCAGTTTCACTCTCAAAGTGTTCACTTATATTCCTCATATCTCTCGAGGAATTCTTATCTTAGGTTCTTCCTAAAATAGTAAGTTTCCATAATTAACTAGTTTGACTTCAAGCAATCTTAGTCTTCCTAAAACGCTCAAATCAAACCTATTCAATGTCAGAGTTCCTATCCCTTTTAAGGTCTAATCCCATAGCTCTGATACCAACTGTAACGACCCAACTTTCACATAATAAATAAATTCCATAAACTAGGGAAAATCCCAAACGTCAATATAAATTCAAAACCAACGTTACCATTCAACGGCTAGTTTACTTAACCATAATTCAAATAGTGCGGAAGCATTACTAATATTTAAATCCCACCGGCTAGTACAATCCACTAGCTCAACACAAAACAATTAATGTCTTAAACTCTTCAAAACCTTGGACTGCCCTTCCTTGCAATCCATCTAGATCCTTAGTCTTTACCTGGGAAAAATAATATAAGAAAGGGGTGAGCGAACAATGCTCAGTAAGTTCATACGGGATCTCTCCGGGTACTAAGAAGAGATGACCGAAAGAACAGAGCCAAATGATATTATTCAACGAAAGGCTAACATCAATAATCTTAACTGTACATATACAAAACACAGTTATCACATTCAAATAATTATGGCCCTAGTACAAGTTCGTCAATTCCATAGTTTCATTCATCACCTTTTCAGGGTGTCGAGAGACCTTACACCTCCTCACGGTGCTCCCTCATTAAGTTCGATCATGATCATTAAGCCACTTCATCAAGAAGCGTTTACGCCTAATTCTTTTCAATCAAATTAGACTATCTTAATTACCCCTTTTTACTCAGACTAATTCTAGCTAAGCCCTTTTCAATCAGACTAAGCCAACTGCACCTGTTTCAATTAGATACAGCCATATTCCACAAAGTGTTCAAGGTACAAGAATACATAAACAATTTCAATTCACTTAGATACCCTATGAACAACACATATCACGGGTAAGATAATTCAAAAGACGTTATATCAACATCGGAGTTCAAATGCTACCGGCCATTAGTAGCTACACTTTGAAAGAATCAAGAGAATCCTACTTTAAAGGATGAATTCAAATACTTAAGGAACGTAATCCCTTACCTTGGCTTTGCGTTATTCCACTTAGCAAAATCTCGCGCACGAATCTACAATCATGCACAAAATATTCTTAGGACAAGTATTTACTATTTACTTTCCGTCCCAAAACACTTTACTTTTCTTACTATTAACCTATGAGTTATTCTTTTAGCTCCCTTAAGGTTAATACATAATCTAAGGTTTGTACTACCCTTTACTTTTATTCCCAAATTACCCTTTTTGGTTTACCAAAATACCCCTAGGGTTTCATTGTTTCTACCCCAATTTAACATGCTTTAGTATTCCATTAATCACACCAAAATACTATTCACAGCTTGTAAAGTCACTATTCACAGAACGTAAACACACACTGATTTCATTTTCAAAAACACACACAAACACACACACACAGATTTCACACTTAAACACACACACACACACAATATCAGCACTCACACACGCATACACAATACACACACACACACTGCACCTCCAGCACACACACACGATTACACACTGTAGCACGCACCCACACATGAAATAACACGCACACACACACACAGCAGTACTCACACACACACACACACCTTCTTCTTCCTTCTTAAATAAACCCTAGTTCAATCCTTATTGCTTTTAGGGTTAGGGTTCTAGTTCATATGTTCGATTGCTTAGATTAATTTAAGACGGGGAATTCAACGAAAAGAGTAGGACGTTACCTTGATCCGATCTCCCTTCTCTTTCTTCCTCTCTTCCCGATCCCTCTCTCTCTCTCTCTCTCTCTCTCTGCGCGTTTCCCTCTCTTGCGCGGCTCCCCCTCTCCTTGTTCCCGTTTCTTTGTTTTGCGAGATAATAAAAAGGCTAGGGTAAATTGAGAGAGTATTTATACTATAAGGGTTTTAATTCCCTAAACTAAAAGGATTCTAATATCTTATTGGGTTTTAATTTCCTAAAGCCCAAAGTAAACTCAACACTTACTCATTAATTAATTAATCCTAAATAAATAAAAGGGTTTCCACAAAATAAAAATAATAGGCCAAAAGGGCCGATTATTACAGTTTTCTTCCAAACAATTAACTAATTTAATGTTTATTTTTCCTAAAAAAAGTTAATTAATTAACATCTTACTCCTACTTAAAACACACACACACACACACACACATCATCACCTCCCCCCCCCCCCCCCCCCCCCCCCCCCCATCCCCCCAACAAATACCACCATTTCAACGTCCCAGCTACCCAACCCTCTACCACCACCACCGCACAAACACAGTTTCACAAAATCAATGCTATTGTTAGCCGCCATCTCACCCATATCACAACTTTACAAAACACGTTCAAGAAACAACAATACCAACAAAATCACAAACACATTTGCCCATTCCAGATACTACATATGTCTCTAAATGAGTGTCCAAATTTCAATTTAAGGGACATTGAAAATCTCAACTTTGTGTACAATTTGGTAGCAAAGATTCATATATAATCTTCTAATCTCATTTCCAAACATTTAGTTTTGCACGTATAAAGAAACTGGTGAAAAATTTTTCGAAAAAAAACATTTAGGGACAAAGTTATGTTAAAAAAAGACACTCATTTTGGGACAAATATTTCTTGAAAATGGACACACATTTAAAGACAGAGGGAGTATGATTTTATTTTATTTTCTAAACTTCTTAGTGGAACTTACTGGTGGACAAATCTAGAGAGGGACTGTTAGAATAATTACAGATTATCAGCCCGTCTCAATAATTATGGGGCTCTAGGCTAAAATGTGAATATTGTGCCCTTAATATTTTTAAAAAAATACATAAAAACACACGCTAATATATAAGTACTTTTATATAATGGTTAATTTTTGTTGAGCACAAAAAATTTGAATATAATTTTTTGCACTGATCATCATTCAATAATCTTTTTCATACAAAATTATTCAAGTATTGTAAAGTCTAAAAGCATAACTGCATAATCAAGTAGTAATTACCAAATCACCCCATTGGCTTCCTCTCTAAGACAATCCTCCGTCCCAAAACACTTTGCACCATTTTGAGAATGCACGTAAATTAATGAATAAGCATATATATTCAAAAGTATTATGAGTGATAAAAATGTTGTGAGTATGATAAGTAGAGTGTGATTTACAAGTGGGACCCAAAATTAAATGTGTGAGTATAACAAGAGGGATAGGAAGAATAGAAAAATAATAAAATTTAAACATTTTTACAAAAAAGACTTACCAATGAGACACTTAAAAAGTGCAAAGCATTTTGGAACAAATGGAGTACATGTTTTCATGTAAACAAGATTTTGTAAAGGTATAACTAGATACTCCCTCCGTCCCAATTTAAACTTCAAAAAAACTTTTGAGTTCAAGAATTAAGATAAAGGTGATGTGTTGTGAGTGTAGATGGTTTGGTTTTGAAGTTTAAAATTAGACACCAAAAATTAAAAAAAATTGAAATTTAAAATGAGACGGAAGGAGTATAAATAAAATGGGGCCCCTTAAAATTTTGGGGCCCTGTGCTATTGACCCTAATTTTCTTGCTAATCACCGGCCCTGCAGATTATTGAAGAACAGAAACAGAATATACAAATTGAAATGACAGAATGTAAAAACAGAAACTGTAAAATCTTTTTGGGTTTGTCCGAGTCGTGTGGAGACACACTCTTCTTAAGACAAATTCGCACTGAGTTGTGCTTGAGGTGTTCTTGGATGTTCGCCTCCCAAGATACAACAGACTGGCCGGACAATTTTGCACACTAAAATCTCGGGCGAACTGAAATAGTGTATATATATATATACCCATATACACACACACACACACATTGCCATTGTTTTGTTTATTGGTTCGGTTCAGGATACCAGTTTCATTTTTCAACACTATATCAAACTGAAAATCAAACCTTCAGTTTATTCAATATCAAGTACAGTATACTAACGGTAAAATAGATTTCGATTTTTTTCAGTTTTTTTTTTTTTTTTTTTTTTTTCACTCCTCTATTTTTCATATACAAGCAAAATAATTTTCTACGAATTTCTGTAAAACACTTAAATTTTTTGAATTTTAGATTTTTTGAATTTTAAATATTTAGTATAATTTTTTAAAAATGGGTACAATTACCCCTATTTGACTGTACATAACTCAGCCATTGCATGACAAAATTCCTGATTCCATGCACAACAATATTTACATGCTCTTGCCGTGTCCAATTTCAACAAAAAGCTACCCGGTTTCCATAACTAGAGTATCGGTGGTCTTACTATCTCCATTCAAAAATTACACGCATCAGAAGTAGCATTACGTTGTCTTTAAAGGAGTGGTCCAGTGGTAAAGCTAAGTCTCACCCTCGGTAAATCGTTCACACAAGTAATTATACTTTAAGTATGATTAAAGCAACCCAAAAATTGACTAACATTTTGAATATCTTGTCCAAAGTTGCCATGCACGATTTTTTTTCATAATTATTCAAACAGAAAACGAGAGAATTGATAATTGCATTAGCGAAAATTAAAAATAAATAAAAAATATTTCACATTAAAATTGATGAGGTCATATTCATTTCATAATTTTTGTTTTGATCCCATTCGAGCGAACTATCACATATTAAGAGGATGTCTCCTGTACACCTGCCGCACAACGTTCGACGGGTCAGGTCAGCCATTTTTTTTTTTTTCCGTTTTTTTTTTCGATTTTTTTTTTTGCCACCCCAACTTTTTTTTCCTCCCAAAAAAGTAACACTTGTTATAACTAAATGTTACACTTTTTTCTTTCAAATGTAACATTTTTTAAAAAAAAAATGTACCACAATTTTACTGCAAAAGATTAAAGATAATATAAAGATTGACAACTAAACTAATGTCACACTCTTTTAAAAGGAATGTAACACTCTTTTTTTCAAATGTAACATTTTTTTCTTTCAAATGTACCACAATTTTGCTGCAATAGATTAAAGAGACCATAAAAATTGACAACTAAACGAATGTCACACTTTTTATAAAGGAATGTAACATTTTTTTTTCTTCAAATATAGCACTTTTTCCCCCAAAATTAACATAAGATTGACAAGCTAAACTAATGTTACATTTTATAAAAAAATGAATGTAACATTTTTTTCTCAATTGTAACAGTTTATATTCTTAAATGTAACATTATATCTGAAATGTAACAATTTTTTATCGAGAAAGTAACAATTGAAATGAAAACCCAATTTTTTTTTGCAAAATTGCTGTTACATTTGATTGTAAAAAGTGTTACTTTTTGAATATGAAACTGTTACTTTTATTAGAACAGAGTGTTACATCTCAGCTGACAAGCAACTCAAACTTTTTGTGTGTAAAAAATGTTTTTTTTTAAAAAAAAAAATCAAACCATATCATGACCTATGTAGTTTTATTCGTCTCGTCGAGACGAACACAACGGCATTTTTAATTTTTTTTTCTAAGTTATAAATCTCAAGATATAGCATTTTAAAGTTAATGAGTTTTTTTTTTAAATGTGACACGTGGCAGCGCGCGGCTGGGTGAACCAGCGTGTGGCTCACAGCGCGCCACGTGTCAATAAATGTCTGGTTGTTTGAAAAACGGGTGGGTGGGCAAGTGGGTCTGGATCGGGTCGGGCGGGTTTGACCCGCCACACGCGCCTGGAGTGCCGCATTTGAGACTTTGTCACATATTAATTGTTATGCTGCGATAACTCAGACTCAAATTTATGCTTCGAATCAAATACGGTAGAAGTATAGAACAAATCATTACCAGTGTTCTAAAAGACCCCCGTCTAGGCCGCCTAGGCTCTAGGCGTTCATGAAACGCCTAGGTCCCGTGAAGGATATTATAGTTATTTCTGAATTCTCGGCCCTGCCTAGGTGCTAGGCGCTCCTGCGACTGCCTAGCGTTTTTTAGAACCTTGATCCTTACTGGTCAATTCGCGACATTGATATTGACTTTGACGGGTCATTCATATTCATACGTTTTAGCGTTAAGGGGTAAAAGATGAGTTAATAGGTCGAAAAAGGGAAAATGAGTTAGAAATAGGAATATGAATACATTTACACACTTTCTGGAAATAGTAAAGGCAATAAGTTTGGAAACCGTAGTGTCGGGGATCTTTCATTTTAGGCTCCAAGGATTGTCCTTTTATTTTTATTTATTTTTTATTAATGGTCTTTATTATCGGACATTTTAGCATTTGGGAATTGGGATGGGATGGTGCTAATAGGTCTCTCATACTCCATCCGTCCCAAAATGATCTTTACGCCCTTTCCAACGTTAATAAGAAATTATGAAGGAAGTTTGATCAATGATTTTAGGTTGATTTAATTATCCTAATGAAAATCTAAAACTTGTTATTGATATTATTGTTGATGGTGCGTCAATAACAAGTTTTAAATTTTGATTAAGATAATTATATCAATCTAAAATCATTGCTCAAAGTTTCTTCATAGTAACGAGTTGGAGCTTACGATGGAGCGGACCAAGACCGAATCGACGAGCTTGACCAAGTCAACTGAATGAGATCAAGATCAAGCCAAATAAAGATAGAATCAAGAGATTATATTTTACCTTATTTATTGGATGTAGTTTAGGAATAGAATACATCTTACCTTATTTAGTGGATGTAAATTAGGAAGAAGAGTATTGACCAAGTATTAGGGTTTAGGTTTGTGTATAAATAGATGCTTAGGCTATTGTAAATCTTTGAGAGTGAATAAACACATATTATCATACTCCTCTCCCCACACACGATTTCTCAACATGGTATTAGAGCCTCCGATATGGGGGGCCTGAATATCCATACGCTTCCGCAATGAAACAATCGTTGCCATGGTAGGCAACATGGTGGAGAAGAACAAATGACGGGAGGAGCCCGTGGAAGCCTCTTCGCAGCACGGGAGGTGCACGAAAAAAGTGTTGAGGAGGGACCCGTTCATGACGAAGTTTGCTCCTTCGTTGCACGGATTGTACAAGACGAACACGACAGGGCACGACCAGAAACCGACAGCGACGACGGTGGTGCCATAGTTGTCGGCGGCAGATTTGTACTGGCAAAGAACCCTAATGACGGTGCCGATAACAACATACTATGAAATCGACCGGAGTTGGTGCTCGAAATTAATGGGTGCCTAACTCCTGGGATTTGCACCAAATTCACGACCAGAATCAGAAACAGACGCTGCACAAGGGCAGCACGATGAAGACAGAAGAAATCTGGGCGGCCTGACGAGCAACTTGTGTGTTAAGGTGTTCGAACACTTGTGTGCTCAACGTTGCACACAAGTGGACTGACGATATTTTTTTTAAACTGATTTCCCCACCCCCCCCCCCCCCCCCACCCCCACCCCCACCCCCTGTTTTGATTGTTATATTGGCAAGTTGAGTATCTACGTTGTAGATCCTCCAACTTGGGGGGGGGGATAGAAACAAGAGATTATATTTTACCTTATGTATTGGATGTAGTTTAAGAATATAATATATCTTACCTTATTTAGTGGATGTAAATCAGGAAGAAGAGTATTGACCAAGTATTAGGATTTAGGTTTGTGTATAAATAGATGCTTAGGCTATTGTAAATCTTTGAGAATGAATAAACACATATTATCATACTCCTCTCCCCACACACGATTTCTCAACATAACGTCGAGAAAAGTGTGAAAATCATTTTGGGATGGAAGGAGTATTCGGTATGGTTTTCTGAGTGAGTTTGTTTTTTCAATAAGAGGCACTTGAGAGTTAAAAGTCTCATTTGTCCATTTGTTTTTTTTTTTAATTCAGATTTAAATTCAGCTTATTAATATGACATAAATCTCCATTATTTTTCCGGCCGTACATCTGAATTACGTTTAGAAAAAATAACCATATTGAGAAGTATCATACAATCTTGTCACTAAAAGGTATTTTGCAGTGACTTAAAACCTCATTAATTTCTTTTAAGAAATGACCTCTTGACAAAATAACCTTAATGTGATGTATCAAAAAATTCTTTCACAAAAATTTAATTTGCAGGATATTGTTTACTTCTCCATCTTGAGATGGAACTGATCTTGAATAATTTAACTATATACTCCCTTCTCTCACTGTTATTTGATTTTTCATGCTCAATAATAGAAATGAACTTTAATCAAATATTGATATCACATCATCTTAATGGTTATAAAAAAATTAAAATTTCATTTTGATCTTAATATTGACACTAACAAATGATTAAAGTAAAGACAAAGTCTTGCATGCATCCGCCGCATGGGCGTGCGGCGGGCAAACCCACGGGCCAAACCCGACCGCTCCAGCCTCCTTTCATTCCTTAGATTGCGACACGTGTAACTTAAAAAAAAAAAAAAAATCCCTCAATAGCCTTAAAATGCTATATCTTGATATTTATAACTCATAATTTTTTTTAAAAAAAATACACTTGTGTTCGTCTCGACGAGACGAATCAAACTAGATAGGTCATGATATGGTTTGATTTTTTTTTAAAAAAAATATATTTATTTACACACAAAAAGTTTGAGATGCTCGTCAGCTGAGATGTAACACTATGTTCTGATAAAAGTAACAGTTTCATCTTCAAAAAGTAACACTTTTTACAGTCAAATATAACAGCAATTTTACAAGAAAATTTAAATTGTTTGATAGTTTTTGTGGTTAAAAAAAAGGTAATATTTGAAGTGTAACAAAGTGAATATACAATTATAATTTTTTATATAGATGAATGTAACATTTTTATTTAGTAAATGTTACTTTTCTTCTTTAAAAAAAGAGTAAAAATTCATATATATAATCGGGTTTGCATTTCAATTGTTAGTTTCTCAATAAAAAATTGTTACATTTCAGATATAATGTTACATTTAAGAATATAAACTGTTACAATTGAGAAAAAAAAACATATTAGATTCATTTTTTATAAAATGTAACATTAGTTTAGTTTGTCAATCTTACGTTAATTTTGAAAACAATAATGTTACATTTGTAAATAAAGAGTGTTACATTCCTTTATAAAAAGTGTGACATTAGTTTAGTTGTCAATCTTTTATGTTATCTTTAATCTATTGCAGCAAAATTGTGGTACATTAAAAAAAAAATATTACATTTCGTTATAATAAGTGTTACTTTTGTTGGGAGGAGAAAAAGTTGGGGGTGGCAAAAAAAAAAAAAAAATCTTGTCAAAAAAAAAAAAAAAAAAAAAAAATCCAGCTCGGCTCCGTGCGGCGGTCGCACAGGAGACCGGCTCTAAAGTAATATGAGTTGATCATAAAAAGTTAAATGAAACAATATTTATAGAGAGATACTTCCTCATTCCCATACTTATCGCTACTTATTTCATTTTGAGCATCCCATACATACTTATAGCTACTTACCAAAAATGTTCACTTTTCTCTTTCCTATCCACTCACAACAACTATCCACTAACTTATTTTATCTCTTCTACTCACTTACAATATTTATTTTTTCAACATATTTTCTTAATCCTCGTGCACTTTCATTTGGTAGCAATAACTATGAGACGGAGGGACTATTGGATAAATGATCTCTTTAATAAGCCCGATCTGAAGAGTATTGGGCCTATTGGGTAGAAATGAAGCCTATATTCAGGCCATTGCAATTTGGATTCCGGCCTTTCGAATTGAAATCTATATATATAAAAGTCGACGCGGAGGGCTATAAGGACGCCACGTGGACAAGGAATGATTCACATGAAGCCACATCCCCACTTCTCAAATTAATATTTGACTTTTGGAATTCTTATTATTAGCTAATACTATTAGTTAATAATAATAGTTATTATATAGGTTAACTATTACTATTAATAGTATTAGTTAACTTATATAAGTTAAATATTATTACTTAACAATAATAGTTACTATATTTGTTAACTATTACTATTAATAGTATTATTTAACCATAATAGTTACTATATAAGTTAACTATTACTATTAATAGTATTAGTTAACCTATATAATAACTATTATTATTAACTAATAGTATTACTAATAATATTTAACTTATAATAGTTAACTTATATAAGTTAAATATTATTAGTAATACTATTAGTTAATAATAATAGTTATTATATAGGTTAACTATTACTATTAATAGTATTAGTTAACTTATATAAGTTAAATATTATTTGTTAACAATAATACTTACTATATTTGTTAACTATTACTATTAATAGTATTAGTTAACCATAATAGTTACTATATAAGTTAACTATTACTATTAATAGTATTAGCTAACCATAATAGTTAACTTATATAAGTTAAATATTATTAGTTAACAATAATAGTTACTATATTTGTTAACTATTACTATTAATAGTATTAGTTAACCATAATAATTACTATATAAGTTAACTATTACTATTAATAGTATTAGTTAACCATAATAGTTAACATATATAAGTTAAATATTATTAGTTAACAATAATAGTTACTATGTTTGTTAACTATTACTATTAATAGTATTAGTTAACCATAATAGTTACTATATAAGTAAGCCATTACTATTAATAGTAATGGTTAACTATAATAGTTATTATATAGGTTAACTATTACTATTAATAGTATTAGTTAACCATAATAGTTACTATATAAGTTAATTATTACTATTAATAGTATTAGTTAACCATAAACAGCCCAAAAACATAGAGAAAACTCTTTACCTAAAAAAAAGTAGAAGAAATAAATAAAAACAAAAATCAACAACAAAATTAAAAAAAATACAAGAAATAAAAAAAAACAAAAACCAACCACAAAATAGAAGAATAGTACCCGTGCGGAGCACGGGTTGAGACCTAGTCAACAGAAAAGCGCGGCACTATATTTCCTTCCCTCTTTCCAGAGCTACAAAATCCAACCCAGACGAATTCATCATCCCTCATTTTACAATTTTATGTGTGTGTTTGAGTGAGAGAGAGAGAGAGAGAGGATGGATCCAAGTGAAGCTGTAATCAAAAGCCAAGCTCAAATGTGGATTCGTTCTGCCAAAGCTGCAATTCTGCTTTCGTCCTTGAATCGCCAGCTTCGTTCATCGGCCAATCGTCGTCAACAGGTACTCTCTCTCTTTCTCTCTCTCTCTCTCTCTCTCACACACACACACACACACACACACAGATTTTGCGAATCGTGGTTTTGATTTTGATGTCAATTTGTTGATATAGAGTGACGGAAATATTGTGATGAAATTGAAGAGAGATGTGGAGGATTTGAAGATTGAATTAGTGAGGGAAAAAACGAAGAGTAAGAAGATGGAACGTAGTTATATCTGTATGGAATTTCTGCACCTTCAGATCTTGTTTTTAATACTCACCTTCGCCGTCTGTTTCGTCTTCTTCAGCGACTGATACTTGTTGTTCACTTTTCATGCATTCATATAATCTGTTCATTGTTGATTCTTATGCTATAATAATATAAATACTTCACTGCTTTGTCATTTTCACGTAAACTGAATGTTATAAATTGTTTAAATAGAGTATTAACTTTTTATTTTGTTATTCAAGTGTTTAAATAGAGTATTAACTTTTTATTTTGGGACTAACGCTTTGTTGTTGTTGTTGATGATGATTCAAGTGTATTAAATTGCATTAATCGATTAAGGAGAACTAATTTTGCTGCTCCAAAACAGTATGCAAGGAGAGCTAATTTTGCTGCACAAAAACTGCATGTAATTCAGTATTTATTCTAAAATATAGACATTCAATTTGCGATGGAGGGAGTGTATATTGAATATATTAGTGATCATAATGACATGAATATGAAAGTACCTACAGAGCGTGCAAGCACGGGCCGATTTGTTGAGCACTTTATAATGTTCACTTCAAATGCTTAGACAACTGAGAGGGGTTTAGTTACATAAATATGACCATGGTCAACAGGCCAAGGTAGTAGGTGTTTGCGGTCGAAGAAATTATCATTCCGGACAATTGTGACAGAAGAGTGGAACAAGGCATGCTTTGCTTGACACAAGTGGAGAGAAGAATTTGATATCTCGCAAACATGGACTGAAACCATATATGTTATGTTTAATTAGGCACACTTGGCATAGTTTGCTGCTTCACTATATTGGCCTCATGATAGTTTCTTAATCCCGATGGTAGATACTTCTTCTCCCTAGGAATTGAACTTAAGTCAATGGTTGCTCTTTTACAGTATTTACCATCACTTCTATAGTCTATGATAAGCAGTATAAAATGATATTTTTGTTCATTCCTGGGACTCAACCAAGCGTACAAATGTTATCATTTGACTTGTGTACTGACCAAACAAGCTTGGCAGGCAGTACAGGCACTGCTATGCGTTCAAAATTAGGGGTGGCATGGTAGGTATACCAACATTTTTTACCTTGTACCAGTACCAACCAAGATGAAGTTGGTACATGAAAATGAGTACCAGTACCGTACCAACAAACTCGGTATACCAACTTCTTGGTACGGTTGGTACTTGGTTGGTACGGTTGGTACTACACCTCTACCAAAGAAGGAAAAGTGGAAGACAAATTAACTGAAACTGTCAAAAATTAACTGAAACAGTAAAAAAAAAACTAACTGAAACTGTCAAAAACTAACTGAAACAGTCAAAAAACTAACTGAAACAGTCAAAACTAACTGAAACAGTCAAACAAGTAACTGAAACTGTTAAAAACTTACTGAGAAACTGTCTAAAACTAACTGAAACTGTCAAAAACTAACTGAAACAATCAAAAAACTGACTGGAATTTTAAATAACACATTTTTTTAGTTTTTTTATATACTTACTTTTCTATTAAATTATTAAATATATAATAAACATTATTTTTATAAAAATAAACTCGGTACACGGTATACCAACCGAACTCACTTTTGTGTACCGTGTACCAACCCATACTGCAAACTCGGTTCGGTACTACCGTACCGAACTTTCGGTATACCGACTGTCGGTATACCAAAGCTCTCGGTTCGGCTGGTACTCGGTTGGTAGGTTTTGTTTGGTACGATTGGCCACCCCTATTCAAAATCATAGTTTCATCCAACAGCATATTCATGATTTTTTTTTCTTACTGTGCCACCAAAAAATCTTTCCCGAAATATCCATATTCATGCTACTGATATTTCATTAACTTAATATTGATTTATCCTCTCAAGCGTATGTGGGAGTCTTGGTGGCATCAGAAATTGAGTTCTGTATTTCAAGTTTGTGATCCTACCATAACCAAAATGAGCTTTTGGTACCATGAACTAATAGAAGACTAATCTGTCTTCTTTTAAAAAACTTGAACGAGTTAAATGGCTTGGATATAATTGTGAATCAACATATATTTTCTACAGAATCATCTATCAAGTTCCATACCACGGAAATGGGAAGTCAAAATGACTTCAAATTCCTATTCTTCCCCAAAACAATCTTGCCAGTAAAAAAAAAGCAGCATTGGCTAATTGGAGCATTTGATGTATTTTCCACTAGGCGTGTCATGTCGACATGCAAGGTCATGATCTGCTATGGGTAGGTCTTTAGTTTGGTCCAACTCAAAAGACTTTTGGGTTTATTTCTTTTAGTTTGGTCCCTCCACATGGTATTTTGGACAGTTCTTTAGGTGGTCCATATCCTAAAGTCTTTTTTTCCGGCTCGTAGGAGACAAAAACAAAACTAACAAGATTCCTAGTTTAAGTCTTTGGTTGGGTCCAGACAAGCAAACTTCCTTGTCTGCCACAGTTGTATCACAGGGCTTTGCTATGGCCTTGAAGGTTAGTAGTACTGGTGTTGAAATGAAAAAGTGTACTTTACCTGCCTTGATTTTACTAAACAATATTTTTATCCTCTCATTTGCCTATTCTCTTTGAATCGAAGGTTTTCTCAAGCTGAAAAACATTGGATGAAAAATAAGTTAAAATAGCAAACAAATAATGGTCTCATCTTTATCAATTAGCAGATCGAAGTTTGGTGAGCCGAACTAGCTCCAAGAAAATATATAAAGGGAAACAGGGTAAAGTTAGCATGAAAAGTATTATCAAACAGATTTAACACATTTCACATAGATAGATGTCACAAAATATTTCAAATTGGAATATGTATTGGGTAGGTTAATACAAGTTTGAAGTTTACCCTGCTTTCATGTACAAATTGATACATGGAATTGATACATGGAGAAGTAAACTTACTGTCTGATGTACTGATGAATCAATATATTTTGGTAAGAAGAAGAAAGACTGATTTGTAATTTTGTAAGCCCTTTCATAGAAACAAGCATGGAAAGTGACCCTAGTCGCCATTCCGGAATGAAGAATCTCATCATCAGCTATACCCCCATAGACCCGTTGACCCTTTGTCAGTGCACTAAAAGATAGGAGTTTCAGAATGAAGTTGACTTCCAAGTCTTTGCAATACTCAAAATGCATTAACATTTTGCACAGTATAAATGAGTTGGATTGAAAGTTTGGAACATTAAGTTTTGTTCACCAGAAAGAGAACCATTAGATTATTGCTTGCCATGGAAAGGCCCTTCTTTCTTGCTCTTATATGTTTTATACTACATCTTATAACATTCCTCACTTTCTCCCTTGTGGTGTCTGCTTCTGTACAAGAAGTTGATGCTCTCTTGAAATGGAAAGCCAGCCTTGAATCCTACAACACTTCCCTCCTTTCTTCCTGGACTCTTCCACCTCCCACCCACTTCCATACCCTAACAAATAAAAGTGGACTGATTCCATGTACTTGGTACGGAGTTTCGTGCAATGCTGATGGGAGTGTGACAAGGTTGGATCTAAATATGTCGAGCCTGAAAGGTACACTTGATCATTTCTCTTTCTCATCTCTTCCCAATCTTACCCATTGTGATTTTTACACAAATGAGCTTTTAGGTACCATCCCTGGCCCTGAATTCGCTTACCTCACCAATCTAGTCTATCTTGACTTGTCTGTCAATGAGTTTTCTGGCATAATCCCTCCTGAAATAGGGAAGCTCAAATTCCTTGAAGAGCTTTACCTTAATGGAAACAATATTTCTGGTCAAATTCCTTCATCTTTAGGTAACTTAACCTCCCTAGGTGCTCTCCTTTTGGATGATAACAAACTTTCTGGTTCCATTCCTCCTCAATTGGGAAATTTGTATCATCTCGAAGAACTTGATTTCGGCAACAACTCTCTAACCGGTACCATTCCATCATCTTTTGGGAACTTGAAGAAACTGACTCTCTTGTATCTCTTCCAAAATAAGTTATCTGGGTACGTTCCTCCTGAATTGGGAAATCTCTCTCAGCTCGAGAAACTTGATTTCAGCAGCAATTATATAACGGGCCCTATTTCGCCAACTTTTGGGAATTTGAAAAATTTGACTCACTTGTATCTTTACCAGAATCATTTATCTGGTTCCATTCCCTCTACAATTAGCAACATGAACTCACTCCAGTCACTAATTCTTTACAAAAACAATCTTTCGGGTGTAATCCCTACATCATTAGGTTCTCTAAGTTCCCTAAGTAGTCTCTATTTGTTTTATAATCAACTTTCTGGTTTCATTCCTTCTGAATTGGGTAATCTCTCAGCTCTTAAGGAGTTAGATCTCAGCTACAACTCGTTAACAGGTGTCATTCCATCCACTTTTGGGAATTTGAGCAGCTTAACGCTCTTGCAACTCATGATGAATCAATTATCTGGTTCAATTCCCTCAGAACTGGGGAAATTAAGATCGCTTCAAGTTCTAGAACTTTCCACGAATAGACTCGCGGGTCAAATCCCTGCTTCCCTTGGTGACCTGAAGCTTCTTAACCTTTTATATCTGAGCGATAATAAATTAAATGGCTCCATTCCAGCTTCGTTCGGCAATCTTAGCAGTCTAGAGTATTTTGGCCTCTGCTGCAACCAACTTTCAGGCTTTTTACCTAAAAGAATTTTCCAAGGTGGAAAAGTCCGAGTTATAAATTTACAGAACAACTTTCTAGTTGGTCTAATCTTTAAAAGCCTGAGAAATTGCTCTATGTTGACTAGACTCCGGGTTGAAGGAAACCAGCTCAGTGAAAATATATCTGGAATTTTTTGTGTGCACCCACATCTATATTTTATGAATATAAATAACAATAATTTTTTTGGGGAACTCTCTGCCAACTGGAATAGCTGCAGAAACTTGTCCGGGCTGCTGATGGCAGGCAACAATATCAGTGGTAGTATACCACCAGAGCTTGGAATGGCAACTCAACTGCAAGAAGTCAATCTTTCTTCAAACTATCTTGCTGGGGAGATTCCAAATGAAATTGGGCAATTGAATCATATGCTGCGACTTGATTTGAGTGGAAACCAACTTTCTGGTGCAATACCAGAAGAGCTTGGATCACTAAAAGATCTCTTGTATTTGGATCTCTCAGCAAACAAATTGAGTGGGTTAGTTCCAGAAAATCTTGGGGAGTTGTCACCGTTGTTTTACTTGAACTTGTCAACCAATAACTTAACTGGTGTAATACCAGTTCAAATAACTCACTTACAACTCCTCGAGAAACTTGATTTAAGTCATAACTTGCTCACAGGGACGATTCCACCACAATTTCAAGCGCTCCAGAGCTTGGAGAAGCTGAATCTTTCTCATAATAAGCTCTCTGGTTCCATTCCCGAGGCTTTTGACTTTATGCACTCACTGCTTGAGATTGATGTGTCTTACAATAGTTTGCAGGGTCCCATTCCCAACACCAAGGCCTTTTTGTGTGCTTCTATGCTACAAGGCAACCCAGGGTTATGTGGAAACATTACTGGCTTGAAATCTTGCAAAAATTTGAAAGAGAACCACCACAACTACACCATTCTTATAATCATACTCCTCATTCTTGGGGCTGCTTTCCTTCTAAGTGTATTCTTCGGTATTTTCATCATTTATGGAAGAAGAAGAAGAAGAAGAAGAAGAAGAAGGAAGCAGGGAACAGAACTAAGCAACACTTGTACAGAAGCAATCAATCTTTTTGCTGCAACAACTTTCAATGGAAGAGCAGTGTATGAGGAAATCTTAAATGCCACCAACAATTTTGACGAGGAGCATTGTATTGGAGAAGGAGCACATGGAAGTGTGTACAAAGCATGCCTACAACATAATCAAACAGTTGCTGTTAAAAAGCTTCATTCTTCTTCTTCTGATCAGTCATCTGATCAAAAAGCTTTTCTAAATGAGGTAAGAGCATTGACAGAAATAAAACATCGTAATATTGTGAAGCTTCATGGATTCTGTTCACATGGTAGACACTCATTTTTGATTTATGAGTACATTGAAAGAGGCAGTTTGGTAGCCATGTTAAGAAGGGACGACCTAGCTTAGTCATTGGACTGGTCTAAGAGGGTCAATATCATTAGTGGGGTGGCTCAGGCTTTGTCATATATGCACCATGATTGCATACCTCCAATTATCCATCGGGATATATCAAGCAAAAATATTTTGCTTGATGCTGAATACAACGCTCGTGTTTCAGATTTTGGTACTGCCAAGTTCTTAAAGCAGGACTCATCCAACTGGAGTGCCCTTGCAGGAACATACGGATATATAGCACCAGGTACCATAGCTAATGTTTTTCTTTTTCCTTTACGGTTTAATCGTGCTGGGATAAAACTGACTCTGCTTCTTTTTTCTTCTTCTTTTTTTTTTTTTTGGTAGAATTCGCTTACACTGTGAAGGTAACCGAGAAGTGTGATGTCTATAGCTTTGGAGTATTGGCTATAGAAGTGATCAAAGGAGAGTACCATAGTGATCTCATTACTTCTATTGTATCTTCATCAGATGGTGAGATCTTATTGGAAGGTATAGTTGATCAAAGACTTCCACCTCTATCACCTGAAACTGAGAAGGCGGTGATATCCATTCTAGTGATGGCAAGAGAATGCTTAAATGTCAATCCACAAGCAAGGCCAACAATGCATCATGTTTCTCAGCTTTTTATACGCTAGTCTTGTTCAGTTGTTTTTAAATGTAGCACTTGAATCTTTTTTCTTGTACATGAAATTGGTGTCATATAGAGCAATACATAATTTTGATAATTTGAGAATATACAGAATACAGTTTATTTTCATTTTGCTTTACATCCTCGTATGTTGCAACTTGTATGTGGCTCCCCTGCTGCAAGTGTTGAGTCATGTTCCCCATTTCACATCGGTCTGTAACTGAAGCAGGGGTGACAATTTCTTAACATTGGTTTACCAATTTTCTTAATGCTTTGGACTATTTTACAATGTACCATTCTGATTCAATGTACAATAGCTTAAAGCATATACTCCCTCCGTCCCAAAATGATCTTCATACTTTTTTCGCTGTTATTGCGAAGGAACTTTGAGCAAAAATTTAAGGTTGATTTAATTGTCCTAATGATAATCTAAAACTTGTTATTGATACACCATCAACAATACTATCAATAACAAGTTTTAGATATTCATTAGGACAATTAAATCAAGTTAAAATTATTGCTCAAAGTTCCTTCGCAATAACAGCGAAAAAAGTATGAAGATCATTTTGGGACGGAGGGAGTAATTCTTAATGGATAATACCCATTGGATATCCATTGCCATCCTGATGCTAAAGTGAGTCTATTGAACAACATATTAAAATCTGGTTGATCTCAAAGCTGGTGGTTGAATGGATTGTTTTCTCTTTTCCTTGCAGGCGAAAAAGAGTGGATTTGAATCTGTGCATCGAGTAGCTGCATCACTATAAGAGAACATTCAGATATTTCCTGTTATGATTGGTCTGATGAATGGGCGAACTGTTCTTTTCATGCGTACTTTAAAGGTTAGTCACCTTTGTGTTGTGCTTGATGCATCTGCTTTCTTACCTTTGATTGCACCCTTCATGTTATTGCTACTAGTCTATTTTAAGTGCTTTCGTTCAGTATTAATTTATTTGAGTTTCTTCCCAGCGAGAATTTTTATCTCTTGCCTTAATATTAATCAGTCTTTGGTTTGCGCATGCAAGTTGTTTGATCATTAATCAGAAAAACTGAAATGAAAGGGATAATTACGTCAGATGTATAATTTGTTATACACTGACATTTAGGTTATTATATTGTGTCGCGGAGGCATCTGTTACAGTTTAGCACTTTAGTACATGACCATGAGACTGTAGCCTAGTACAAGAAAATGTGGTTGTAGTCAGAGTCTCTCTTTGGTTCAAGTACAGTTAATCAAACCTCGTTCATGTCATTGATCACATTGTATTTTTGCTGTTGGGTTCACTTTTTGGACATACGAATGGAATATGATGTTTTTTTCTGTTTAATCTCGACTGAAGATCCTTCTCCACCCTTAGAATTGGACTTAGCACAGTAGTTGCTTTCTTACAGGATTTCAGCCACCTCTATAGTCTACTGTAAGCAGTACAAAACTTTGTTCTAGTTTGCTCCTGGGACTCAACTAATTGTACTAATGTGATCATTTGTCTCGTGTGCTGAACACAGATCGAAGTTTAATATGCAATACTAGAACTGTTTATGATTCAAAAGCATAGTGTCATCCAACAGCACATGCATGATTTTTCTCTTACTGTGCCGTTAATATATCTTTAACAAAGTCTCCATATTCGTTCGACTTATTTTTTCATTAGCTTACCCAGAGATGGGAAGCAGAAATGACTTTAAATTCCTACTCTTCATCGCAACAATCTTGCTGGTAAGAAACAAGCATCATTGGCTGATTGGAGCATCTGATATGATGTATTTTCCACTTGAGAAAATTTTGGGGGAAACTAGTTCCTCCATAAGTTATAAAAAGTCATGTTTTTATAGGGTTTAAGGTTGTTTTATAGGGTTTAAAGTTTAGGGTTCAAGGTTGTTTTATAGGGTTTAAGGTTTAGGATTTAGGGTTTAAGGTTGTTTTATAGGGTTTAAGGTTTAAGGTTTAGGGTTTAGGGTTTAGGGTTTAAGGTTGTTTTATAGGGTTTAAGGTTTAGGGTTTAGGGTTTAGGGTTTAAGGTTGTTTTATAGGGTTTAAGGTTTAAGGTTCAGGGTTTAAGGTTGTTTTATAGGGTTTAAGGTTTAGGGCTTAGGGTTTAAGGTTGTTTTAGTGGGTTTAAGGTTTAGGGTTTAAGGGTTAAAAACAAGACTTTTTATAACTTTTGGAGGAACTAGTTTCCTCCAAAACACACTCTTTCCACTTGGCTGTGTCAAGTGGACATGGGACACTACTAGAAATAGCAATATTGCTGATGGACCTGCTTCTGTCATTGCTAACGGAACTTAATGATACTAATGAAATTCCGTCAAAATGTTAACAGCATTGTTTATTTTCTGCAATGGACATGTCTTTTAGTTTGGTCCATCCAAAAGTCTTCTAATATGGTCCCTCCAGTGGGTCTTTCAGATAAGGTCTTTAAGTTGTCCATCCACAAGTCTTTTTGTTTGGCTCGCAGGAGATAAAACTAAAACTAAAAAGATTCCTAGCCCAAGTCTTCGGTTATACAAGCAAACTTCTTAGTCTGACAATGTTATATCAAGGGCTTTGTCTATGGCCTTAGAGGCTAGCATTAAAAGACATGAGTTTCAGAGTGAAGTTGACTAACTATTCTTTTAAGTCTTTGCGTACTCAAAACGCATTAATATTTTGCACAATATAAATGTTCTGGATTGGAACCATTAGCTTCGTGCACCAAAAAGAAAACCATAAGTTAGAGGTAGCCATGGAAAATTACTTCTTTCTTTCCCTAATTTGTATTATACACCTTATAACATTCTTCACTTGTTCCCTTGTGGTTACTGCTTCTGAACAAGAAGCTGATGCTCTCTTGAAATGGAAAGCCAGCCTTGAAAGTTACAACACTTCCCTCCTTTCTTCCTGGACTCTTCCACCTCCCACCAATTTTCATATCAAACCAAATAAAAGTGAGGTGATTCCATGTACTTGGTATGGAGTTTCATGCAATACCGATGGGAGCGTGACTAGCTTGGATCTAAGTATGTCGAGTCTGAAAGGTACACTTGTTCATTTCCCTTTCTCATCTCTTCCCAATCTTACCCTCTGGTATCTTTATGAGAATGAGCTTTTTGGTACCATCCCTGGCCCTGAACTCGCTTACCTATCCAATCTTGCCTTTCTTGAGTTCTCTTATAATGAATTTTCGGGCATAATACCTCCTCAAGTAGGGATGTTAAACTCCCTTCAGAAGCTTGGCCTTTATAGAAACAATTTCTCGGGTCAAATTCCTTCGTCTTTTGGTAAATTAAGCTCCCTACTTCTTCTGTCTTTGTATGACAACAAACTCTCTGGGTCCATTCCTCCTGAATTGGGAAATCTCTATCATCTTCAAGAGCTTTACCTTAGCGGAAACAATCTTACGGGTCAAATTCCTTCATCTTTAGGTAATCTAAGTTCCCTGGGTGCTCTCGTTTTGAATGGTAACAAACTTTCAGGGTCCATTCCTTCTGAATTGGTGAATCTCTATCATCTCGAGGAGCTTGATTTAAGCGACAACTCTCTAACAGGTACCATTCCATCAGATTTTGGTAACTTGAGAAATTTGACTCTCTTGTATCTCTCTCGAAATCATTTGTCTGGTTTGATTCCCTATACAATTGGCAACATGAAATCACTCCAGCATTTAAGTCTTTACACAAACAGTCTCTCAGGTGCAATTCCTAATTCATTAGGTTTTCTAAATTCCCTAAGTATCCTCTACTTGTACGATAATCAACTTTCTGGTTCCATTCCTTTTGAATTGGGTAATCTCTCAACCCTTACGGAATTAGATTTCAGCAACAACTCATTAACAGGTATTGTTCCATCCACTTTTGGGAATTTGAGAAACTTAATGTTCTTGCATCTCCAATCGAACAAATTATCTGGTTCACTTCCCTCAGAACTGGGGAAATTAAGATCTCTTCAATCCCTGAACCTTTTCCAGAATGGACTCACGGGTCGAATCCCTGCTTCTTTTGGTAATCTAAGCGCCCTAAGTTATTTCGCTTTGGCTTTTAACAGACTTTCTGGATCAATCCCAACATCACTTGGTGACCTGAAGCTTCTTAGCTCTTTATATCTGAACTATAATAATCTCAATGGCTCCATTCCAGCTTCGTTCGGCAATCTTAGCAGGCTAGAGTATTTTGGCATCTACGGTAACCAACTTTCAGGATTTTTGCCTGAAAGAATTTTCCAAGGTGGAAAACTCCGAGTCATAAATTTACAGGACAACTTTCTCGTCGGTCCAATCTTTCGAAACCTGAGAAATTGCTCTGTGTTGACTAGACTACGGGTTGAACGAAACCAGCTTAGTGAAAATATATCTGGAATTTTGTGTGTGCACACACATCTATATTTCATGAATATAAATGACAACATTTTCTTTGGAGAGCTCTCTGCCAACTGGAATAACTGCAAAAACTTGTCCGCCATGCTGATGGCTGGCAACAATATCAGTGGTAGTATACCACCAGAGCTTAGAATGGCAACTCAACTGCAAGAAGTCAATCTTTCTTCAAACTATCTTGCTGGTGAGATTCCAAATCAAATTGGGCAGTTGAATCAGATGCTGCGGCTTGATTTGAGAGGAAACCAACTTTCTGGTGCAATACCAGAAGAGCTTGGATCACTAAAAGATCTCTTGTATTTGGATCTCTCAGCAAACAGATTGAATGGGTTTCTTCCTGGAAATCTTGGGGAGTTGCTACAGTTGTTTTACTTGAACTTGTCAACCAATAACTTTACTGATGTTATACCAGTTCAAGTAACTCGCTTACAACTCCTCGAGGCACTTGATTTGAGTCATAACTCGCTCACAGGGGAAATTCCACAACAAATTCAAGGGCTGCAAAGCGTGGAGAAGTTGAATCTTTCCCACAATCAGCTCTCTGGTTCCATTCCCCAGGCTTTTGAAAATATGCACTCGCTGCTTGAAGTTGATGTATCCTACAATGACTTGCAGGGTCCCGTTCCAAACACCAAGGCTTTTCTGAATGCTTCTATGTTACAAGGCAACAAAGGGTTATGTGGAAACATTACTGGGTTGAAATCTTGCAAAAGCTTGAAAGAGAACCACCACAACAAAACCATTCTTCTGATATTACTCCCCATTCTTGGAGCAGCTTTCCTTCTAAGTACATTTTTCGTGATTTGCATCATTCATAGAAGAAGAAGAAGAAGAAAGCAGGGAACAGACATAAGCAATGATGGTACAGAACTCATTGATATTTTTGCTGCAACAACTTTTGATGGAAGAGCAGTGTATGAGGAAATCTTAAATGCCACCAACAATTTTGACGAGGAGCATTGTATTGGAGTAGGGGCACATGGAAGTGTGTACAAAGCATGCCTACAACATAATCAAACAGTTGCTGTTAAAAAGCTTCATTCTTCCTCTTCTGATCAGTCAGCTAATCGAAAAGCTTTTCTAAATGAGGTAAGAGCATTGACAGAAATAAGGCATCGTAATATTGTGAAGCTTCATGGATTCTGTTCACATGGTCGACACTCATTTTTGATTTACGAGTACGTTGAAAGGGGAAGTTTGGCAGCCATGTTGAGCAGGGAAGACTTAGCTCAGTCATTGGACTGGTGTAAGAGGGTCAATATCATTAGCAGCGTGGCTCAGGCGTTGGCATATATGCACCATGATTGCATACCTCCAATTATCCATAGGGATATATCAAGCAAAAATATTCTGCTTGATTCTGAATACAACGCCCGTGTTTCAGATTTTGGTACTGCCAAGTTCTTAAAGCAAGACTCAACCAACTGGAGTGCTCTTGCAGGAACATACGGATACATTGCACCAGGTACTATAATTTTATTTTTTTCTTTTTCTTTCTTCTTGACGGACTAATCAAGCTGGAAGAGAACTGATTTGTGTTATTGTTTGTAGAATTTGCTTACACAATGAAGGTGACAGAGAAGTGTGATGTGTATAGCTTTGGAGTATTGGCTGTAGAAGTGATCAAAGGGGAGCACCAAAGTGACCTAATTTCTTCTATCTTATCATCATCAGACGATAAGATGTTGCTGAAAGGCGTTGTGGATCAAAGACTTCCTCCTCTATCATCTGAATCGGAGAAAGTGGTGGTATCAATTCTAGGGATGGCAAGAGAATGTTTAAATGTGAATCCACAAGCAAGGCCAACAATGCATCATGTTTCTCAGCTTCTTATACAATTGTCTGGTTCAGCAGTTCAGACGTCTAAAGGTAGCTTTTGAATCTTTTTTCTTGTACTATGAAATTGTTGTTATATAGAGCCATATGTAATTTTTTGTGCTTTGGAGAATATTGAGAATTTAGTTTATTTTATTGTCCTTTACTCCCTTTTTAATCTCTCTCTCTTTCTATATACACACATATATATATTATGAATCTTCATGTATATCGCAACTTGTAAGGGTCTCATATACCCATAAACAGAATGATGTTGAAACCTAGTACTGTATATGAGTACAATTTAGGAGAGTGGTGCTGGTGCTGTTATGATTCCGAGTTCCGACCCCAAATTATTTTTTGGAACTAAAGTTTTGTTGTTACGATTGTCGTTCAAAAAATCATGGCTTTCATCCTCCAGGTAAGGATTGTTATCTTGTTGCCTTAATTTTAATCAATCTTTGGTTTTGTGCATGCATACATATATATTGTTGAATGTTTGATAAGAAAAAACTGAAATTCTACCAGTAGTTGCGCATGAGAATAGAATAGTTAAATGTAGCTGACAAATGAGATGGTGCAAGGCCGCTGTTTTACAGTGATCCTTATTTGAAATGGGAGAGTCAGTTTTACTTTTAAAATTTTCTTTAAAATTTTGAAAAGAAAATGTAATAGTAAAACAGAGTCAATGTTATGCTATGCTAGGAAAATGTATAACTCCTTTATTGGCCCTGAGCCGATATTCCTATATAAATAAAATCATAGCATATATTGTTATTTTCAAAAAAAAAAAAAAAAAAAAAAGGTCCTAAAAAGCCCCCGCCTAGTGTTGGAAAAATCTGAGTTCTTTTTCATTCCACAAGACTTCCTCCAATATAAATGGAATCTTAAAAATCTGTATAACTTTTACTGAGTACTCCCTCCATCCCATTTTAAGAGTCAAAATCTTTTTGAATTCAAAAATTAAGAAACGAATGTTTTTTAAGTATAAAATATAGAAAGTGCGGTGGAGTGTTGTGTTGGAAATATTGATCTAAGGGGCACTCTGAGTGAGTTCATTTTATGGTTCTCAAAGTTGTTGACCGAAGTCAATATTTGTATGTGTTGGGATAATGCCTTTGAATGTGGGACGCCATATTATAGGATTGTACAACAGATGGTTTTATAATGCCTAGACAAAGCAGAAACGAAGACAAAAGAAAAAAAAAGGGAAGGAGCAGCAGCACCCGAACAGGTAGCGAGCGGGCGCTCGGGTAGACCCAGGCGGGCGCTCATGTGGGCAGAAAGTTGAGCCGCTTGGGTGATTTAATTCAGGCGGGCGCTTGGTCCAAGGCAGGCGGGCGCCTGGTCTTGCGGCAGATCAGACCCAACGCACGCGGACCGCAGAAAAACGGGGTTTTTCCTTTGGGACTCAAATTTAGGACTCCTTATGTTTTCAGGGTTAGGTTATGACTAGTATACATAAAGGCTATCATCATAACAAGAAAGGAGAGGTTGAAAAACACAGATTGCTCAGAGAAGATCAATAATTCTAGATCTAGGGTTTTAGCACAGTCAGGAATTTTGTGACCAAAATTCGTGCTAGCATAGATTAGTGTGATCTTGTAAAGAATTCTCCAGATTGATAATAATATTCGCTCCCCTCCCCGTGGACGTAGCCAAGTTGGTGAACCACGTAAATCCTGTTCTTGTGATTGCTTTATTTACTCATCAAGTCTTGTTCAATTGCTCTAACAAGTGGTATCAGAGCTTGGTTCGTGGTTAGAGATTCAGGGATTCCGCTGCAGAGAACGAGAAGATGGGTCAAGGAGCAGATTCGATCTACAAGTTCAATGGGAAGAATAGTTTTTCTCTCTGGCAGATCAAGATGAAGGCTTTGTTGATAGACAAAGATTTATGGGAGCCGTTGGAGATTGCAATCAGGGATCGCAAGGATCCCAAGAGTAAGCCAGTCACCACAGAAGGTACCGCAGAACAGTCAGAGAAGGACAAGCAAGCAGCAGCGAAGGAGGCGGCGGCATTGAAGAAGTTAGATCAGAAGGCTCACGCCAAGATCATCAGACAGTTGGATGATGAGATCCTAACCAATGTTGCAGGAACAGACTCCAGAAGCGATCTTTGGTTAAAGTTGGAAGATATGCACATGACACGTTCATTGACCAACAAGCTATACCTGAAGAAGAAGTTGTATGATTGCCGTATGACTGAAGGTACGCCCATCAATTATCATCTTGATAGATTTACTTCTGCATTACTTGAACTGCGTAATATAGGAGTAGTTGTGGATGACGAGGATGCAGCCTTGCAACTTTTAGTATCTTTACCTATGTCATATGAACATTATGTCGATTCGTGCATAAATCGTAAAGATGGTATCACTCTAGAGGAAGTGAAAACTTCTCTCAAGACGAGGGAATTGCGCCGAAAGGCGAGTGGGAATGAAACAGGTACCCTGTCATCAGGTTTAGTTACTAGTAGTAGTAACAACAGGGGTTCTAGTGGGAAGAAGAACAATAAAGGTAATTCTTCACACAAGAAGAGTCTGAAACCTGGGGATGTCTGTAATTTCTGCAAAGAAAAGGGGCATTGGAAATTCGATTGTCCCAGAAAGAAGCGAGGCGAGGCACCAGTCACAGCAGAGGCCATGACGGCCAGGGATTGCAGTTCAGATGAGGATTATGCTCTAGTAACATCAGAATCAGCATGCGCATCTGATGCGTGGATTCTTGATTCAGGAGCTTCTTACCATATTAGTCTTAGGAGAGAATGGTTTACTGATTACAGGCAGATGGATGGCGGTATAAGCATGGCCAACAGTGCAGTCTGTACGGTTGTCGGTATTGGTTCGATCAAGGTCAGCACTCATGATGGTAGGTTCGTCACTTTGAACGAGGTTCGACACGTTCCACGTATGACGAAGAATCTGATTTCTCTTAGTCAGTTAGATAGCAAAGGGTTCAGTTTCAGAGGTAAAGGTGGAGCAGTTAGTGTCTGTAACGGTTCAGAAGTGGTGCTGAAAGGCCTTAAGCGGGGCTCCTTGTATTTCCTCCAAGGAAAGACGCTTGCAGAGTCAACTATGGATGCATCAGAAGAGGTGAACGAGGGAGATATGTCTAAGCTGTGGCACATCAGGCTCGGTCACGTGAGCACTCGAGAGATGCATGAGTTGACTAACAGAGATCTTCTTTATGGCCATAAGATCAAGGATCTGAAAGGCGTTCTGGATTGTATCCACTCAGAGTATTGGGGACCTTCATGTCAGGAATTTCTAAGGGGGCACATATATTTCTTGTCTATGGTTGATGATTATTCGAGGAAGACTTGGGTGGTTATCATAGAGTTCAAGAATTAGACTCTAAGGAATTTCAAGGACTAGAAGACGGTAGTGGAGAACCAGACAGAGAAGAAGATCAGGAAGCTCCGGACAGATAATGGTTTGGAGTTCTGCAGTACTGGGTTCGATTCGTTTTGTAAAAAGGTGGAGATTTCTAGACATCTCACCAGCAGAGGTACGCCACAGCAGAATGGTGTAGCAGAACGGATGAATCAGACATTGCGTGTGGGAGCGTTGTGCATTCTCTCCAATGCAGAGTTGTCTAAACGTTTCTGGGCAGAAACGCTTAGTACAACATGTTACTTGATTAATCATGGACTTCATACCGGTATTGACCTCAAAGTTCCCTATGAGGTATAGACTGGTAAATCCACGGTTGTTTCAAGTGTTGGCGGTTTTGATAAACAGGTGGAGCAACAAGATACTGGAGAGTTAGTTGTCCCACAGTCAGATGTTGAAAAACAGGTGGAGCAACAAGATACTGAAGAGTTAGTTGTCCCACAGTCAGATGTTAATCAGGATCCACCAACAGAGATAGAGACTGAAGCACCAGAAAGATCAAGTTCAGTTCCCGAGGAACATGGGTTAGCACAAGGAAGGTCTAGAAGAGCTAATTTCGGGAAGCCTCCGGAGAGGTATGGATTTGAAGACTTGGTGTCTTATGCACTGCTGGTTGCTGAGGAAGTGGAGCCTATTCTTACGGAACCTTCTACTTTCAATAGAGCAGATACATGTTCAGAGTCATCTCAGTGGTATGCGGCTATGGGTGATGAGATGGAGTCTTTTCACAGGAATCAGACTTGGAAGTTGACTACAAGGCCAGAAGGCAGGAAGATTGTGACTTGCAAGTGGATCTTCAAGAAAAGGGAAAGGATGTCACCGGTAGAAGGGTTCAAGTATAAAGCTCGCTTTGTTGCAAGGGGTTTCACACAGAGAGAGGAGGTGGACTACAATGGGATCGTCTCAACAGTGGTCAGACACACTTCGATCAGAGTGTTGCTAGCAATAGAGGGAGAGATAACATGACAGAGTCGGAAGGATTCCAAGTTCCTGGTAAGGAAGATCAAGTTTGTAGATTGAAGCAATCGCCTAGGCACTGGTACAAGAGATTTGACAGCTATGTGATAGCAGCAGTCAAGAAGTCAGAGATTCAAAAGCTGAAAGGCTTATTGGTCGCAGAGATGAAGGGTTTGGGTAACGCGAAGAGAATTCTGGGTATGGAGATCTATAGAGACAGAGCCAAACGAAAACTGTTCTTATCCCAGAAAAGATACATCAAGAAAGTTTTTGAGAGGTTTGGTAGGTCAACAGCTAAGGCTATAGATACTCTGGGTGCAGTGAATGCACAGACAGTCGCGTTTGGGCCCAAATCGGTTAAGGAGAAAGAGTATATGGCTCGAGTATCCTATGCTAGTGCAGTTGGTAGTTTGATGTATGCTACAGTACGCACTAGCGATGTCGGTCTCATCTATAGAGGTGGAGCAGAATGTGCAGTAGAGGGGTTCTCAGATTCGGACTATTCGGGTGATGTTGATACAAGAAGATCGATGACCGGATATGTATTCACACTTGGTGGGTCAGTTGTCAGTTGGAAGGCTAAGTTGCAGGCGACAGTGACGTTGTCTGCAACAGAAGCAGAATACATGGCATTGACAGAGTCCGCTAAGGAAGGAATATGGTTGAAGGGATTGATCAGCGATCTTGGGATACATCAGGATCAGGCTATTATTTATTGCGATAGTTTGAGCGCAATTTGTTTAGCCAAGAATCAAGTTCATCATGAGAGGACCAAGCACATTGATGTCATATATCATTTTCTAAGGGATGAGAAACGGTTAAAGGTGAAGAAGGTAGGGACGGCGGACAACCCTGCAGATATGTTCACAAAACCCGTGACGGGGAGAAAGTTCCAACATTGTTTGGACTTGCTGAATGTTCGCAGCTATTAGATAGCAGTAGAGGCGAGGGGGGAGAAAATGTTTGTTGTTATGGAGATTCAAAGTCAAGGTGGAGATTGTTGGGATAATGCCTTTGAATGTGGGACGCCATATTATAGGATTGTACAACAGATGGTTTCATAATGCCTAGACAGAGCAGAAACGAAGAAAAAAAAGAAAAAAAAAGGAAGGAGCAGCAGCACCCGAACAGGTAGCAAGCGCGCGCTCGGGTAGACCCAGGCGGGCGCTCCTGTGGGCAGAAAGTTGAGCCGCTTGGGTGATTTAATTCAGGCGGGCGCTTGGTCCAAGGCAGGCGGGCGCCTGGTCCAAGGCAGATCAGACCCAACGCACGCGGACTGCAGAAAAACGGGGTTTTTTCTTTGGGACTCAAATTTAGGACTCCTTATGTCTTCAGGGTTAGGTTATGACTAGTATACATAAAGGCTATCATCATAACAAGAAACGAGAGGTTGAAAAACACAGATTGCTCAGAGAATATCAATAATTCTAGATCTAGGGTTTTAGCACAGTCAGGAATTTTGTGACCAAAATTCGTGCTAGCATAGATTAGTGTGATCTTGTAAAAAATTCTCCAGATTGATAATAATATTCTCTCCCCTCCCCGTGGACGTAGCCAAGTTGGTGAACCACGTGTAAATCCTGTTCTTGTGATTGCTTTATTTACTCATCAAGTCTTGTTCAATTGCTCTAACAGTATGTTTGACGTTGATTTGAAAGTTTTAATTATAGATTGGGATATTTCCATTGATGGTTAAATCCATAGTTCAAATACTTAGTTAAAGTTAAATGGATTCTTCTTAAGCTAACTAAACTAATGACATTAGTTTACGTGGACTTTTATGTTGGCAAGAGTTTTTGTCAAGTATAAAGTCAAAAGCTAAAGAAGTCAAAATACATATCAATAGTTAAATGAGATTAGAACTCCACCTTGTACAACAATAAAAGGGAAGAAGCCATCAGTTTATGACTATGTCAGAAAGGAGAAAAAATTAAGGGCTTGCGCATGAAGAACAGCAGTCCGCCTTGCGGACATACTGGGTCAAGTTGCTCCTTGCCGGTTTTTCTCTGTCTACTGTATTCGTATATTTGTGGTTCAATCCTTTTTTTTTTAATGTAGTTGATATCCTTTTTTTTTTCAATGGATCAAATCCTTTTAATCTATGGTGAAATTACGGGAGGCTCAAGCGAAGTGGGATAGCAGGCGCAAGTAGATCTGTACCTGTGTGCGCAGACTTTGGTACTAATCTTGAGATCGTTTTATCCTCGGAGGAATTTGTCAGTATCCGAAATCGCACGAGTAGGAGGCAATAATTTCTCTTAGGAGAGTCTTATTCAGGCGACTCGATCTACCCGATAAGTGTTCTAACTTTCGCTTTAATTTTCTTGCAGTTTGTTCAAGCATGCTTAATCTACTTGTACCGTTATTTGTTGGTTTACTGCGATTATATTTGTGATTACATGATTGCCCCTTTGATTATTTGTATAATCTGTTCGTTGCGTAATTTTTATTCCAACAGTCTAAGAGAAATTAGTATCATGTTTTCTTGTTAATTGTAGTTGATTTGGTACATTCTTGATTTGTCCATATAATCATATTATACTTGAAAGATGAAATCTTTGGACAAGGAAATTTAATAGTTTGTAGAACTTATTGAATTTGCATGATTATATTGATAATGGACAATTCGTTCTTGTGCTTGTTATGGATGGTTCTCTATGCATGAAACGGGAAAATTAGTGCAAATAAATAATTGGCATAATCAAATAATAATATGAAAATATTCTTCTAGACTATTTAATTTGGGCAAATTGCAATTTGGTTCCTGACATTTACAAACTTTTGCAATTTGGTTCCCAACAGTTTTTTTTCGCCGATTGGTTCCCAACATTTACATTTTTTTGCAATGTGGCTATAAAAGTAACTGGGCGTTAGTTTTCTAACGATTTTATGACATGTGACTAGCACATGACGTTTTAAATGGCGTTTTAAAATATTCGTAAAGCTACACATATCCGATTAATATGATTCTTTTTTATATTGAAGCTAATATTTAAATCTACAACTTAAATTTTTTTTGGGAAATTTGTTGGGTACCTAAAATATTTTTACATTTAATCTTAATTTTAAATATTAAAAAAATAAAAACACGTGAAATATAATCAAAAAAAGGTGTTAGCCCAATTATGTTTCATATGAAGTAATTTCTATATGTATGTTTCCTAAAGTTTATTTTTCTCCACCCCTCTGCCACTTTCCCGCAACACCCATTCCACATACACTCTTCCCTCGATTCATCGTCCTCTTCTTCTTCCTTTTTTTTCTATCAAAGATTTTTACGAACTGATAATCTACATATAGAATTTACTTCATATGGAACATATTTGGGCTAATATCTTTTTTAGATTATATTTTACGTGTTTTCTATTTTTTTAATATTTAAAATTAAGATTAAATGTAAAAATAATCCAACTACCCAATAAATTTCCAAAAAAAATATATATATATTGTAGATTTAAATATTAGCTTCAATTTAAAAGAAGAATCATATTAATAGGATATGTGTAGGTTTAAGAATATCTTAAAACGTCATGTGCTAGTCACATGACATAAAATCTGTTAGAAAACTAACGCCCAGTTACTTTAATAGTCACATTGCAAAAAAATGTAAATGTTGGGAACCAATTGGCGAAAAAAAACTGTTGGGAACTAAATTGCAAAAATTTGTAAATGTCAGGAACCAAATTGCAATTTACCCATTTAATTTTGCGCTGTCATAGTAAAATTAGTTGTAAAGGTTCAAGGGATCTTGAGTCTTGCTAATTTTGGGTATGATCTAGAAATCTCATGGATTTTCATGTAAAGTGAAAATCAATGTTTTGATTTATTTTGATCATGAGCGTAAACTTGATCTAGAGTAATATTTTATATTTGTTGATTAATGTAAAAGGTATTTGATGTCCATAAAAGCATTAGTTTCAACTTTGTTGAATGAAGCCTTTTAATGGCTCTTGTATCTTTTGGATATTATTGTTGGATGCACTATTTAAAGATTTTAAAAAGAGTACTTTATTGAGTTTGTCAATACGAAAAGTACTATTATTGTAATCTTGTAAGTTTCATGTTATTTGAGAAAATTAATAACTGAAAAAGCACAATATGTCATGATTATTAGTTGTACTAATAAATACTAAAAGTGAATTTTTGAGAAAATTCGATAATGTCATATCTTAAGGTTATTTCATTAAATTGAAATATTTATTATATGACATAATATTTAGTATGAAGATTAGAGTTGAATAATAATATTCATGTGACCCCTTCTTATATACCAATACATGACCAACTGATAACAATTGAGAAAATTGTTAGAGAAGAAAGTGTTCAATTTATTGTTAATCATATTGATAAGTAAAGAGATAAATTAAAATACTTGGGACGGAAAATGCTGAAAAACATTGTGTTTATTTCATATGTCTCAAAATTTATAATTACTTGTGAGTCTTTAGTGGTTAATAAATATACAAGTAAGAGTGAAATTCTTTTCTGTCAAACTCTTTTGTATATTAATAACTTGAAGTTGAAAATTGATAACAATGGGAAAAAATAAAGTGTTGTGGTATTACTCATAAAAGAATGTGCGATCTAAAGTGAACTTTAGTGCACATTTTGTTATGCAGTAAGTGTAACATAATATTTTTATGTGTTATAATTCTTCATAATTACTCATGTTTAATTATAAAGTATTTTGAGTGAGTATGAAAATAAAATTGTTGCTTTTCTTGTTGTGTAGTATTTTAGTGGCTTGAAGTACTTATCTGATAATTATGATTAATGTAATAGTTGAACATAATATTCTATCTGAGAATAGTGAGTTTAATTATCTTGATTTCTTAAATGAATTATTTGTGAATGGTTTGGCGACATAGATGATTTAAATTATGTTTCCGCTAAGGATTGTTAATTTAAATGGAATCTTATTATGCTATTAATAGGAAGTCTCAAATTTCTAGCATTAGATGAATTTAACTTGGTTAAAGATTTTTTGAGAAATGATATTAACCTTGTTTATTCTATGTTGAATTTTGTGACTGTTAATAGTGTGTTGACCAAAGACATGTAAAACACGTTGTAACTCTTATTAATTATTAGCATAGACCATTCTATATTTACCTATCTGTAAAGTTAAAGTAATTGATAAAATTCTTGTTATAAAGCTAAAGATTAAAAATAGTAAGAAATTATTGTGGTTATGATCTTATGAAGCGGAAATAAGTCTTCTTTATCTATTCACTGTTTACAAGAAACTTGACTCAGTTCATAGAAAGACTTTGCTTAGTTCTCTAAATTATTATGGGATGATGCATGAGAAAAGTAAACGTCTTAAAAGATAAATAGTAGTTTAACCTTTTAAAGTTTGAAATTATCAATGTAATACTCAGAGATAAACTTTGAATTTGGTTTACCTTATTCTGAAAAAGTAATCTTGAGTATTTGAGTGGTAGTTAATCAAACTTTTGTAAAGTGATATTTTAGCTTGAGTATCTTTTGGAATGTGGGGGTAGCTTTCACAAGTACGTACTTCACATCAAAAGATCAAAAGCTAAAATTGTAAAAAAAAACTACTATTATTGTAATCTTTTAGGATATGCGACACAAAGATGCTTAAGATCTTCAATTTAAAAATCTTTGGCACATTGGCAAGCATGCGATCTTTCCTCTATGCTATGTTCTATCAAGATGTTATTCCCATATGATTGGAGGTGATGTAGACTTCACTCTCACATTTGTTCCTTATACTAATCGTATGAAATGATAACAAATGTGGGGGTAATCCTATCTATTTCTAACTTTGGAAGTTAGTCGAATTTAGGAGAAACATGGAACCTAAGATTGCTAAGGATAGTAGAAAGTAATCTTATTACTTTCAAGTTACTATCAAGTGTGACTTTTAATGTTCAAGGATGCTTTAAGGGCTAGACAATTTACATTGTCTCTTTATGAAGAATGTAAATTAGTTTAGGTCACTCCTAATTGTTTATGAATGGATTGTTGAGAGTCAATATGATCAGTTAAGATCTTAAAGTAACCATGACATGTTTAAGACTAAGTTTGATTGTGAAAGGGTTCTAGCAAATAGTAAGAAATAGATTTTATCTATATTCTTGAGTCACTAATGATTGCAAATGTCGTATATGATTGAGTATATGATTTGGAAAGTCATTACATGGATGTTCTATTTCATTCATTGTATATGAAAGATAAATATATATACGGATCAATCAAGTAATTTTGTAATCAATAGTGACAAGTGTTTTGCTAACTTGTTAAAGTCACTCAATGTACTTTAACCAACCCTTTTCACATGTGATGAAATAATTGATATAGTTATTTCATGTCGGCTTAGTATGTATGAATTTTGAATATTGGGTCTATTGCAAAATTAATAGTTGATACGTGTATGTCTATACATGAATGTATTCCTTTAGTTGAAATTAATAGAGTTAAATTAATGGTTACACATCATTCTTGGGTAGTAGTTTGAAATAATGGATGAGAACCTTTAATGAGATTTTTGACTTCAAACTGATCATTTGAAGTGGTAAAATTTTCTTTAAATTAGTTATACTAAAAGTATACTTGAGAAAATTAGAATCATTAAAAGGTTAATGTTCTGTTGTTAACTTTCTACGAGAATGTGAATTATAAAAAGTGTAATATTCCCAGATATTGGCAATTTGATGTATTTTAGAAATTTAGTTGTTTAGAGAAATATCTCTATTTTTGTACTATATTATGTAGATACATTTATTGACCAAGTAGAGTTCGTGGTGGAGCTCTTGTTTAAGTATTTAAAATACTTGTAAAGGAATTGTTTTTCCTTGTGCTTTATATTGAGTTAGTCTCAATATAAGCTGAATTGTTTAATGGTTTTGATAATCATTAATGAATAGATCTGTTCATGTTATCTTAAGCGATAGGGCCCGTCGCTTGGAGGTATGTTGAACAATCTATTGAATTATTGCTCATTTCGTTGAGCTACTTATTATATGTACTTGTTAGTAGAATAAAGTTGAATGGATTAATGTGACCTAGAGTCTGTATTTCTCCATGATCAACTAAATCTACTGGTTGAAATTCTTTAACATTATGTCTAAGATTTGAAGTACTAAAATAATAAGAAAATTTAAATAGACACATCCTAGTTAGATTGAAATCTATAAGGGATCTTATGTCTAAGAAAGGTGATAGTAGTTGATTATGATGGTACCAGAGATAACACAACTAGCCTTCAAAATAAAGAACTTGAATTAGAACTTTAACTAGTTCTTATTCAAAAATTCAGGTTGGGGATAAGACTGAACCCCGTCTGATTCATACGCAGTAGCAACCCAACCTATCCGAGTGGAGATCCCACAAAGAAGGTTCAATGTGGTAATAACAAGCTGTGGGGTGGATCGATCACCTAAAACAGATTGACATTCTTAATGTCTGAGTCTGTCCCCTGAATAACCTGAAAGGTGCTATTTGCTGCAAGTATAGTAAGAGTTTTTAGACTCTGAATGGGATCAAGTCTTTTAGACAAGATGCTAGCAGTACATCTTCGGAGAGGCCCAACTAAGTAAGTGTTATTGTTGGCCGCAATTAGAGGAAAAGGGTTATTCCTTGAAAGCACTCATGACAGAGGATCGGGAAGTATGGCTTATACGCGTCAACTTATAATGATAGAGGCTGCTGTCATAGCCTTTTGTCGTGTTGTTACCAACGGACGCCGCCACATTCAAGAATCAGGTTCAAGACACCCGTTCACCTAGATTCTGTGGGGGCATAAGTTGACTGACTAGGTAGGGGTTCAAGCTGGGAAGCACCATCTATCGAAAGCATGACAATGGATAGTCATTACTCGTCTTTTCACTATGGATTTGTGGGGGATTGTTGGAAATATTAATCTAAGGGGCACTTTGAGTGAGTCCATTTTATGGTTCTCAAAGTGGTTGACCGAAGTCAATATTTGTATGTTTGACGTTGATTTGAAAGTTTTAATTATAGATTGGGATATTTCCATTGATGGTTAAATCCATAGTTCAAATACTTAGAGTATAAAATTGTTCTTGTTTAAAGATGAGAAAATTAGTTTATACTTCGTCTTGGATTAGTTGTAGTCCAATATACTTAAGTATTTTTCAAGTTATCTTTTATTGTGGAATAATTATTTGTTTGTATTAGAATTAATTTATAATTATACTTGATTTAACTTAATTAGCTAATCCTAATATTATGCGGATTACTTAGTTAAAGTTAAATGGATTCTTCTTAAGCTAACTAAACTAATGACATTAGTTTACGTGGACTTTTATGTTGGCAAGAGTTTTTGTCAAGTATAAAGTCAAAAGCTAAAGAAGTCAAAATACATATCAATAGTTAAATGAGATTAGAACTCCACCTTGTACAACAATAAAAGGGAAGAAGCCATCAGTTTATGACTATGACAGAAAGGAGAAAAAATTAAGGGCTTGCGTATGAAGAACAGCAGTCCGCCTTGCGGACATACTGGGTCAAGTTGCTCCTTGCCGGTTTTTCTCTGTCTACTGTATTCGTATATTTGTGGTTCAATCCTTTTTTTTAATGTAGTTGATATCCTTTTTTTTTCAATGGATCTAATCCTTTAATCCATGGTGAAATTACGGGAGGCTGAGGCGAAGTGGGATAGCAGGCGCAAGTAGATCTGTACCTGTGTGCGCAGACTTTGGTACTAATCTTGAAATCGTTTTATCCTCGGAGGAATTTGTCAGTACCCGAAATCGCACGAGTAGGAGGCAATAATTTCTCTTAGGAGAGTATTATTCAGGCGACTCGGTCTACCCGATAAGTGTTCTAACTTTCGCTTTAATTTTCTTGCTGTTTGTTCAAGCATGCTTAATCTACGTGTACCGTTATTTGTTGGTTTACTACGATTATATTTGTGATTACATGATTGCTCCTTTGATTATTTGTATAATCTGCTCGTTGCGTAATTTTTATTCCAACATGTTGTGAGTATAAAATGTGGGTAGGAGAGAAAAAGTGGAGGTAGAGAATAGTTTGTGAAAATAAAAAGTATAAAAATCTTTCCTTTTGAGATTTTGACTCTCAAGTTATGACACCCAATTGGGAAATTTTTTACCCTTAAAATGGGACGGAGCGAGTATCCTTAAAATGGGACTGAGCGAGTATGCAAGTTTAGATCAACATCACGCCAAATTTGATTTGCAGGACTTGAAACTAGGGATGACCAAACCTGACCGGAACCGGAAAACCGGACCGGAACCGGACCGGAGAAGCCCGGAACCGGAGCGAACCGGCGAGTTAACCGGAACCGGACTAACCGGAACCGGTGTAACCAAGGGCCGGTTAAGGTTCACATAAATGGCGAACCGGAACCGGACTGGCGTTTCCATTAAAAAAAATAAAAATCCCTTGTTTTTCAATAAATTTTAACATGTTTATTCATTATTGTATGATAAATAAAAAAAATCCCTTGTTTTTAATAAATTTTAACCTGTTTATTCATTATTGTATGATAAAAAAATAAAAAAATAAAAAAATGTAGTGTGGAACCGAACCGGAACCGTATTGTGATGACCGGAACCGGAACCGGTGTACCCAAGGGCCGGTTAAGGTTCACATAAATGGCGAACCGGAACCGGCGGTTCCGAACCGGAACCGGCGTTGGTCATCCCTACTTGAAACCCGATGAGAAGGATGAGTTCCTGGCTCTACTAAGATCAACTACAAAAGTGCTTGACATGCCCAGATGAGTACTATGACAAGGTTGTGAGACTGGCCCATATGGTCAATGTAAAGCAATTTATCGGCAGAAACACCAAACAGAATCATCTGTATCATAAGGCGGGAGAGAGAAAAAGCAGTGTCCTGATAATAACAAGTATTTGTCACAAGTGTTTGTTCAGAATTAGAAACTCTCAGCAACATTCTTTACCAGGAAGAGTAAAAATAAAATGGCATATAGATTGACTAGATAATATCCCATGTGTTGTATGTTTAGTTACTTGGCACTTAGAACCTCGATCTCGAAAACCAAAGAAGTGTCATAGGTGAGTTTTGAGAGATTCCAAAGTTATCAAGGAGACCATGCAGCCATGTAAGCTCACAAACGGTACTAGCCATGGAGCGATATTCTGCTTCGGTCGAGGACCAAGAAACTGTGACTTGTTTCTTAGTTTTCCAAGAAATAGGAGATCCTCCCAAGAACATGAAGTAAGCTGTTAACGACCTCCGAGTGATTGGACAACTAGCCCAGTCGGAATCACAGTAGGCAGAAAGTCGTAGATTACAATCAGCCCGGAGAAGAATGCCTTGTCCCGGATGACCCTTGAGATATCGAACGACACGGAGGGCTGCAGTCCAGTGAGTTAGCCTTGATCATTTCTCTTTCTCATCTCTTCCCAATCTTACCCACTTTGATCTCTACACGAATGAGCTTTCTGGTGCCCTCCCTGTTATTGAAATCACTTACCTCTCCAATCTTGTCTATCTCGACTTCTCTGCCAATGAATTTTCTGGAATAATCCCTCCTGAATTAGGGAAGCTTAACTCCCTTCAACAGCTTTACCTTACCGAAAACAATCTTTCGGGTCAAATTCCTTCATCTTTAGGTAATCTAAGCTCCCTATCTATCCTTTATTTGTATAACAACAAACTTTCTGGGTCCATTCCTCATGAATTGGGAAATCTCTATCATCTCAATGAACTTGATTTGAGCAAAAACTCTCTAACAGGTACCATTCCATCAACTTTTGGGAACTTGAAATATTTAACTCTCATGCAACTCTTTGATAATCATTTATCTGGCTCCATTCCCTCTACAATTGGAAACATGAAATCACTCCAGTTTCTTATGCTTTACACAAACAGTCTCTCCGGTGCAATCCCTTCATCATTAGGTAATCTAAGTTCCCTAAGTATTCTCTATTTGTATGAAAATCAACTTTCTGGTTCCATTCCTCCCGAATTGGGTAATCTGCCAACTCTCAAGAAATTAGATTCCAGCAGCAACACATTATTAGGTATTATTCCATCCACTGTTGGGAATTTGAAAAGCTTAACAGTCTTGCATGTTTTCAAGAACAAATTATCTGGGTCAATTCCCCCAGAACTGGAGAAATTGAGATTGCTTCAAATTCTTGACCTTTCTGAGAATAGACTCATCGGTCCAATCCCTGCTTCCCTTGGTAATCTAAGCACCCTAAGCTTCCTTGATTTAGAACTTAACAAACTTTCTGGATCAATCCCATCATCACTTGGAGACCTGAAGCTTCTTAGTTGTTTATTTCTAAACTATAATCAACTCAATGGCTCCATTCCACGTTCATTTGTTAATCTTAGCATGCTAAAGAATTTGGGCATTAGCAGCAACCAACTTTCAGGCTTTTTGCCTGAAAGAATTTTCCAAGGTGGATTACTTCGAACCATAAGTATACAGAAAAACTTTCTTGTCGGTCCAATCTTTAGAAGCCTCAGAAATTGCTCTATGTTGTCTAGACTCCGAGTTGAAGGAAATCATCTCAGTGAAAATATTTCTGGAATTTTTTGTGTGCACCCACATCTATACTTCATGAATATAAGTGATAACAATTTTTTGGGGGAACTCTCTGCCAACTGGAGTATGTGCAAAAACTTATCAACAATGCTAATGGCGGGCAACAATATCAGTGGTAGTATACCACCTGAGCTTGGAAGGGCAACTCAACTGCATGTAGTCCATCTTTCTTCAAACTATCTAGTTGGGGAGATTCCAAATCAAATTGGGGAATTGAATCATATGCTGCAACTTGATTTGAGTGGAAACCAACTTTGTGGTGCAACACCAGAAGAGCTTGGATCACTTAAAGATCTCTTGTATTTGGATCTCTCAACAAACCATTTGAGTGGGTTTCTTCCTGGAAATCTTTGGGAGTTGTTACAGTTGTTTTACTTGAACTTGTCAACAAACAACTTTACTGATGTTATACCAGTTCAAGTAACTCGCTTACAACTCCTCGAGACACTTGATTTGAGTCATAACTCGCTCACAGGGGAAATTCCACAACAAATTCATGGGCTGCAAAGCTTGGAGAAGTTGAATCTTTCCCACAATCAGCTCTCTGGCTCCATTCCCCAGGCTTTTGACAATATGCACTCGCTGCTGGAAGTTGATGTATCCTACAATGCTTTGCAGGGTCCTGTTCCAAACATCAAGGCTTTTCAGAATGCTTCTATGTTACCAGGCAACAAAGGGTTATGTGGAAACATTACTGGATTGAAATCTTGCAAAAGGTCCAAAGTGAACCACCACAACAAAACCATTCTTTTGGTCTTACTACCCATTCTTGGAGCAGCTTTCCTCCTAAGTGCATGTTCCGGGATTTTCATCAGTTATAAAAGAAGAAGAATATGTAAGGACATGGCTTGCAACACAAGTCATTTAGACTTCCATTCATAAAGTTATGATTATAATATTAAATTATAAAGTATAGTTGATAATAAAATGTGTAGAATTCCTGGATATATATTACCTAATTGTGATGGGCAAAAGGGTAATTTATTATCATAAAGCTTGAAAGGGTGTGGTCCCTAAATGAAATGTCACCAAGTCTACTATATAAAGGGCATTCCATCAACCCTTAAGACTACTCCATTATTCATCAGTACTCTCTCCATAAATCTTCATTAAGTGTTAAAGAAGTAAAGAGGAAAGACATTTATCATTTAGAAGAGCATTTCTCCCTACATCTTCTTCTTATTCATTTCTCCCTACATCATCCATGGATTCAACAGGTATTGTTCTTGAATGCTTCCGCTTCATCTCTTCCTCAATCCTATTTTAAAGTGAGTGTGGCATTCAGGGATTAAAATTGTTCCTACAATTTGTATCAGAGCCCCGCTCATCTTTAGTTTAAGTTTGAGTTCTTTTTTTTTTGGAAAGTGTATACTTTCAATTTTGATTCATTTTCCCTGTTGAATCATTAAGTTTTGATGTTGATTAGGGACTATAATTCGTTCATAGAGCACTGATAATCATCATCTAAAATTCAGAAAAGGTTTGAAAAAGTTTTGTTATTTAAAAATGGTTCTTGTGAGACTATCCCTTCATAACATGGTTTTATGTCTAAGTGCATACCATGTGGATCTACTCACTTGATTCCACTAAATTTTAAAGCAAGATTATCCCTTTATAACGTGGTTTTATGTTTTAAGGACATACCATGTGGGTCTACTTGCAATTCATTGATTTTGGGAAAGTTTGAACAAAATTCAGAAGTGCAGAAATCGTCTTGCTCGGCCGAGTCCTTTGTTTAGAGCGGCCGAGCGTATGAAAAGGCGCGAACTGCTCGGCCGAGTCTTGGGATCTGCTCGGCCGAGCACATGAACAGGCGCCAAAATGCCATAAGGTAATTGTTTCTGATTAAGGTGCTCGGCCGAGCACATCATAAGACTCGGCCGAGCAGCTCGGTCGAGCGTTTTGTTTAGAGCGGCCGAGCATAATGTGACAAATTGATCAAAACCTTCTGACGGAGGTGCTCGGCCGAGCACATCATAAGACTCGACCGAGCAGCTCGGCCGAGCATTTTGTTTAGAGCGGCCGTGCATATCATGTCAAATTGACCAAAACATTCTGATTAATGTGCTCGGCCGAGCACTTCATAAGACTCGGCCGAGCAGTTACTGTTCACAGGTTTTGGACTTTTCTAAGTTTTGCACTATTTTGTTTTTCCCTTGAAACAAAACCTACATTATTTCAAACCTAAAAAGTTATGATTAATTATATGCTTTGACAATTTTATTCATTGTTTAAATAATATTGTCGCCTAAGTGATTTACGTTATTTAAACCCTTAAATTGTAAAGTGTTGGATGTTTAAGTTAATATGTGAATGACTTGAATTTTCCAAAGAAGATCTTGACATTTGACTAAACTTAGGCATTCATGTGGTAACAAATAAAATGAACATTAGGATATTTTCTTAGGTACTTATGTCGGCCCAAAGGAAGATTAAGTATTTATTAAAATATAAGTTCAAATTACTTGTTACCTAAGGCAATCATTTATGAGTCAACTCGCAATCCAAAGATTAGTTTTGATGTCATGTTGATTGTCTTATTGATGGATTTCGTTGATATAATTAATCATTTTTCATTTTGTAGTTTCTTGTTCATATTTTGTATTCATTCTTGTTCTTAAATTCCAACAGATTTACTTATTGCTTCGTCCGTAATCACTGCTATAAGTTCAGTACCGATGCTAAATGGGACTAATTTTAAAACTTGAAAAAATAAATTAATGATGATCTTAGGCTATATGGACATAGATCATGCATTAAGGGAACCATTTCCTCTTCCTCTCTCTAGTGAAAGCACTCAAGAAGATTACTTAAATGAGGAGAAGTGGAAACGCTCCAACCGTGTGAGCCTAATGATCATGAATATAGTTGTCCCGGAGACCATTTTGACCGGTGTCTCCAAGGACGTTGATGCTAAATCATTCCTTGATATGATTGAGGGATAATTGGCATCTATCTCTTCTCACGGGACAAAAAGAAGAGGGAAGGACATTGCGGTTGCAAGTAAAAAGAAGCGTAAGGGATCATCCAATGATCATAAAGAAAATAAATGCTTCTTTTGCAAGGACCTTACACACATGAAGTTCGACTGCCCTAAGTATCACGCTTGGCGTGCTAAGAAAGGTAAGTCATTTGGTCTTGTTTGTATTGTATTAAGGCTAAATTTGGTTTCAATCCCTACATATACTTGGTGGTTGATTTTTTGTGCAACAACTCACATAAGTATGTTTGTGTAGGATTGCCTGAGTTACCGAAGAACCAGTAAAGATGAGAGATTCATCTATATGGGAGCTGGGAATCCGGTTAAAGTTTTAGGCATAAGGACTTTTTTTCAGTTATTGTTAAGTACTAAGTATTGTTTGTATAAATAATACATTTGTTGTACCGTCATTTGAACGGAATTTAATATATATATATATATATATATATATATATATATATATATATATATATATCACAATATTGAATAAAGAAGGTTATTTTGTTCATTTTGTGATCTTTATTTTTTTAAATTCCAAGGTTGTTGGTACTAGTACTTTGTCAAGTGTTCTTTATTTACTTGACATTATTCAAAGAATAAATGTGTCCCTTAAATAATGAAACCAAAACTAGAAAGCAAAAGTTATCAAGTAAAGTTTATATTTTATTAAAGCATAGGCATTTGGGTCATATTTCCAAGAGGAAAATTGATAAGCTTATGTTAAAGGAAAATCTTAAACAAACTTGATAATTTGGAAAATACTTTTGCATTAAATGCCTTAAAGTAAATTTACAAACATTATAGTATTCTCGGGAGCATCAAGTGTCTCAATGAACTAATGCATTCGGATATTTGTAGGCCATTAATTATTCCTTCATGGAAAAGGTCAACAATAGTTATTATGTTCAAAATGACTAACTCTTAGTTTGAATACATTTATTTGCTTCATAAAATATTGAGTTTGGACGTTGTAAAAGTCTTATAAAGACAAAGTTGGAAATCAACTTTGAAGACTATTAAGAACATTAGGGTCATTCATGATGGTGTATACATCTTTGGAATGATTGTTTAAAGGAACAACGTCTAGGTCCTTTTTACTCGCTATTTTGAAAGAGTGTGGGATTATCTCTCTCTACATTGAGTCGGGCACGCCTAGCATGAATATTGTAATAGAGACATATTGAAATCCTTAAGGATATGGTAATAAGTATGTTTATACTTCTCTTACCTCACTCATTATGGGCGATACTTTAAAGCCGCAACATTTATTCTCATTAAAGCTCCCTCTAAAGCTACTAATATAAACTCTTTATGATTTTGGGACGAATAAGGAACACTTCCTTAAATCATATTCATTTATGGGGTTGTCTAGCATAAGGATAGACCTTATAAGTCTACTAAGGGCAAGTTAGACGTAAGACTATTAGTAGTTATTCATGGGGTAAGCCGAGAGAACTAGGGGATATATAAATTTTACAACCCGAAAGTTAGAACTTTTTGAAAAACGAGAAATGCTAGGTTCTTTTAAGGATGTTGAATTTAGTGGGAGAATTTGGAGTAATATTTTGAATTTGAAAAGGAAGAGGAATTCATTTGTATGGAATTCATTTATATACCACTTCCTATAGTTCTAATTGGATATCAAGTTTTGTACTTGACATTCAAGAAGAACATACAATTCAAAATAAATATGATTTCCCTATAAATATTGAACAACATGGAAATGTTGATCATACGAAGGAAATTCAACAACCTCAAAATAAGATAGAACCGGTGCCCTTTGGAAGATCCAATAGAGTAAGAAGAAAGTACAAATCCGGATAATTATGAAGTGTATCTTGTCGAGAATAAAGGACACTTAGGTATAGTGGGAGATAATCTATTTATCTTCCATAAAACCATCAATAGTCCTAATTCTCATAAGAAGATTAATGCCATTAATAAAGAGTTACAATCTTTTGAAAGATAACAACGTTTGGGATCTTATTTCATTACATAAGGATGTGAAACCTATAAATGGGTCTCTAAGACCTAAAAGGATTCACAAAGTAATGTTGAAAGATATAAAGCCCATCCAGTTGCTAAAGATTTTAACTCATAAAAAAGGTATTGATTATAAAGAAAGAAACACTTTTCCGGTATCTTCTAAAAGCTCCTTAGGATCATTATGGCACTAGTAGCACCTTTGATCTTAAGCTTCATTAAATGGATATTAGAGAAAACTTTTCTTAATGGAGACATTAAAGAAACTATCTATATGGAGAAATTCATTTATGAACTTAAGTAAAACTTCTCATTAATGGTATTTAGAATTTAACCAAGTTATTCTTTCATTTGTTTTGAAATGAATCTTGGTAAATATTAAATATACCATAAGTTCAGTGGGAGTAAATTTATAATTTTGGTCTTATATGTGGATGATATTTTGCTTGCTAGTAATGATATAAACCTTATTAAGGAAACTAAGAAATTTCTTATTTGAAATGAAAGATCTTGGTAAGGCATCTTTGTATTAAGAATCCAAATTCACCGTGATCGCTCACGAGATGTTTTAGGATTATCACAAAAGGCCATATGGAAAGGTATTACAAAAGGTTTAGCATGCAAAACTGTAAACCACATGACACCCCTAATTTTAAAGGAGACATTCTTAGTCTCAAACAGTGTCCTGAAAGTAAATTTTGAATCCAAGTATATGGAAAATTCCCTCGTTACATCAGCAGTAGGAAGCTTAATGTATATGTATATCTTACATTTAATGTTGGGATGCTTGGTCAATACCAAAGCAATCCGGAAAGAACATTAAGTAGCAGCCAAAAGAATGATAGAAGTATTTACAAAACACTAAAGAACTACATGCCTATGTTTTGAAGTCGGATCATCTTGAGATCATTAGGTATTCCGACATTAGTTAAATATATGGCTGCATATGTTTTAATGGACTGTAATTTGTCAAAACAAGTGTCGAAAGACCAATTAAGAAATGACTATCAGGTAGCAGTTCTGTACTCTAACAAGAGTTTATGGATTTAGACATTAATTATCTTGTTATAAAGAAAAGAGTACAACATGAACGAAAGGGATACAACTTATAGAAACAAACTCTATTTAGAGGATCCATTTATGAAAGAGTTATCATCTTCAGTGTTTCACGAGCATGTTGCTCATATGGGTGTAACAACTTTTGATAACATTTAGTATAGTGGGAGTTTGTGTTGTTCTTTCATTAATTGTTCTATTATTTAAAGTTTTGATCTCATTTGGTTAAGTTGGACTAGTTGGAAGAATATGTATATATTCATTATGATTCCATGCTACACATCTATACTTTTGATCTATGTCATTTAGTTGGATTTGTATACGTGATTATTGTGGGTTTAGTTGTGAATCAATTACAAAGACTGCCCCTTTAGTCCTATACTTGTATGGCTAATGGACGAGATTGTTATAAATGACAATAAAGTGCGCACATAAGGGTTGTCATTTGTGTTATGTTCATAATTTAAAGGAAGGACTTTGTTTTGCAACCCAAGTGGGAGATTGTAAGGACATAGCTTGAAACACAAGTCATTTAGACTTCCATTCATAAAGTTATGATTATAATATTAAATTATAAAGTATAGTTGATAATAAAATGTGTAGAATTCCTGGATATATATTACCTAATTGTGATGGGCAAAAGGGTAATTTATTATCATAAAGCTTGAAAGGGTGTGGTCCCTAAATGAAATGTCACCAAGTCTACTATATAAAGGGCATTCCATCAACCCTTAAGACTACTCCATTATTCATCAGTACTCTCTCCATAAATCTTCATTAAGTGTTAAAGAAGTAAAGAGGAAAGACATTTATCATTTAGAAGAGCATTCTCCCTACATCTTCTTCTTATTCATTTCTCCCTACATCATCCATGGATTCAACATGTATTGTTCTTAAATGCTTCCTCTTCATCTCTTCCTCAATCCTATTTTAAAGTGAGTGTGGCATTCAGGGATTAAAATTGTTCCTACAGAATAATGCAGGGAACAGAAGTAACACTTGTACAGAAGCAATCAATCTTTTTGCTGCAGCAACATTTGATGGAAGGGCATTGTATGAAGAAATCATAAATACCACCAACAATTTCGACGAGGAGCATTGTATTGGAGAAGGGGCACATGGAAGAGTGTATAAAGCATATCTACAAACTGATTATACAGTTGCTGTTAAAAAGCTTCATTCTTCCTCTTCTGCTCAGCCAGCTGATCGAAAAGCTTTTGTAAATGAGGTAAGAGCATTGACAGAAATAAGGCATCGTAATGTCGTGAAGCTTCATGGATTCTGTTCACATGGTCGACACTCATTTTTGATTTATGAGTGCGTTGAAAGGGGCAGTTTGGCAGCCATTTTGAGCAGGGAAGACCTAGCTCAATCATTGGACTGGTCTAAGAGGGTCAATATCACTAGTGGGGTGGCTCAGGCTTTGTCATATATGCACCATGACTGCATACCTCCAATTATCCATAGGGATATTCTCCCTCCGTCCCATAACAATTGGCACACTTTGACTTTTTTGTTCAATTAGGTCAATCTTTGACCATAATTTTATGAATATCTAGATATCTCTAGACAATTCTAAAAATTGTTAATGATAGTATTTCTAATAGTGAAACAATAACTAATTTTAGAATTTCATAGAGATATTTAGATATTCATAAAATTATGGTCAAAGATTGACCCAGTTAATCAAAAAAGTCAAAATGTGCCCATTGTTATGGGACGGAGGGAGTATCAAGCAAAAATATTCTGCTTGATTCTGAATACAACGCCCGTGTAATAACCCGAACTTACCTTTTATTTTATTTATTTTAAACTCTTAATTATTAATGGGCCAAACTTTAATAATTAGTTTAGTTTAGTTATTGGGTCAAAAGTAGAAGGCCCAATTCATTAACTAAGAAGGATTAGGAATCCAATTTAAATTAGGGATTTGGGAAATATAAATAGCCTCTCTTAAAACCTAAACCTATTACTGCTTCCTCCACAAAAAGAAAAAAAAAACAGAGAGTGCGAGAGAGAGAACAGAGCGCCGCACGGAAAGAAAGCCGGAGTAGGAGATCGATCGGGAAGAAAGGAAGGAAGAAGAAGAGAAATCGAATCCAATTAAGGTAAAACCCAAAGACTTTTGCTCTTCTCCTTCTCCCTAGAAAATCAATCTTAGAACCCTAAATGAGAATTCTTGAACTAGGGTTTAGTAGTGTGAAATTAAGAAGGAAGAAGAGGATGGTTGGAGGTGGGTTGAGGCGGCAATGGCCGCCATGGTGACTCGTGTGTATGATCGTGTATTAGAGTGAGTATGCGTGCGCTGTGTGTATGCGTTAATGTATGTGTGCGTGTGTGTGTGGGTGTGCTGATGGTGGGTGTGTGGGTGTGCTGATGGTGGGTGTGTGTGTGTGCTGATGGTGGGTGTGTGCGTGTCTGAATGTGTGGGTGTGTTCAGAGTGGTGGGTGTACCAGAGGGTGTGTGAATTCAGAGTGGTGGGTGTGTCTGTCAGTAGGTGTACTCAGTAAGTGTGTGCAGAAAGTGTGAAATCAGTGTGTGTAATTTGTGTAGTGAAATTGAGAATTGGGGATTGACTAATAAAAACCCTAGGGGTGTTGTAGTCATTCTTAAAGTTATTGGTTAACTAGGAAAGGGTGATAGATGACTAAACCATGGAATTAATCGAGTAAAAAGAAGTGAATTGGGACGGAAGTAAAATAGTATTTTTTTCTCATGTCTAAGGCTAGACTATTTCATATTGTAGATTGTCCAAGCGGAGTAAAGCAAGCTAGTAGAACACGAAGCTAAGGTAAGGGATTACGCTCTTAGTTGTGTATTGATTCTTAATCCTTTGTTAGGATTCTCAATCTCTGTTTTTATAAAGTAAACTATCTGTGTGGCTAGATAGTCTTTTAATAACTATTCCGTTCTGCGAATTGTTCCGTCTTTTGTTATCCCCTCTATTGATATGGTTATTGTTCAATAGGGTTATCATGTGTATGATTGATTTTGTAACCTTGGTGTCCAAGTGAGATGTGTATCTTTTCAAAAGTGATCAAGTAAAGTTTGTAAAGTTAAGCTTTGTTTTGTAAAAGCTCTTTAAAGTAAAGTTTTGTAATAAGTAAAAGACTTACAGTTATCCATAATCCCGAAACGGATAAGTGGACCCCTACAGTTATCCATAATCCCGAAACGGATAAGTGGACCCTTACAGTTATCCATAGTTCTAAGTTGAACATGTGGACCCCTTTGCGTTGCTTGATGAAGTAACGTAGGTTATCATGATATACCGATTTTGGGTGCGGTCAGTAGAAACCCGAGCCCTGGGTACAGCACGTGCTTAATCCCTAAATGAAGTAAAGTAAAGTAAAGAAAAGTAAAGTGTGAGTAAAATGTTGTGTTTTGGAAACTGCCTCTGAAGCCACGTGTTTTCAAGTAATGAATTGTTTTTCATCAAGTAAATGTTTCTTTTCAAACTGAGTGATAGTTTGATCCTTGAGTTATATCCGTTCATTGTAATTCATTGTTACCGTTCGTTTCGGTCATCTCCTCTTAGTACCCGAGGGGATACCGTATGAACTTACTGGGCATTGTTCGCTCATTCCTTTCATCTTTTTCTCTCTCCAGGTTATAAATAAGCAGATCAAGAGTCGCAAGGTTGGCGGCTTAGGAGTTTTCTTTTAATAAAGTAATTAGTGGTTATGTTTCCGTTATGGTTAAGTTATAAACTTTACTTTCCGTTAGTTACCGTTTGAGCTAGTGGTTTGTACTAGCCGTTGTGGATTTGAACGTTGGTTAATGTTTGAATTGTGGTTATTTATAGCCGTTGGGCATTCTGATTTTGGGAATTATTCGTATTAAGTTATTATTTAATTGTAGTGGAAAGTTGGGGTGTTACAGCCCGTGTTTCAGATTTTGGTACTGCCAAATTCCTAAAGCAAGACTCAACCAACTGGAGTGCTCTTGCATAGGGATGGCAATTTTACCGAACCCGATCCGTATCCGAGACAATCCGACCGGCGATGGGTGGGTTTGGTAATAGCTTTTCAAAATCCGGCGGGTTCGGATACGAGTTTGGTAGTTGCCCGAGATCCGTCCGTATCCGACCCGTATACAACCCGAATAGGTTTATATCCGTACCCGACTGACCTCCCTCACAGCGACGGGCCGACTGACCTCCCTCAGCCACACTTGATACAAAGGTTACTCCGGCCACCACCCCCGCCGTCCAAGGTAAGTGTTCGATTTTGGGCTTGTTCCATTCGATTTTTGGGGGTGGGGGTTAAGATTAAGAATGGCGATTTGCCCGGAGATTCTTAAAAATTCTAATTGTTTTATGGGAGATGTTATTGATGAGTGAAAAACCAAGAGCCAACCTCTCACTGTGATGTACTGGGTCCGTTTTATGGGAGATGTTATTCGATTTTCCCTTTATTCTTTATCAGTGACATTGTGATTTGTGAAGCTTCAAAATATGAATTTCAACTAATATGTTGTATTTTGTACGAATTATTTTGTATTTTGGTCTTGTCTGATATTTTGTAGTTTTGTGATTTGTGAAGCTGCTCCTACTAGTATGTTTGTTTTTTTTTCCAACTGCTATCTGCTAGCAGATATGTAAGTAACTATGTTTGTTTGTTGATTTATGCATAAATGGGCCTTCTTTTTCAAACCCAAGGCAATTAGAGATGGGCCAGGCCAAAAAAAAAAAAAGAAAAAAAAAACTGGGCGGATCTTACGGGCGGATACGGATTCGCCATAATCGGATACGGGCGGGTTCGGATACGGGGTCAACAGCCTCGGGTCGGATACGGGTTTTGCAATATCCGGCCCGTATCCGACCTGGTGCCATCCCTACTCTTGCAGGTGTTAAAGATAAAGTAGAAGATCTTCAGGATTCTTAATTATGTTTTATAGTTCTAGTCATAATTAGTTTCCTTATTGTATATAGTTTAAGAATACTGTCTGAATTAGGATTAGTTTACTTAGTCTCCAAGACATCTCTTTTGTATTTAAACTACTTACGTATTCAATAATGCAACAGCCAACAATTGGCCTCTTCGACAGGTAGACATCAATAATGCTTTTCTTCAAGGCACACTTACCGATGATGTCTTTATGACTCAACCACCTGGTTTTGCGGATCCGTCTCATCCTTCATATGTGTGCAAGTTACGAAAAGCAATCTATGGTTTGAAACAGGCTCCTAGGGCATGGTATACGGAGCTTCGCACTTATCTTCTTCACAGTGGCTTTAAAAACTGCGTGTCGGACTCCTCTCTCTTTACTCTTCATCACTCTACTGGTGTCATTTATCTGCTTGTATATGTTGATGACATTATCATTACAAGATCTAATGATGCTTTGGTGTCTAACTTCATCACGCAGTTTTCGGCCCGTTTCTCTCTTAAAGACCTTGGCTCGTTGTCTTATTTTTTGGGTGTTGAGGTTCTTCCGCACCCTCATGGTATCCTTCTCAGCCAACAGAAATACATTCTTGATCTACTGGTTCGTGCCAAAATGGATGAAGCCAAACCTGTTCCTACCCCCATGGTTCCACATCCATCTCTCTCGGCTCTTAAAGGTACTCCACTGGCTGATCCATCCGAGTATCGCACGATTGTTGGTGCATTACAGTATCTCTATCTTACTCGTATGGACATCTCCTTTGCGGTAAATCAGTTATCTCAGTTTATGCATAAACCCACTGACGATCATTGGTTCGCTCTCAAGAGAGTTCTTCGCTACTTAGTTGGTACTACATCACATGGTCTTCTTATCCATCGTCATTCTCCTCTTACATTACATGCATTTACTTATGCCGATTGGGCTGGTGATATGGATACTTATACATCTACCACGGGGTTTATTGTGTATCTGGGTAAAAATGCCATTTCCTGGAGTTCTCGTAAACAACGAACTTTGGCTCGGTCGTCTACAGAAGCCGAATATCGTGCAGTTGCCTCCACCACTGCGGAAGTTCTCTGGCTCCAGAATATTCTCAAAGAACTTGGTACAGTCTCTGTTTCGGCTCCAGCTATTTTTTGTGATAACTTAGGCGCTACTTATGTTGCTGCCAATCCACGCTTTCATTCTCGCATGAAGCATCTGGGATTGGACTATCATTTTGTTCGGGAACTTGTTCAGAATAATTCGCTACGGGTCTCATTTATTTCTAGCAAAGATCAATTAGTGGACCTTCTCACTAAACCTCTTCTTAGAGCACGTTTTCAGGAATTACTTCTCAAAATTGGTCTCACTAACCGATCGTCCATCGTGCGGGGGCATGTTAAAGATAAAGTAGAAGATCTTCAGGATTCTTAATTATATTGTATAGTTCTAGTCATATTTAGTTTCCTTATTGTATATAGTCTTAGAATACTGTCTGAATTAGGATTAGTTTACTTAGTCTCCAAGACATCTCTTTTGTATTTAAACTACTTACGTATTCAATAGAAATCATGGCTTTGAGCACCCAATTATTGTTCTCTAACAGCAGGAACATATGGATATATTGCACCAGGTACTATAATTTTGCTTTTTTCTTTCTTCTTGACGGACTAATCAATCTGGAAGAGAACTGATTTGTGTTATTGTTTGTAGAATTTTCTTACACAATGAAGGTGACAGAGAATTGTGATGTGTATAGCTTTGGAGTATTGGCTGTAGAAGTGATCAAAGGGGAGCACCATAGTGACCTCATTTCTTCTATCTTATCATCATCAGATGATAAGATCTTACAGAAAGGTGTAGTGGATCAAAGACTTCCACCTCTATCACCTGAAACTGAGAAGGCAGTGATATCAATTCTAGGGATGGCAAGAGAATGTTTAAATGTGGATCCACTAGCAAGGCCAACAATGCATCATGTTTCTCAGTTTCTTTCACGCCAGTCTAAATAAGATCGATAACATGCCCTGCTTCAGTAATTTTTAAGTGTAGCTTCTGAATCTTTTTTATTGTACTATGATATTGGTGATATATTGAGCAATTGGGTTGTAACTTTATGAGCATAGGAGAATATAGAGTATTTATGTCAATTTCATTCCAAGTTATTTCTCTTTCTCTTTATATAGGTGGAGACCGGTTGTTGCTGATAGGTGTTGAACCACTCAGATGCCAGTTATATGATACTGTATTTGTGAACGTCCGTTCTATTTAAATGCAATAATATGGTCTGGGAAACACTTCACAAAATCTGAAATGTTCTTATCGCTCATACAACTTGTAGCAGAATATACAATGTAAAGAGGAACCCTTGACCAAAAGTAGCACTAGCGAGCTAAGTTTCAGTACTCCGTCCATCCCAAAATAAATGACGAAGTTGAGTTGTCAACGTTTTTTAGATTATGTACAATGCTAAAAAATGAAAAATAAAATAAATTTTGCGAGGATGCCTTGTGCATCGGGATGCCCTCTTATGTACAATGCTAAAATTGCACTAGGACTTTTTCCTCATTTAGAAATGCCACATTTATTTTAAGACAGACTAAAATAGAAAATGGGTTCATTTATATTTTGGAAAAATTGCATCTATGATCACCCAACTATTCGAGATGAGTGATTTTGATCTCTCAACTCATTTTTATTGCGTTTAATGGCCTGAACTTTTTTTTTTGTGCTCCCGTAGTCACTGAGACTAAATCTATCCAAAAAAATTTGTTAAGTCGCCATGTGCTTATGCACATGCACTTTTTTGGGGGGTAAAATAACAAACTAATGATATAGGGTTTAAAGTGTTGAAATTAAAACTATAAACCTTAATTGTAGAGAACAAAATCACAAAGATAGAAACAAAAAAAAAAAAACCCAAATATGTGCTTCAATTTTTTAGCCCCATGTCTCTAGCAATTAATTTATGATACGAATTCATGATTTAATCTGATTATATACACAAAATCCCCAATTCATGATATTGCTATACAGCTAAATTGGAAACGTTAGATTTGAATATCTAACCAAAATGGCTGGACGAAGGGTTTTCTTGGTGGAAGATGCACCATTTTTTTGGAGCTCTTTTTATGGATGAATTTGTTATCAACGGTGCCTTCTTTGCAGGTGACCTTCTTCTCAGGGGCGGATCCAGTGTATGACCAGGGTGGGCAAGTGCACACCCTGGATTTTCTGGAAAAAAAAACAGCGAACCTCGTTTTTCCGGGCTTGGGCAATCGAATCATATGCTGCGACTTGATTTGAGTGGAAACCAACTTTCTGGTGCAATACCAGAAGAGCTTGTATCACTAAAAGATCTTTTGTATTTGGATCTCTCAGCAAACAAATTGAGTGGGTTAGTTCCAGAAAATCTTGGGGAGTTGTTACCGTTGTTTTACTTGCTCTTGTCAACCAATAACTTAACTGATGTAATATCAGTTTAAAAATTAAAATAGATAGATATGAGGTGGCGGAGGTGTGGTGGGGGGAAGAATGAAGTGGCAGAGGTGTGGCTGAGATGGGTTGGGAGGGAGGAAGAAGATGAAAGGGGTAGGGGGTTAAATTATAAATTAAGGTTCATAGTTTTAGTTTCAACACTTTAAACCCTATAGCACTAGTTTCCTATTTTACCCCAAAAAATGGGCACATGTATAAGCACGTGACTACTTAACGATTATTTTTTGTTGGATGAAGTTAGTTTCAGTGACTACGGGAGCACAAAAAAAATAGTTCAGGCCACTAAACGCAATAAAAACGAGTTGAGTGATCAAAACCACTCATCTCGAATATTTGGGTGACCATAGATGCAAATTTTTTTTATTTTTTTTTTTTAATTTCTAACTTGCAAGGCTGGGTGAAGGTTGGTAGTGACTATATGGTATCCCCACTCCACATAGTTAAGAATGGAAGAGATAAGAAGAAATTGAATGACCACATTATTGAAGAAGCTCTCATATAAATGTTGCCCGCTGTCATTGTATTAAAAGACATGGGCCTGAATGTCTCATACTGAACTTGACTCACTGTTCTTCAAACTCTTTTAAGCATTTTATATACTACCTCTGTCCCTAAATGAGTGTCCAAATTTCATTTTAAGGGACATTGAAAATCTCAACTTTGTGTACAATTTGGTAGCAAAGATTCATATATAATCTTGTAATCTCCTTTCCAAACATTTAGTTTTGCACGTATAAAGAAACCGGTGAAAATTTTTTTGAAAAAAAACATTCAGGGACAAAGTTATGTTCAAAAAAGACACTCATTTTGGGACAAAGATTTCTTGAAAATTGACACTCATTTAGGGACAGAGGGAGTAGCATTCTATAACTGATGTTGATTATGATCCATTTCTTTGTTCATCAAAACCATAAGCATGAATTTAGTGGTAGCCATGGATAAGCCCTTGTTTTTTTTTCTAACATTCTTCACTTTCTCCCTTGTGGTCTCTGCTTCTGCACAAGAAGCTTATGCTCTCCTGAAATGGAAAGCCAGCCTTGAAAGTTATAACACTTCCCTCCTTTCTTCGTGGACTCTTCCACCACTTCCGGCCACCAATTTTCAAACCCAACCAAATAAAAGTGGCCTGATTCCATGTACTTGGTACGGAGTTTCGTGCAATGCTGATGGGCGTGTGACTAGCTTGGTTCTCAGTTTGTCGAGTCTGAAAGGTACACTTGATCATTTCTCTTTCTCATCTCTTCCCAATCTTACCCACTTTGATCTTAATACGAATGAGCTTTTTGGTACCTTCCCTGGCCCTGAATTCAATTACCTATTCAATCTAGTCTATCTCGACTTCTCTGTTAATGAGTTTTCTGGTCAAATTCCTTCATCTTTAGGTAACTTAAGCTCCCTACTTTTTCTCTATCTGTATACAAACAAACTTTCTGGGTCCATTCCTCCTGAATTGGGAAATCTCTATCATCTCCAGGAACTCGATTTCAGCAACAACTCTCTAACAAATACTATTCCATCAAGTTTTGGGAACTTGAAAAATTTGACTTACTTGCAACTCTTCAAGAATCATTTATCTGGTTCCATTCCCTCTACAATTGGAAACATGAAATCACTCCAGTCTCTAAGTCTTCACACAAACAATCTCTCGGGTGCAATCCCTACTTCATTAAGCAATCTAAGTTCTTTAAGTAGACTCTATTTGTATGAAAATCAACTTTCTGGTTCCATTCCTCATGAATTAGGTGATCTCTCAACTCTTAAGGAAATGGATTTCAACAACAACTCATTAATAGGCACTATTCCATCCACTTTTGGGAATTTGAAAAGCTTAACGCTTTTGCATCTCTTCAGAAATCAATTATCTGGTTCAATTCCCTCACAACTGGGGAAATTACGGTTGCTTCAAGCCATAGTCGTTTTCGGGAATGAACTTACTGGTGGAATCCCTACATCATTAGGTTATCTAAGTTCCTTAAGGATTCTCTATTTGTATGATAATCAACTTTCTGGTTCCATTCCTCCTGAATTAGGTAATCTCTCAACTCTTATACATTTAGATATCAGCAGCAACTTACTAACAGGTACTATTCCATCCACTTTTAGGAATTTTAAAAGCCTAACCATCTTGAATGTTTTCACCAATCAGTTATCCGGTTCAGTTCCCTCAGAACTAGGGGAATTAAGATCACTTCAAGTCCTTGACTTTTTCGATAATAGACTCACGGGTCAAATCCCTGCTTCCTTTGGTAATCTAACCGCCTTAAGTTACCTAGCTTTAGCAATTAACAAACTTTCTGGATCAGTCCCAGCATCACTTGGGAACCTAAAGCTTCTTATCTATTTATTTCTTTTCGATAATCAACTCAATGGCTCTATTCCAGCTTCGTTTAGCAATCTTAGCAGGCTTGAGAATTTGGGCATGTCCAGCAACCAAATTTCAGGCTTTTTGCCTGATAGAATTTGCAAACGTGGAAAACTCAAAATCATAAATTTACAGAACAACCATCTAGATGGCCAAATGCTAAGAAGCCTGAGAAACTGTACTGAGTTGGAAAGACTCCGAGTTGAAGGAAATCAGCTCAGTGAAAATATTTCTGGAATTTTTTGTGTGCACCCACATGTATATTTCATGAATCTTAATAATAACAATTTTTTTGGGGAACTCTCTGCCAACTGGAGTATGTGTAGAAATTTGTCAACCTTGCTGATTACGGGAAACAATATCAGTGGTAGTATACCACAAGAGATTGGAATGGCAACTCAACTTCAAGAAGTCAATTTTTCTTCAAACTATCTGGCAGGGGAGATCCCAAATGAAATTGGGAAATTGAATCATATGCTGCGACTTGATTTGAGAGGAAACCAGCTTTCTGGTGTAATACCGAAAGAGCTTGGATCACTAAAAGATCTCTCGTATTTGGATCTCTCAGCAAACAATTTGAGTGGGTTAGTTTCAGGAAATCTCGGGGAGTTGTTATCGTTGTATTATTTGAACTTGTCAACCAATAACTTTACAAGTATTATACCAGTTCAAATAACTCAGTTACAACACCTCTCGGTACTTGATTTGAGTCAAAACTCGCTCACAGGTAAAATTCCACAGCAAATTCAAGGGCTGCTGAGCTTGGAGAAGTTGAATCTTTCCCACAATCATCTCTCTGGTTTCATCCCGGAGGCTTTTGACAATATGCACTCGCTTCTTGAAGTTGATGTATCCTACAATGCTTTGCAAGGTCCTGTTCCAAACATCAAGGTTTTTCTGAATGCTTCTATGTTACAAGGCAACAACGGGTTATGTGGGAACATTACTGGGTTAAAATCTTGCAAAAGTTTCAAAAAGAACCACAATAAAAAGACCGTTCTGATGATCATACTCCCCATTCTTGGAGCAGCTTTCCTTCTAAGTGCATTTTCCGGAATTTTCATCATTTATAGAAGAAAGCGAGGAGCAGAAGTAAGCAACAGTTGTAAAGAAATCATTGATCTTTTTGCTATAACAACTTTTGATGGAAGGGCAGTGTATGACGAAATCATAAATGCCACCAACAATTTTGACGAGGAGAATTGTATTGGAGAAGGTGCACATGGAAGGGTGTACAAAGCATGTCTACAACCTAATCATACAGTCGCCGTTAAGAAGCTCCATTCTTCCTCTTCTAGTCAACAAGCTGTTTGGAAAGCTTTTCTAAATGAGGTAAGAACATTGACAGAAATAAGGCATCGTAATATTGTGAAGCTTCATGGATTCTGTTCACATGGTCTACACTCGTTTTTGATTTACGAGTACGTTGAAAGGGGAAGTTTGGCAGCCATTTTGAGCAGGGAAGACCTAGCTCAGTCATTGGACTGGTCTAAGAGGCTGAATATCATTAGTGGTGTGGCTCAGGGATTGTCATATATGCACCATGATTGCATACCTCCAATTATCCATAGGGATATATCAAGCAAAAATATTCTACTTGATTCTGAATACAATGCTCGTGTTTCGGATTTCGGCACTGCAAAGTTTTTAATGCCAGACTCATCCAACTGGAGTGCACTTGCTGGAACGTACGGATATATTGCACCAGGTACTATAGTTATTTACTTTCCCCTTTAAGGACTAATAATCATAATTAAAGTTTTTTTTTTTTTTGGTAGAATTTGCTTATACAATGAAGGTAACGGAGAAGTGTGATGTCTATAGCTTTGGAGTATTGGCCGTAGAAGTGATCAAGGGAGAGCATGATGGTGATCTCATTGCTTCTATCGTATCTTCATCAGATGATGAGATCTTACTGACAGGTCTCGTGGATGAACGCCTTCCGCCTCTGTCACCTGAAAGTGAGAAGGCAGTCGTATCAATTCTAGTGATTGCAAGAGAATGCTTAAATATTAATCCACAAGAAAGGCCAACAATGAATCATGTTTCTCAACGTCTTATACGCTTAGTTGCATGTTAAGTTGAGTAATTCTGGTACTACCTCCGTCCCATAATAAAAGTCGCAGTTGACTTGTCAATATTTTATGAGTACTTTCAGATGTCCGTGTTATTATTTGTCTGATGAGTTTGTGGATTGATTTCCATGATTATTTCACCAGGCTTCAGAATATCAGATTATAGTGGCTGGCCATATCAATTACTTATGTTGATCATCCATTTATTTTTAATAGAAACCCAAGTGATAATGGTTAAGTCTGATATATACAGTACATTCTCTTTAGTTTGTATTACCGTGTGTTGGTTCATTTTCCCACATGTGAATTTCAGTAAGTTAGATTAGGTTCATTTGATGTATGTTCATTGTAATTCAAAGATATCCTGTTGTATATATTGGTGATCAGAATAGACAGAAAATCAAGTTGGGTTTTGTTGTGGGCAAATTTTCAAGACGTTTCTATCTTCGTTTACCATCAGGATTGTGACATCTTGATAATCAGGTATAATTTATTATATTTGCAGGATATAATTATCAACACATGCGTATAAAAAGGAGAACAAGCTTCCAACGGCATAATCAACCACGTTTCCTATGGCTTGAAGATAGAGCCCGAGATTTTAGGATAGTTTGTTATTCTTAGATAGGATTCTAGTTTGTAATGTTATTTAAACCGAGCTTGGAGGAACACAAACACACACGGTTACACAATCTACTCTGTAATCCTCCATAGTTCAACAGCAAAAAGATCAATACTATCGTTCGGGTAGGAAGGTGCTCTTAATCACCTCCCGAGGTTTTGTGTCGGGGAGAACATTGTCTCAAGGGATTTCCTCGTTACATCCTTGTGCAATCTTGAATTCTGCAATTTTATAGCTTATATTCCATCTAACCCTCCTTAATTTCGATTGTCAATCCAGAATATACTTTATTGTTTTTTTCTACCAAAACAGTTTGGCGCCCACCGAGGGGCATTTGGATTTTTAAATCTATTGAATTGTAGCTGATTCAAAATGACTACTCAACCCATGATCTCCGGCATTGGCAAGTCGACCAGTTCTTCCAGTGGCGTTAACACTTCATCTGGGGGTATTAGTCCTAAGACATCAATGGGTGGTTCTAGTGGATTGCCACCTCCTCCCCCTTTGGGGACAGGCAAGAAACAAGTATTTCCCAGTCCAGATCCAGATCTTAAAAGCATGCTTATCCAGATGAAACACCAGTTGGATCAACAGGGCAAAAGTACATCTTTGATAGCCGAAGCAGTGGTGAAGATGCAGAAGAAGCAGCAGGTCTTATCTGAGAGGATGGATTCAGTATCTCCCATACGTCCCAGGATCCTTGATTTCGGCTCTGGAGCTGGCTCATCAGTTTTCAATGAATGGATCCCAATGAGCTCGACAACAAATGTGAAGACTACGTCTCCAATGGTGACAACATCTTCTATGATCTCAACATCCGTTGCTCCCACCACCTTTGATCTGACGGCAGAAGGAAATACCTATTCATCCCCTACGCTCAACGTCTCTGGGACGTCTCAAGGTGGACCCGTCTTCACCAGCAGCACGATCGTTACATCTTCGGCTGACAATACCCATCCGTTTGGTAACTTTAATTTTGCAAATTCTTTTGATAATACTACTCGTGCCACTAACCCTTTTGCAGGTAATTATATAGCAAGTCAACTCCAAGAATTGAGGGATTTGGTTATGAATGTACCTGGTGTCACTCCACCCATCCAACAGGTCATGTTACAAGCAGTCACGCTTCGTCCCAGCTATTGCACAAATTGACATCCCCAAAGGCTTCAACATCCCGAGTATGAAGTTGTATGACGGAAGCAGCGATCCTGAAGAACATATCGCCCACTATCAAGAGAAGATGGAGATCATCAGAGTACCTCTTCAATACAGAGAAGCTTGTCTGTGCAAAGGATTTGGCTTAACATTGGAAGGACCTGCATTGAAATGGTTGATCCGCCAACCGCCGGGCTCTATCGGATCATTTGCTCAGCTTGTCAACATGTTCAACAACCAATTTTCTTGTAGCAGACAGTTTGAGAAGCTCACCAGCGATCTTTAACGCATTATCCAGCAACCCACTGAAGCTTTGAAAGACTACGTCAACAGGTTCAACAAGGAAGTCTTGGAGATACCCAATCTTGATATGGCCATGGCAACAGAAGCATTTAGAATGGTCCTGAAGAAGGATTCCCCGTTCTATGAAGAGTTGGTGATGAACCCTTGCAAGAAAATGGAAGATGTACGCAACAGGGCATTAAGATTCATCAGACTTGAGGAAGACAAGGTGCAACAATCTAAGGCTTCTGGAAAAGCTTCGACATATGACAATCCAGACAGGAAGATCGAGACATCTCACCAGAGGCAGCACATATCTAGACCCTATCACAGAAACGATTCTGATAAGATCAATTCTGTTGAAGACGAAGACCAAGATGATAATCAATGTCCAAAAATTTCTGATTATTGTTTCTCTGTTGATGTTGTAGGAATCTTGTGTGCCATGAACAATCTTGGAGACAAAGCAAGATGGCCCAGGAAGAATGACAAACCTACAGGATGGAAGGATAAATCCAAGTGGTGTGCCTACCACGAAGATTTTGGGCATCTTACTGAAGATTGCATCGCCTTGCGAAAAGAATTGAGCTACTTGCTTTCCAAGGGCTACCTCAAAGAACTCCTCAGTCACAGGAAGAGCAAAACAGAAAACAAGGAAGTTGTCTCTGAGAGACCACCTTCTCCTCCACCGGTAACTAAGGTAATTAATGTTATTAGTGGTGGTTCTAACATTTGTGGTACTTCTTATTCTGCATCTAAGCGACATGCCAAGGATTCCAAGGATGAGAAACCAAGAAGTCAAAAGAAGATCTCAAAGTCAACCTCTCAAGATGTCATCACCTTCGAAGAAGAAGATCGGGAAAATGTTCTGGATCCTCATCATGATGCGTTGGTCATTGCCCTGCAAATTGCAAATTGTAAGGTGAGACGAATTTTGGTAGATGGGGGCAGTTCCGTAAATCTTCTCACAGTAGAGGCCTTGAAAGAGATGAACATCCCAATGGAGAATGTTGTTAAAAGAACTTCAGTTCTTGTGGGCTTCAGTGGAGAAACCAAAGATACTATGGGAGAGATTATGCTTCCGGTGTATGTTGAAGGTGTTAACTCTATGGAGCGGTTTTGCGTAATTGACTGTGCAACAAGCTATAATGTGATATTGGGCAGACCTTGGATCCATGCAATGAAGGCAGTCCCATCAACTTATCATCAATGTGTGAAGATGCCTACACCTTGGGGAGTTGTTACAATCTTCAGTGATCAGCAGATGGCGAAAAACTGCTATATGACATCCATGAAGGCATCAACGTCTCCGAGACAAGCATAGCAATTACAGAAAAAAAACACGTCAGGTCTTGGAAGCAAGGGAGCATGATGTGAAAGAAGTATTATTGGACCCCTCTAATCCAGATTTGAAGGTGCTGATTGGCCAAGATGTACTAGCGGAATCTGAAAAAGAATTGATGACTCTCTTAAAGGAAAGAGTCAAGAGCTTTGCCTGGAAACATGAAGACATAACAGGGATTAGTAAAGATGTTATAACTCACAAGATCAACATTGACCCATCCTTCAAACCAGTTTACCAGAAAAGGAGAAAGTTTGCTCAAGAGAGGAACCAAATCATCAAAGAAGAAGTTGACAAGTTATTGAAAGCAAAGATGATTAGGGAAGCAGAATATCTGAAGTGGTTAGCTAACGTCGTTGTGGTAGAAAAGAGGAATGGCAAGTGGAGAGTTTGTGTCGACTTTACAGACCTGAATAAGGCGTGTCCTAAAGACCCCTTCCCTTTGCCGCACATCGACACCTTGGTTGACGCTACATCAGGACACGAGATCTTAACATTCATGGACGCATCCTCAGGATTTCGGCAGATCCATATGGAACCATCTGACCAAGAAGACACAGCCTTCATAACACCCTCAGGTATATAATGTTATATTGCTATGCCATTTGGACTAAGAAATGCGGGTGAAACATACCTGAAGCTGGTCAATATGATGTTCAAAGATCAAATCGGGAACACAATGGAGGTATACATCGATGATATGGTGGTAAAGTCAAAGAAAACCGAGAACCATGTTCGGGATCTTACTCAAGCGTTTGACATCCTGGATGGATTCAACATGAAGCTGAATCCAACAAAGTGCAATTTTGGTATGAAGTCTGGAAATTTCTGGGCTATATGGTAACACAAAGAGGCATAGAAGCAATCACGGAGCAAATCAAAGCCATCCTCAACTTGGCGTCACCTCAAACCGTTAAATATGTACAAAGGTTGACTGGAAATGTGGCAGCACTTAACAGATTTATTTCCAAATCTTCTGAAAGATGCAAGCCATTCTATGACATCTTAAAGAAGAATAACAAATTTGAGTGGACACAACAACATGAGAAAGCCTTCCAAGATCTGAAACAATATCTATCAACACCTCAATTACTGGTCAAACCTGAAGAAGGCGAGCCACTGTACGCATATTTAGTCGTTTCAGAAACAGCAGTTAGTGCAGTCTTGGTCAAGGAGCAAGATGGTAACCAGCATCCCATTTATTATATAAGTAAGACTCTTCTTGATGTGGAAACCAGGTACTCCCATCTTGAAAAATTAATTTTAGCTTTAATCACTACTTCGATCAAATTAAGACATTATTTTGAGACTCATGTTATATATATATATATATATATATATATATATATTCGTACTAACTATCCTATCAAGAGTGTTATGAGAAAACCAGAAATGTCAGGCAGGATATCGAAATGGTCAGTCCAACTCAGCATATATGATATCAAGTATGAACCAAAGACAACAATAAAATCCCAAGCTCTTGCAGATTTTGTGGCAGACTTCAGTCCAAATATGCAACCATAAGTAGAAATAGAAGTCCAACAACTTCAAGATGGTGACACTCTGGCTTAATGGACGCTGTACACTGATGGAGCATCAAACATGAGAGGAACATGTCTTAGAATTATACTAAAATCGCCACAAGGGGATATCATACCACAGGCCATTAGTTGTGATTTTAAAGCTACCAATAATGAAGCAGAGTATGAAGCCCTCATCGTGGGATTAACCGTGGCACTAGATCTCAAACTCAACAAACATGCGATCACGCACATGCAAAAACATGCTCATGCACACATAATCACTAACACACACAAAAGTACGTACGAACGAAATCTTTTCGCAGTCCTTACACAAATCAAAGAGGTGGACATATAGATAGAGAATTATTGAGGCAGAAAGAGAGAGCAGATTGACAGTGTCTCATTCGAGGCCGATCTTCACCACCATTGTCTCTCTTTTCAATCTCACACAAAGCTCAATATAATTCGCATTTGGAGGCGAGTTTATGGGTTAGGGCTTGATTCTTTGAACTATAATGAATATTGAGCTTTGAAGATTTTTATGAGGTTTCGTACGATCGAGGGATGGCTGGGGAGATGCAGTCACTGGAATATTAGAGGGTTTGGTAGAGGATGGTGTAAACTAATTAGGATGGCTACGAAGATGGGATGTCATGGAATGGAATGAATTTGGGGAGGTTGAAGATGAAGTATACTCCCTCCGTCCCACCTTACTTGAGACTTATTTTCATTTTAGTCCGTCCCACTTCACTTGAGACTCCCTAAAATGGTAATATTTTTATAATTTTATATTTAATTTACCACACCCACTCATTCGCTCTCTTCATTTTCCACCACACAATTCATTCAACCAACCTACTAGTAACCCCACTCATTCTCTCTCTTCATTTTCGACCACACATTTTCCTTATTATATTCTTTTTCCTTAGTTATTGTGCCCACCTCTTGGGTCTCAAGTGAGGTGGGATGGAGGGAGTATATAAAATCATTTGATCATCTAATCTATAGACTATATCTTTAATCTTTTATATTTCAAAATTTACATTTTCCTTAAGACTAATATTTTTAAATTAACTCAATTAATCAATACATGTGCAAGAGACATGTGACTTAACCCATTTTTTAAACAAATTTCTTTAAAATCTCTCAACTGACGAGCAATGCGTTTGAAAATCTAAATTCACCAAATTGAAATATGTAAGTTCACCTTAACAACGGCGTATCAACCGGAGAGTCTATTTTAAAGGGATGGCAAGTAGGGATGACCAAAACCGGTTCCGGGCCCGGTTTCGGTTCGGAACCGCCGGTTCCGGTTCAGTATATATGTGACCCTGAACCGGCCCGCGCTTACACCGGTTCCGGTTCCGGTCATCACAATCCGGTTCCGGTCCGGTTCCGGTTCAGTCCAGGCTACCTTTTTTTATTTTTTTATCATACAATAATGAATAAACATGTTAAAATTTATTAAAAGACAAGAGATTTTTATTTTATAATACACTAATGAATAAACATGTTAAAATTTATTGAAAAATAAGGGATTTTTATTTTTTTAATGGAAATGCCGATCCGGTTCCGGTTCCGGTTCGCCATATATGTGACCCTGAACCGGCCCGCGCCTACCACGGTTCCGGTTACTCCGGTTCCGGTTTACTCCCCGGTTTGCTCCGGTTCCGGGCTTTTCCGGTTCGGTTCCGGTCCGGTTTTCCGGTTCCGGTCCGGTTTGGCCATCCCTAATGGCAAGGGGCGGATACGGAGCGGGTTTACTCAACAGTGAACACTCCTTGTATCGAACCCGCCTCGCCCCGTAGAGTGCTAAACCCGTATATGCCCCACCCCGCCCCGTATTCTACAAAACCATAATTTTTGGCTTTACCCCAGCTTGTATAAGCAAACTCAAATTTGACACCAACTATTTCATAATAGATTATTAACAATTGATTCAAACTTTAGTCTATGAACATCAATACAGAAAATCAATAACAAGTGAGTCAATTAACATCAGAAATTAACATTAAAGAAAAAGAGAAAGAGAAACACACACACAGAGAGAGAGAGAGAGAGAGAGAAAGAAAGAAAGAGAGATTTACTTACTGTCGAAGTCGAGGCGAGGAGAAGACTACCGCCATCATTGCTGGTTGACCTTGACGACGACGAAGGAAGAAGATGAGACTGGAAGGGGGACTTGGAGGAATCGCCTCAATCGCAAGTGATGTCGACGCAAATGACTTCTAACCCTAGAAATTAAGAAGATGCGTATTATATATGAAGGCAGTAAGGTAATAAGTGAAGGAAGTGAAGGGTTTAGGGACTTAATAGTAAACAGGTAGCCTACTTGCGTATACGGGGTGGGGTGGGGCAATGCGGGTTGGAGTGTGCAATCAAACCTAACCCTTAACCCGCCGAGTTATGAAGTATTGTTACCAAACTCACCTCATTGCGGAACAAATTGTTCCGAATACGAATCGAGTTCGCACAAATTATCATCCCTAGTATTTTGATTAATGAGAGGTTGTAATTGGTCATGCTTTGTTGCATCATCAACAAATAAATAGTACTCCCTCCGTCCCAGAGTAAGAGTCTCATTTTCCTTTTTGGTCCGTCCCAGAGTAAGAGTCTCATTCCTAAAATGGCAAAGAATTTTTACTATTCACCCCACTCATTCTCTCTTCTATTTTACTTTTATACTCACAACACCAATCAATTCACTATTCTCTCCCACTCATTCTCTCTCATACTTTACTTTTACACTCACAATATTTACATCATATCCAATATTTATTAATAATCGTGCAAATGAGGGGTGAGACTCTTACTCCGAGACGGAAGGAGTACTACTAAATTGGACACGGAGTGAGAGTCGCCTAAACTAATCAATGTCATGCCATAATTTGCCTCCGCATGAACAGTTCCGTGTACCTTCCTGCGGTTAGTTACGGACAATTCACACACATACACTGGCCCACAAAATCTATACTTCATCGGTCTCATTCTAATTAGAAAAAATTTTCATTTTGGTTGTCCCATTCGAATTAGAACAATCTAAAAATGAGAGTGTTTTATTTAATGGAACCCACATTCACACTCACAACAACTTTTCCAATCATTATTATCTACCCCACTTTATCTCTCTTACTTCACTTTTCATACTCACAGCACCTACTCCACTAACACTTTTTCATTAATCCTCGTGCCCAACACCAATCAACTTACTATTCTTTCCCACTAATTCTTTCTCTTACTTTACTTTTATATTAACGATACTTACCTCACTTCCATAATTTCCTAATTTCCCACTTCCACAATTTCCTAATTTTTGTGCAAATTGGAGGGTGAACGTATACTGTATACTCTGAGACGGGTAGTATTATACTATTATTCTTCAATTTACGAATTTGGAAAAGTATGAAGAAAAAAAAAAAAGGTCAATAGTTAACTGATACTGAGAAAAACGTGTAATAATCATCACCCACTCGGGCCGTCCCGTTCGATAATCCCAACCCGCCTTTCCATCTCCTCAGTTTCATCGCCTTCAAAAACTTCCCACCGTACCCATCTTTCCTCCTCACGACAAAATGATCCTCAATCTCTGAATCCCCAACCTTATCTAGCCCTAGCCCTCCTCCATGCCGCCGCCGGCCATCACCGACGACGGCGCCTCTTGCTTCTGCCAGGAAATTAGCGCCGACGATCGAGACAATAACCGTACTGGCTGTCGGCATTGCAGGAGGAGATCAAATGGACTTCTAACCTCCTCCTCTTCCTGTTCTTTGCTTAGCTTCGATTCCTTTCCTGTTGAGGACTATGATAAGCGGTGGAGGATTTTTACTGCCTCCGTCAAAGGATTCGCTATTGGAGCTGGTCTCAAAGGTGGCCTTGCTCTATTTGCTCTACTTGCTCGTCTCCGACGCCGGCGACTGTTATCTTCGAGAAAGTAATTTTGTTTTTTTTAAAAAAAAAAATTGATGTATTTGAGATTTTCAGATCTGATAACTACTTGCATGTGTCCTGTGGATTGAGGTATGGAATTGATGAGAAATTTTCGGATTTTTTTTGTGATTCAGGAAGGTGGAAATGGCGTCTGGTAGCGAGGATTTGATTTTGGCGGTGAAGGAAACTATGAGATACGGTCTGTTCCTGGGCTCTTTTGCTGGTACATTCGTTTCAGTTGACGAATTAATTGCTGGATTGGGAGGACACCGCAAGTATGTCTATTGTAACTTCTACACTAGGACTTGTTTGTTACCAATTGAAGTTTGAATTTTATGCCATGCATTTGATTTGTTAATGTTACCTAAATTTAAACACTGGATGTCATGTACTCTCTCATTGCCAAAAATAGAAAGTCCCAAACTTTCATTTTTATTTTTTTTTGTCCCACCAAAAGAGTCAAGACAGTTTCAAAATTGAAGCTTCACCTCTCCATATAGATTCATGCTTTTTTTGCTTTCTTTGTGAAGATAGTATGATATAACAGGTCATACAGAAAAAATACTTCACTTGAAAGATATAGAGAAACAAAAGTATCATTAAGAGCTTACCAAATGAGACTCCCACTGTTTCCTTTTCGGACTGAGGGCGTATTTATTTGAGTTTACCTACCATTTGGATTCTATTTCAAACATTTTATTTGGATCAAGAAAATGTTCAATTTTTTGTACACATGTCCTCATTTTTGTCCCACAATTATCTTGTACTTCCCATTTATCTGACAAATGCCAATGGTGTGACTGGAGATTTTTGCCCCTCCATTTCGCTTGGTTTCTATGCAGAAGAGAGGCTGATAAGATGTCAGAGATAGAAGAGTTTGGTTGTGCCTTGGAGAGGGGAAAAAGGGGGGGGGGGGGGTTGACCCTTCTTTTGCTGTGGGTCTATTAAAGGACTAAGTTTGTAGCAGTGAATGTTCACTATTTGGTGAACTGGTTACATTATGAGAAAAAAATCAACTGCCCAAATACTTTGAGCATGTATTGTATATCATGAGCCTTTGATTTAATTGTAGGCTCATTTAACTTGCTCTTAGTACGTCTCAGGATTGAATTTTCTGCTCTCAATCGGGATTCGCTTAATATTTAGTTTGTTAGATTTGGGTACCAAAGAGAACTTGCACTTTGTTTTGATAACATTTTCCATTATTTTATCTTTGAAAAATTAATGGTGGTTTGCATTTTCAAGAAAAAAAATGGGTTTTAAGCTGCCACCTAAATGTGTCTGATTGAGATGTGGTTTATATCTTTAAGTTTTTCCTTATCTTGTGCTTGAAGGTGCTGGCTTGATGTTATTACTTCTTTGATTTGACAGTTAATTTTTGCGCTAGTTCAGGACAGCAATGTGGAGGGCTTTATTAGCTGGGGCAATAGCAGGACCCTCAATGCTTCTTACGGGACATAACACAGATCATACAAGCTTGGCCATTTACATTCTTATGCGTGCTGCTGTTTTGGCATCTCGGTGTGGGATAAAAAGCAAGCGGTTCGGACGCATTTGTAAACCTCTTACTTGGGCTCATGGAGACATCTTCCTTATGTGTCTCTCATCTTCTCAAATTCTGTATGTAGTCTGCTCCTATATTTGTGAATGATATTGTCTATGCTGTTTATCAAACTTGTTATCGTAGCTTTTTAGAGTTAATTCTGCAAGTTGATTCATCGCCAAAAAAGTTCTGATAATCTCTCTCCAGATCTATGCTTGACTTCTTGTGTTCTTAGTGCTGAATATTTTGGTATGTTGCTTGATCATCTGAGGCTAGTTGCACCAAACATCATGCTGGCCATTGATTATATTTCTTAATGTATTACGTCTTTAAACAATAATGATGGATGACGAGATTGTTCTTCCTTTATGCCTCATATGATGCAAGTCAGGAAGGGATAAGCAGCATTTTAGTCATGAGGAAACTGTCATTCGTCTCACTAGCTATGAATAAAGATGTCCCCAAAATCACACAAAGGAAAAGTATCTAATCGAAAAGCTTAAAATATAGGAAGAGCAACATGTTAATAGACAGATAAATTGTATGTTGGAGATGACATAATCTGTAGGTGCAAGAATGTTTTCAATGTTCAAGTGCGCCCACTAATCTTGATAGGATTTATGCCCAATACATGGAGAAATTATAGTAGTGGAGGTTTCTATCATCTGTAGCTTAGGTGTTAAATTGAGTATCCATCTAACTCTTTTGGGTGTGTAAGCCTGCTTGTCCTATGATGATTAACAGATAACAAGAAGCTTGCTTCTCTAACAGACATGGATTCGCGGAGCGATTTATCCATACAACCTGTTGTTGTAGTCTGAATATCGATGCTAACTCATCCACATCAGGATGTGGCGTGAACTTGTCATTTGGAATATGGTAATTCAAACAAAGAAAAGGGCAATAGTACTAAAATCAATTGCAATGAATAGAGATGAAGTGCCTAACGAGGTGAATGTTACATTTAGTCGGATGATTCCCCACCCATTGTGTTAGAAGCTTCATTAGCATTCCTGACCTAGCGGATTAGTCTTGACCATGCTGAGTTTCCTACCATGTTTTCTATGCCATTTGGAGTTGGAAGCAAGGATAGGATTGGGTGTCGGTCCGGATTTTTAGAAATATTTTGCACTAGATGTGTGTAATATCACACCACATCCGCACCTACACCATCATCCAACTGCATCACCCACAATCAAGTTGTCTCGTCTCTCGTGTCAACACCGGTACTTCTGCTGAAATAATGATCCAGGCAATAGCTTCAGTTGTTTCCTTCTGAAAATACTACAATAAGTTTTGCGTTTCTATGATGAGTTGCTATTTCTTGTAGGATACTTGGCCTTAACCCAGAAACAAGTCAGATTTAGTTATAGGTGCATATACTTATTTGCGGAGCAGGAAAATGAAAAAGTTGGAGTTAATCTCAGAGGTTGTAACTGGAAGGGAAAATATGTCACGTCATTACATGGCGATTCACTTGAATCCATCCAAAAATGACATTTAATTCCATCTTTTCTGATCAGCCATACTCTCTTTTATCTTATTTTTCGAATGATATATAGATTTCATGTATTGTTGACATTCTTTCAACTTCTATTTTCAAAAAGAGTTTCTAAGAAAATAACTTCTTTTCCCTTTATCGTGTGATCACTTCTCTATATTTCCCATGGACAAACGTATCATGACAGAACTATTTACATGATGATGTTCAGAATAAGTGACCTCAATATATGGTTTCATGCACATCACCATCTTAACATTATGGCTCATTTTTCCTGAATATTTCCCATTGATTGCACTTTATTTGCTTTCAGGTCTGCATACATTTTAAAGCAGGATAGTTTACCTCCCTCATACAAGTCTTTTCTCAATAAACAAGGTGGGAAAGACGTGGCTATACTGCAAGGGGTGAAAGAAATTGCATGTGGCATGCCATTTACTAATCTAGAGGCGATAGAGAAGTGCTACAAGACTAAGGGTGTTGACATTACGCTTGATCCTCAAATGAAAGTTCCCTGCTCGGTATGCATAGATGATTTTTTTTTCTTTTATTTACGAACAGCATTGTATCCTTTCCTATATTCTTTGTTCACATGCATTCCCTCTTGTTGTTCATATTGCGCAAGTGGGAGACAAATAATCCCCAAAGTGTTATTATGTGCCAAAAAAAGTAAGGAGAAGTAGAAAAAGCTAGAACTTAGACTTTTGATGTTTCTGTTTTTGCCTGGGGTTTTCAATTTTCTTGCATAAAGCTTGACATTGTTCAAATCCGTGATTTAGAACAATCATAAACATGGTACCCAGTGGTATCCATTCAAGTTTATTATATTGCTAAGGAGTTCAAGAAGCCTTGTATTGTACCAAATATTTTGACCAAATGCATGCACTGCCATGGCTTGGTAGATCATCTTATAGATTGTGGCATAGTTACCAGGAACGTGGGACGTTGCGGGACGGGAACGGGGACGAGGAACGTGACTTTTAAAATTTTGGATTAATTGGTACACCCGTTGGGAACGCGGTACGCTTTTATTGGGAACGCTACTACATTTATACACATATAGTATACTATGTTAAGATTTTTGTTATTTACACTCATAAAGCCTCTAAACACACCCATATTGTTCTATAAAAGTGTTGTACAATACTGGGTGTATTTAAATTTTACAGATTTTGAGTGAAAATAGCGAATTTAATAAAAAGTCAAGTAATCCCAATCAAATTTACTTTCATATATCGGCTAATCCCCACAAAATCAACTTTCAGTCTCTTTGATTCCATCAAATCCTTCTTCCACCATGAGTCCATATTCACCCCACTTCTCCAATCCTTATCAATTCTGATTCTTGTCCTAATTAATCTCTTATCTACCTAATTAATTCTTCTCTATGACACAATCGACAACAATCGAAAGTTACGGAAATTAAAAGTCAGATTCTACCCTTTTTGTTTTAATTTCTGGAACGATCTTTTTGTCGAATTGGTTCGTGTTCCCTGGCGAACTAGGACGCAAACGTACTGCGTTCCGGGACATGGGACGAGGGGGGAAGGTGCGTTCCTGGTAACTATTGTGCTGCTTCGGTACTTGTAAGTGTACTACTTATTACCCCCGTCACATATAAAGAATAGTCCATTTCTTATGTTGGAAACTCAATCTAAGACAATGTCAACTCCCTGTTTAACAAACATTTCTCATGCTTTAGGTAATAAAATTAATCATTAAAGCAATATTGAGACTACTATCAATAACAACTTCAAAATCTTGTAAGGAGAATTAATTTTTAATAACTCTTCAGTCAAGAGTTTAACCAAATTGACCCCAGGTAGTTATACATTTTTCCTTTTAATATTTTTAACAATCAACTTAGCACTAAGTCTCACAGTTAGTCGACTAATGGTGTCTGAAGACTTATTTTGCTATGAAAAAACCATCAGCCTCGGGTCGAGTTACGGAGTTATGATCGATCTTGTAAAATCCTTAGGGCCTGTTTAGTAGCCAAGAGGGATTAGTATTATAATTAAGGAGGATCTTACTACTCCTCCGATTAATAAGAAGGATCTTAATAATCCTGATAAGAAAACTACACCTATGTTTGGTAGGAGCAGCACAACATAAAACTATCCTCTGATAATTATGTTTACCTTATTTGGTTCACCATTAAATTACTAAATTACCCATAAAAAGTTCCTCAATTTAAGAACTACAGTATTCCCCATTGCTGCTCCATCTTTCGGGGAATACATTTTTAAAGTCGGGAATTCAAAAAGTAAATTGGGTATAAATCAAGTGCTTGAAAAAAAAAAAAATTTCGTTTAATCAAATTTGGGTGAATAAAACGAAGAAAAGGTTAATTGTCGATGAAAATTTTGTGTGTTGCCTTACTGATGGCCTAAAAGAATTCAACACAAGAACAAATGCAGTGAACATGAACTACAAGAGTTGCGAAACTTATATTTTATAAGAAATCAAACACCAATGAAAATCAAGAGTTTAATGGTAGATATAACACTAATGATCGAGATGATGACAAGAAGTAGCTATGACAGGAAGTGACTGTAGTGGGTAAGATGGGAGAGGTGCCTAAGGCGGCAAAGTGAATTAGTGCGTCTGGGAGGAAGGACGTATTATTTTCTTGCTCTTGCCCTATTTTTGAAGGGCATTGATGTTTAAAAAAAGTTATCCCCCATATCTGTAATACCCTTCTTATTAATACCTCCCAATAATTGGGATTAATTAGAAGGGGATAAGTGGCTCAATCCTGATAGCCCGTACTAATTATCTGAAGCCTTAAATACAACCAAACACCTTTCTTAATGGTTATCTGTATTATTAATCCTATCCTGTTGCTAATCCTAGCTACCAAACGGGGCCTTAAAGTAGAAGGATGTTTTATTCTCCAGATGCACATCTGTCCCACTATTGGAGTTTATAACAATTATTTGAAAAATACATGGTCTCTCTGATGTCCTTGTGTTCTTATTAGGCTCCGTTTGTTTCTCGTAAAACAACTTACGGAAAATGATTTCCCGGAAAATGAAAATGTTTTCCGGAAAATGACAAACATGTTTTTGGTTGTTTGGTAAATCTAAAGAAAATTTTTCCGGAAAATATTTTCATATGAGGAAAAAAATAATTTAATATGAGAAAAAAAATGTAATATGCGGGAACCCTTGTGGTGGGGACCCTTCCCCGGACCCTCGCTATGCGGGGATGCCTTGTGCACCGGGCTGGAAAAAAAAATGTAATATGAGAAAATTTTGAACGGGGGGTGGGGTGGGATGGGTGATGTTGGCTGGGGGTAGGGGAGAGGCGGGGGGATAGGGGCGAGGCGGGGGTGGGGGAGTTGTTCAATAATAATTTTAATAAGAGTGAAAAGAAGTTTTTTTGGGTGGTGGGTGGTGGTGGTGGGATAGGTGGGTGGGGGTGGAATTGGGTGGTTGGTGGAGTAGGTGGGAGTTGTTAGAAAATAATTTTAATAAGTAGAAAAAAAAAAAATTGGGTGCGGGGTGTGGAGTGGGTGGTGGGGTAGTTGGGGGGTGGTGGAGGTGTTCAATTTTTTTATTTTTTATTATTTTTTTTTTAATATGAGTGAAAAGAAGTGTGTTTTTTTTTTGGGGGGGGGGGGTGGTGGAGGTGTTCAATTTTTTAATTTTTTTTTTTATATGAGTGAAAAGATTTTTTATTTTTATTTTTTTTCGGGGGGGGGGGGATAGGGGTGGGTGGGGTAGTTGGGGGTGGTGGAGGTGTTCATTTTTTTTTTTAATATTTGTGAAAAGATTTTTTTTTTTTTTTTGGGGGGTGTGTGTGTGGGGGGGTAGGGAGCGGGAGTGTGGGAGTTGTTAGAAAATAATTTTAATAAGAGTAAAAAAAAATGTTTTTTGGGTGGTGGGTGGGGGTAAGGAGCGGGAGTGTGGGAGTTGTTAGAAAATAATTTTAATAAGAGTAAAAAAAGAAAATTGGGGTGGGGGATGGGGGAGGGAAGGTAAGGTTTGAGGGTGGGTGGGGGTGGGATATGATGGATGGAGAGGGTGGTGTTGGAGGTGTAGTGGGTAGGGTGGGGTTTTATGGAGAGTTGGGTGTGAGTGAGAGAGTTAACATTTTCCGGAAAATGTCTGACTTGGTAAAAATCCGTTAAGTCATTTTACTTAGAAAAGAGGGAAAACCATTTTCCGGAAAATATTTTCCTCATTTTCCGGTGCGTAACAAACACCGGAAAAATGGGGAAAACATTTTCCGGAAGTTTTTTTCGCGAGACAAACGGAGCCTTAGTTGCAATTACTACGCATCTCATGCGGCAAAATGAATGTCTAAAAGATATTCAAAACTACTCTTGATCAAGAGCAAATTTAAATAGTTTTTGGACATTTATTTTGAGACAGAGGGAGTAGGCAATAAGGAAGTTGGAGCATCGATATTTCCCTTCTCTCCCATTCCATTTAACTATCACAGAACATCTCATACCATTTTCCGGAAGTTATTTTACGCGAAACAAACGGAGCCTTAATATCATGTGAGCCAGAGATACTCATTGTCTTTTACCCTGATAGCCGATTTACTTTCAATTTACTTTTATACCTCCATCATACCTTGATATTTTGATTGTGTTGACTCATTATCCATGATGAAGATCTGAAAAACCATTATCACGGTTAAATTCTACAAATGTCAGTTGACAGAGGTGTTCTTGTCTCCCCTTTGGTGTACATAATCAGTTCTTATACTCAATTGGTGTAATCTACTGGATATATCTTAGAGTTGAATTTTTCTGCAGATAATACATGGACATCAATCATGTGGAGGGCATTTTTTTTCATTTCTTCTCCAAGCATATAAAAGAGCATTACCAGTTTATCTTCCGGTTTATTTGATTCCTGCACTTATAGTGCATCGTCAAGGACTTTCAAAAAGGTAACATAATTTGTTGATTTATCACAACACAATGTTAGCTTCTGCTATATAACAGCTTAACATATTTGGTTGCGGAAAGTCTTGCTATTGATGTGATCTCTAGGCCCTGGCCAGTATGGAGCAGCTGCATGTCAAGTCATCTTTCTCTATGATATTGACTAAATCCATTTTTTCTAGAGTTATTTGTTAAATTATTAAGGGGTTAATTTGAATCAGTCTAGAGTTGACTTTATTGAATCGGGATTGGAGTCTGATCTGATATGCTTTTAGCTTATTAAGTCATTTATGGTGGTTTTATTCAACCTGTAAGGGCAGAAAAAGAATTCGGCTGGACAATGGTAGAATAACTTAATACAGATGCCATATCATTATTTAGGCCTCTACTGAAGGTGGTAAATCCCAGCAAAGCATCCCAACAAAACTAAATGGCGGAGAAGAGTTCTTACGACAAGTAGTTCGGAGAATGGCTTGTTAAGTTAATCCACTAGCCATTTGTGAAGGAATTTTTGTTTTATGAGGCATCGATGCATATCATTTTATTTATTTTTTCAATTTTTTTTTAAATATGAAGTTGAGATTTATTTTAAATCTGAACCTAGTTATAGTTATGGACAATTTTAAATTCAGATAAGGAGAAGCTCGCTAGCATGAAGATAATATTGATACTGAAGCAATAGAGAAGTGAATGTAGGTATGAAGACACATTGGTGATTCTATTAAACAGCTGTATATTGTATTTCTAAATGATTTTTGTATGCAGTTTAATGTCAGGAAATCATGTTATGCATTAGGAAGTCATCCACTTTTCTTTAGGAATTAGTCAAAACATGGAAATTGAGACGAGCTCACCTGTTACTTGTTCTTTCCGAATTTTATCTGCAAACTTTCATCTGCCACTTGGTCGACCCTCGGATCATGTGCAAAGTCACTGGGGTATCTAGCTTCTTATTACTGAGTTTGGAATGTTTGAAGGGGGAAATCATAATAGATCCAAAATAAAAAATAAAAAAAAATCAAATAAATGTAATTTACTTTGTCTTTAGCACTTTCCCTTTTCAAGTATTTCTATGATTATTTTAGGCCTGGTTTTCCTATTTGACCAAGAGACATCTTACAGAAAATTACAGAAGATATTTTTTTTCACCAATGCTTTATTATTATTTATTATTTTTATAATAATAATTATTATTGCTATTATTCACTTCAATTTTTTAAGGTATTGCATCTGTACAAACTTGTACATATTTTTTCTCAAAAATCTGGACTCTTTAGTTTTTTTATTGACTTCTTGTTCTTATCGTAATCATAAGTCATGCACGTAGAAAGTTGCATACCAATAATGGTTAGTCAGAGTGGAAGGGGCTTTTGCCGTTTAAGCGAGAAGTCTCTAGTTTGAACCCTCGTGGGTGTAGCAAATTATCTTGGTAAGATTTGCATATGATGGGGATCGATCATGGCAGATAATTGGTTATGTACCTAGATGCAGCAGACATGTTAAATCAATCTATTGCTGCATTTCCTTTCTTTGCATATGATCTAATTGCTGGCGGACCTGAAAGCTTGAAACTTTTATTTCGAGTTTCTTGTTCTTGTCCTTGTAAAATCTTCTTGCAGATATTCATCATGTTACGTAAATCATGTTACATAAATAATGAATTTTAATCATATACTCCGCATGTAGCTTTAATGATTGTTTGAACCGTGCAGACCTTACACAATTTTGGCGAAGGGTCTACTGGGTACTGCAAGATCAAGCTTGTTTCTTTCCATGTATTGTTCATCTGCATGGTAAGTGTCAAATTGCGATAAAGTTGCTACTGGTATCAAGTTTGTGAATCATACATTTAATGTTCCTGTTTCCATTTCATAATGGATGGAAGTGATGGACCATGGAGATTACCCCATATGTCCTGCAGTGGGTGTTTGAAAATGAGACATCAGTTTCTCTCTTTCTTTTGTTTTTTTCCTTATTTTTTTTTTTAAAGAAAGTGGTCTTTTATTATATTAACTTCTTTAAGTTTTAAGTTTTGTGAAAAAAATAAAATAAAAATGAGACTCATTTTGGGCATATGGAACATTAACATTTAAGAAACTGTGTAAATTAACAAAGTCATGTTATAGAATCGTCAGAAGTATGCATATACTTATCTGACAGGACTAATATATGATTTACTTGATGCTGGTATTGTTGATTAGGATGTGGACGTGCTTCCTCTTCAGGCTTTTCAAGAGATGTACAGTCCCAATGGTGGTAGCTGGAACGGTACAAGAGCCCTTAAATTTTTAGTTCTTTATATTTACTTTAATCCGATTCTAGGATTGAACAATTTGAGCATGTGTGCAGTTTCCAACTGGTCTAGCCTTGGCAATTGAGAAGAAGAGCAGGCGAATAGAGATTTCACTCTATTGTCTGGCACGAGCCATCGAGAGCTTCTTTACATGCATGTCAGATATTGGATATTTGCCACAATCTGCTTACTTCAAGAGAGCTGACGTGCTTATCTTTAGCATCTCAACCGCAATTATAATGCATTGCTATGCCATGGAGAGAGATGTCTTTAAATCAAAGTACCTTAATGTGCTCGACTGGGTGTTTGGCGTGCCTCTTCCCCCATACCAAACAACCCCAAGGAAGAATAATAATACACGGAACAACCCCAAGGATGAATAATTGAACACAAATGAAGGGGGAAATTGACAAAAATATCAAGAAATTCTTCTTAGCTAAAGCTAAATTAGGGATGCAATTTATGTTTAGCATACTCCATAGCCAGTGTGTAAGTCATGTAAGTTGCACATTGCTGAGAAAGTAACTTCAATGGTAGAGAGTTTTAAACCTCTTCTATTTTTTTTTTATTATTTTTTTTACCTGTAAGAATGTTCTATTTATTGGAAAATCACAGATACAGAGATATTCGAGTGCAATATAATCTCCTCAATATGTTCAATGCTGCAAATGGTATTTTGATCTTTTCTTTTTATGGTCGCCTCGTTCTGAACTAGACATATAGATTCCCAGGCAAACCTTGGTGCTTAATGTACAAATGGTCCAAAAACTCGATGGCTAAAATTATTCAGAAGGCAGAAGCATGCGAATTCATGAGCTAAAGCAACATTAAAAGTCGCATCAGTTAAAGGCTCAGTAAACCATTTATTCCATCTGCAGAACTGATAGCATCTTCAACAGTCAGAAATAAGCATTTGGTACCATGAAATGGCCAAAGCTCTCGAGAACCCTGCTACTTCCGATACACGAATCAAATAAAATCACAACTATTGTCATCTGGCAAACACGGGCTGCATAAACAACGAAAGAGAAAAGAATACGAAAATACACATAACATGAAGCTGAAATCACAAACGACAACAGCATTGAAGAATCAGAGGATTACGCGATTAAGGTTTCATACGTAAAATACTGTAGGGCATCTCACTACATTGCAAAGAAGGATCCCCATCTTTACAGTTTGGGTGCCAGAATGGAAGAAGACGGTGCCGGATCAGTCATAATCTAACTAAAAATACATTACTAACATATGGATGTAAGCTCATATTAGGATGACCCTATGTAATCAAACTTTTGAATTGAACATTAATCAAGTCAATGTCATCAAAAAAAAAAAAAAAAAAAAAAAAAAATTCACATTCAAAACCCTAAACTTAACCGAATATGAAAATGGAAGCTGCAAAAAAATCAGGCAAAATTCAACAAACCAAACAGAAAGTGCACACCCATATCTTCCATTATAACCATAGATTCAATCCATAACAGTCATAACCCCCATTTTCTCACATCACATTAGAAAGTAGAAAAAACTCCCCTAAAACCCTAAATTCGAAACCACAAAATTACCAAACACAAAAAAAAAATGATGGATCAGACCTCATCCTCATGAAGAAGCATATTAGGAATACCCTTACTAACAGGGAATTTCCGGCCGGTTTCAGGGCAAACGAGGGCGCCTTCTTCAAGGTGAAGCTCGAGGAGGGCGTGGTGGAATTTCTGCAAGAAATCTTGTGAATCGAGCATTGAAGGGTCGGCTTCGTCGGGAAGTTCCGGGTAGCCCATGGAACGGGAGGCGGCGGAGAGGGCTTTCCAATCGACCTTGGCGAACATGTTTCGGAGGAAATCTGGGTTCAAATCAACTGGCTTTTCGACGACTTTGACGACTTCGATCAGTAGAGGGAAGCCGTTTGTTACACCCTTGATGTTTGATGAGAGCATGTTGTGGGTTAGCAGCCTCATTCTTCTCTTCTCTTCTCTTCTCTTCTCTTCTCTTCTCTCTGTGTCTGTCGCTCTTCTTCTTCTTCTTGCCTCTCTATTTTGTGTGCGTGAATGTCAAGTAGGGCTTAGCGGAAGGAGTTTGGTGATTTTTAGGGTCCGCTCAGCTTTCAGTTGCCTCCCGATTTTTTTAAAGCAAGGAAATTAAAAAAAAAAAACATTTTATTTAAAAAAAAAATAAAAAAATCACCTCAGTGTGAGAATTTAAGAGGAAAGAAATGCAAGATGTTTAAAGTAAATGTATTTTTTTTTTTTATTTCCTCTTGAACATACAAACTTTGGAACATGAGATAGAATGGAATATATTAATATGATTTTATAAAAATCGGTTGAAATTAATTTTACTTGAGATAGCCGTTAAGATAGTCGTTAAACTTTAGAGGAGCTCACAAAATGTAAGTAAACTCATATTGTTGGTCCATCTCGCCTACAATACAAACCGAGTAACGTGTCTAAATCTTCAACATACAAATAAGAAAGGGGTTAATGATAATTTAGTGTAGGAAATTATGGCGGGTCTTCTACGGAGGGCTTGATATTATTTATTTTTTTGGCCATATCAAAATCCCAAATGCAATTTATTTGCCAATTAAAGTTTTTTTTACGGAATTTGTTAGAAATTTTGTTAAGTGTTCATATGCACAACACGTGATTAACAGATATGTTAGTTTAAAATGATATTTGCTACTAACGGGTTTAAAACAATTTTTTAAATTTAAAGGGTTAGAAAAACCAAATGTTTATCCAAGATTAAATAATTATTTTTTGAACAATAATACTTAATATTTTCTTAAATATACAATATAATTATTTAAAAATAAAAAATATATAATAATTACTTTTAAATATATAATAAGTATTTAAGTAATATTTTAATGCATAATTGAACATATTAAATTTTCTGTAAATTCAAAATATCCTTTTCAATAAGAAAACATATTAAATTTTAAATTTATGATCTTTTGCAAAACTATTTTCATGCCGTAAATATTAATTAACTTTCTTTGATATATACTCCTATAGTATAACTTAAATTGTTAAACTTTTATTTTTCGGAAACATAAATAAAAATTATGGTACATCAATGTACAATATCGTGATGCACAAATCAATAATATTGCCCAAATCAACAATAACAGCCAAACCCACTCCTTTCTTCTTCCACAACTCCGACTAAGGTTGCGTTTGACGCATCAAGTGCTTGATGCTTGATGCTTAATAGAATGTAGGGTAATTTAGAGGTAGGATGCAATGATTTAATTCTTTCATGCAACATGAATATGTCAAACACCCTCTTAATGATTGAGAATCATTATCCTTGCTTAACGAATAAGAGCCTCACTCAACACTTGACATCTAGCGCTCAATGTGATAAAATGCATCATACCTCCAAATTAGCTTACATTCTATTAAGCATCAAGCATCTAATGCTTGATGCATCAAACGCAACCACTCCCTTCTTCTAACCGTTTCACTACAATCCACCACCTGTACCCCTACGCCCAGCCACCACCAACACATACCAACCACCATCAGCCACCATCAACACTTGTTCACATATTTGGGGAAAAAATCAAAAACCCACCAACGGGGTAAATCAAACCGGACGGTTTGCCCACTGTATAACTCATCAAAAACCCTTCTTTTTTTTTTCACATCGATTAGCAAATCAAAACCGATATCCTGGAAGTACATTTGTATTTGTATATATATATTTCAGTCTGAACTGAATATATTCATGTATTATATTTGTAGTACTCCGTATATCATTTGGTATTTGGATTCTGCTAGCCAGTGATTAGACCATGAACAAAAAACCTGTCGGACATCATGCCTTGTAACATGTTTGAAAGCTATGCGATGTTCCTAAATGATGTTTTTGTACAGAAACTCGAACCAGCAAAAGAAAAACATCTCAAGATAGCAATTGAACTTGTAATCCGTCCCAAAATGAATGCTCAAACAATTTTCAAATTTGCTCTTGATCGAGAGTAAATTTTATGGACATTCATTTTGGGGCGGTGGTAGTACATAACATGAATATAGGCTTGATGACTATGAACATCTAACCTTAACCATGCACTCGATGTGTATACATAGGGCTACTTCTAGCTTAAAAAAAAAAAAAAAAAAAAAAAGACTGTCTGCAGCAAGTTTTACAAAATCCCAGAACTCTGAATTGTGGATATTCAGTTAAAAATTGCTCCTACCCTGAAACCTGAGTGTCACAACTGATGAGAGGGCGAGTTTGTTAATGAAGTAGCTAGCTTGATATGAACATCCACCACTTATAAAAAGCAAAACTGTACACAACCGCGTAAATAATCGTCCTGATAGGATAGAACCTAAATCTGCACCACAAGAAATTACAACATGATCAACATCAGATTCCCCAAAATACTGATGCCAACATAGTATTTTTTTACTTGATATTATTGCATAATATATTACTCATTGGTACATTTTTCTAGCGTAAGCTACAATTCGGTTATTCATTTTGAGACGGATGAAATAGAAAGAAAGAAAGAAAGATATATGTAACTGACCTTGTGGGAGTGACGGGGCGATTAGGACCCAAGTCATCGACAGAAAGAGGAGAAGTCCATTGAGAAATGGGGCGGTCAAAGAATTCCCAATCGGGCAAAAGAAGACCTCCAACTGCAAAAACTCCAAATAGATAAGTAGCCATCATTTTCTTGACTGAATGTGTGTATAATCCTATAACTACTACCACCACTGCCACCCATATCAGTGATGATCTGAATAATGTATCATCCGCCATTATTTCGATTTTGATTTTGTTTTCTATATAGCCAAAATAGGAAAGAAAGAAGATGATGATGGAAGAAGATAAGATGTGAGATGTAAGCTTGAATTGTTTCAATGGGGTAATTAGTTGGGAATTCCCATAAATGCTTCCTCAACTGTTTCATTCAATTCAGTTAATGGTATTTATGTATTGAGCAATGCAAGATAAGGTCACAAAATCTGGGTCATAAGATGAGGTGGCGATATTTTATTGGTTGCATCGATAATGAACCCGTCATACTTTAATTAAAAACACCTATAAAATTATTACACCTAGAATTTTGTGAACAAGTTTTTGTGACTTTTTTTTGCCCCTAGTATTATTCCTATGTATTTTAATGTGAAATTTTGTGTTACAGCAAGATTTTATATTTTCTTATAAAGTGGGACGAATGAGATTTAATCTTGTTCTTAATTTGTTCATAATTTTTGGGGTAAATTATAGATGTGAACAGGAGGCTCAATAATTTATTGAGTTGATTAAATTATTTATTAATTTTGACTATACAACTGCTAAAAAAAAATATGCTTAGTATACGCGAACTCGTGTAGCCCTACCCGAATTATTGGATGGTACTATTATTTTTGAAAGATAATGTTGTTTCTTGCGGCCTTGTGGGGGTACGGAGAGTTATGGGCATGTGACCATTTTGAATAGGAAAAATGGGTATTTAATTTAGTTCGCCAACCAAGGCCCAATAGGTCCAATGGTATTTGTATGTGTGTAAGGCTTCCACATAGTGGAGGTTTCAGGTTCGATGTCTATGACAAGAGGACTACCAGATAGCGTGGGACGTCTACGAGAAGAGGACTACCAGATGGCGCGGGTATGAGAAATTTCTGAAGAGGCAATATCATTCGATGTAATAGGTTCTAACGTGGTGAACATCCACTAGGAATTCGTACTAGACTAGGCAATAGATCTATGATAGACTTAATAGGAGTTTGTAACACGATGATAATTGCCTTCAATGAATGATATGTAACTAGCTTGTAAAAAAAAAAAAAAAAAAAAGTTGGCCAAAACATGTTTTGGTGCTCAAGGCTTTCAATATAATCTCAATTAGGACCCTCGTTTTTTATAATACATTGCACTTAAGGTCCTGGACTAATATTTTATTCTAGATAAGGTTCTAGACTTAACGTACACAGTTAATAATTTAAAATTAAACATAATTTAACATATAATTGTCACATGTCCAAAATTAGATGCATAAATGTATTTTAATCACCCTAAAACCAATATAATATTATGTATCCCACCCCATTTCCACTCATCATTATAGGAAAATTTTCACTTTCATTTCTGCCCTAACAATTAGGTAGAGGTAAAAAAAAAAAAAAAAAAGTAAAGGCAGTGGCTGACCCATGATTTTTTTACAAGGGGGCAATTACATAACCCATTTAAAGGGGGGCAAAAATAAATGTTATTGCATTTATCTTTTAAAATAAAGGGGGGCAAAATCTAATACCTTAAATTATTTTTAAAAATGCACTAGTAATTTATTTATTTTTAACAAAGGGGGGCCATTGCCCCATATAGTACACAGTACACGTAGGTCCGCCCTGGGTAGAGGCAAAGTAAGTTTTATGGTAAAAGAAGACGCATTTGTACACCTCAATTGTGGACAAATGAGGAATACTTGTCAAGTTCCGTTAAATTTCAAATGGTTGGTTAAGTGTAGGACCATATATTAATATGAGGTGGTCTCCCATGAGAACAAGGGGATCTGTCTCATGCATGAGACGGGTCGCCCCATAACCCATGGGCCGAATCCGCCACAACTTAATGTAATGACTGAATACATATAAAGTAATATTGTTCATAAGTAAACGTAACACCTGTTTTACAAAAACAAAAGCTCGTTTTACCCATTTTTCAAATGTAATACTAACTATAATTACATGTAACCCAAGCAATATCTAAATGTAATTATCATTTATACTGAAATGTAATAATGCTTTTGCAAAAATGTAAAATATTGTGTATTTTGATTTAATTTTTTGAAAAGTAACAACTCATATATATGAATGTAATTGTTTGTACAAGTAAATGTAACACTTTAATAAAATAAATTATAACATATTTCTATATATAATGTAATATTTTTACATGTAACACTAATCAAGTGTTTTTAGCTCTAAAAATGTAAATAGTTGAATTATTACTTTTTCTATACATATGTGCTACAATTATGTATAAACATTATTACATATAAGTAACATGTTCGTTACATTTTAGTTGTAATAAGTATTACTTTTGGCAAACGAAGAAAACATAAAAAAAAACACTGTTACTTTTCTATATATATGTATTACCTTTATGTATACAAACTGTTATTTTATATGTATACAGTCATTACATTATGTTATAGTAACTATTACTTTTGACAAACCGAAAAAAAAAAAAACCAAAAAAAAAAATATAAAAATTAAAAAAAAAACAAAAAAAAATTTAAAAAATTTGGCCTATGAGAGGCTGCCACGTGGTAGAGTCGCCCTTGAGTTCTGGAGCCAAAAAAAATAATTTTGGGCCTATAAGAAGTTGCCACGTGGCATGGGTTGCCCCTTGGGTCATGGAGCCGGTTCAATGGCCGGGTCATGGGTTGGGTTTTGGGTCGAAATGACCCGTCTCATGAATGAGACGGGTATGTGTGTTCTCACTTGAGTCTTTGTCTACTAATATATACTACTACCTCTGGCCCTAAATGAGTGTCTAAATTTCATTTTAAGGGACACTGAAAATCTCAACTTTGTTTTACAATTTGGTAGCAAATAGTATTCATATATAATCTTATAATCTCTTTTCCGAACATTTAATTTTGCACGTATAAAGAAACCGGTGAAAAAAAAAATCGAAAAAAAAAACATTTTGGGAGAAAGTTGTGCAAAAAAAAAAAACACTCATTTTAGGACAAATATTTCTTGAAAATTGACACTCATTTAAGGACAGAGGGAGTATTAGTTCAAGACTCTAAGTGGGACGTATAACAGTTCAAGATCGTATATGATTGAAAGTTGCAGGTACTGAAATGCATTTTGGCCTATTTAATTTGTCATTGTATTTCTACCTATTGTTGGGCTCCTATAATGTTAGGGTAGTAGTAGAGGTAGTATTTTGGTTGATGTACACACTCTTATATACTCCCTCCGTCCCATACAAAAATTTCTAACACGGAAATTAAGGAAAGTGTTAGTGTTGTGAGTATGAGAGTATAAAAGTAAGCAGGAGAGAGAATGAGTGGGAGGAAAAATAATAAAAAATTTACTAATATTTTTAGTAATGTGCATATTTAAATGGGACACTCAAAAAAGAAATTTGTGTCCATTGATCTGAGACAGACAGAGGGAGTATAGTGTTATGTCAAAGGCATTGTGTTTCAATATGGTCATCTCAACACACATTTAATTCTATCTTACATCTCATATGAATAGAAATGAAATTTCAAATTGAATATTCTTAAAACTACACCATCTCATAAAAAACTTTGCTAGATTAATTTATTCATAGTATAAGGTAAAGAGGAAAACATAAACGAAACAATGAATTTAGATATTACTTTCTCCAACTCATAATAAATACTTACAGAATTAATTTGCTAACATTTTTAAGTAATTTAGTACTTTATATCTCTATAGGTGTGAATTATGATAAAACTGCACTAATTATTTAGTTTTCATATTTATTTTGGGTTGTCATGCCAACCATAATGGTCTAGTTATTAGGGATGGCAATTTGTCCGAACCCGATCCGTTCCGAGGGCGATCCGATCCGTAATTTTCGGGTTCAATTTGCAATTTTATGATCCGTTCGGGTTTCGGGTCGGATTCGGTTAGCCCCTCTGATCCGATCCGATTCGACCCAAAATATGTGTGTTATTTTTTTTTTAATTATTTACCCTCCTACTTTCTAACATTTACACTTAAACCCTACCTATATATACTCATTTTAGGGTTGAAGAAGACCATACATGCCGCATTCTCAATTTCTCTGTCGATGTCGTTCTTGTTCTGCGATTACCCAGCTCGCCATCGCCGTTGCTCGCCGCCGCCGGCTCGCCGTTGCTCGCCCTCGCTCGCCCTCGCCGTCGCTCGCCATGTCGTCGCTCGCCTCGCCGTTGCTCGCCTCACCTCCATTGCCTGCTCTTTACTTTACCAAGGTAAAATACTTTAAAGACTCCTCAAATTAGGGTTTAGCTTGTTTCAATTTAGGGATTCATGATTTAGGCAAAAATCAAGCTTGTATGGAATTCTTGCAAATTTTTTTTAATTGTTTTTTGGGTTCAACAGTATGTTGCCTCTCTGTGCTGGGAAAGACCCGATTCGGGTCGGGTCTCGGGTCGGAACAGAGCAGAGCAGCGATCGAGTTCGGATCGGATCGGGTTACGGATCGGATCACGGATCATGGCAGTTCGGATCGGATCGGGTTCGGTCACACATTTGCGTGATTCGGATCGGATTCGAATCGACCCTGATCCGATCCGAACCCGACCCGTTGCCATCCCTACTAGTTATACTGGGCTTTCTTTTTACGCTTGTCCTCTTGTTTGGCCTCCCTCATACAGCTTGGAAGAAAGTGGGGGAAATATAGATTTATGTCCTTATACTTGGCTTTAAAACTTTATAATGCAGATTTTCTTTCTTTCTTTCTTTTTTTTTTAAAGAGGATCGATAGTGGTTCCCCACTTACCCCCTTATAATAATAATGTCCTCGGAGGCATGGGAAGGGATCGAACCCGGGACCTCACACATCGTGAAGTTTGGCTCTACCACTGAGCCACTCCTTATGGACATATTTTCCTTTATACAAGATAATTGTCATCTTTGTCCTTGTGATCACGAAAAATGGTATGTTTTAGGGATGACCAAAACCGGTTCCGGTTCGGAACCGCCGGTTCCGGTTCGGCATATATGTGACCCTGAACCGGCCCGCGCTTACACCGGTTCCGGTCATCACAATCCGGCTCCGGTACGGTTCCGGTCCGGTTCCGGTTCAGTCCACGCTACCTTTTTTTATTTTATTTTATCATACAATAATGAATAAACATGTTAAAATTTATTAAAAGACAAGAGATTTTTATTTTATAATACACTAATGAATAAACATGTTAAAATTTATTGAAAAGTAAGGGATTTTTATTTTTTTTAATGGAAATGCCGATCCGGTTCCGGTTCCGGTTCGCCATATATGTGACCCTGAACCGGCCCGCGCTTACCACGGTTCCGGTTTACTCCCCGGTTTGCCCCGGTTCCAGGCTTTTCCGGTCCGGTTTTCCGGTTCCGGTCCGGTTCCGGTTCATGTCCGGTTTGGCCATCCCTAGTATGTTTGACCAACATTAGTTTTCTGTCAAAAAACAAAACGAAATAGCTGACTAGCGCCTAGGGTATATTTCACTCCATGGCTTAATTTGTCAATATTTTAAAGGAATGTACCGTAGATATTTGTATTTCGATATTTGTATTTCAATTTTAATAAAACTGCATTAGGTAGGTGCTCAAATGAAAACCTAAATATCGTGAGAACCGTGAGAATTTAATGTATCCAATGATGTATCCAAGTGCACATTGGATACATTAGTTTTTACCTTATGTATCCAAGTAATGTATCCAATGATGAATCAAAGTCAAGTAATGTATCAAATGATGTATCCAAGTGAACCATTGGATACATTAGTTTTTTTACCTAATTCATCCAAGTTCTCACGATATTTAGGTTCTCACAGGAGCACGACCCAACTGCACTAAACCTATTTTATATTATTTTTGAATATAATAGTATTTGTTTGGAGAAAAAAATACTACCTCTGTCCTTAAATGAGTGTCCAAATTTCATTTTAAGAGACACTGAAAATCTCAATTTTTTGAACAATTTGGTAACAACGATTCATATATAATCTTGTAATCTCCTTTCCAAACCTTTAGTTTTGCACGTATAAAGAAACCGGTGAAAAAAAATTCGAAAAAAAACGTTTAGGGAGAAATTTATGTTAAAAAAAAGACACTCATTTAGGAACAAAAATTTCTTGAAAATTGGCACTCATTTAGAGACAGAGGGAGTACATCTTTTTTTATCATTTGTTATGTACGGTGAGGTGAAATCAGGGAGGTAGTTGTCAAGGAGCAAGGAGTCAATTGGCATCTGGCCTGAACTTTTAAGGAATGTTATTTTGACCCCTTTCAACTTTTAAAATTTACATATGTACTGCAATTTGACCCCTTGAACTTGAACTTTGCCGAGATAATTGCAAAATAAACTATGTACAAGTTTATTCATTGCAAATTAAATCTTGTACAAATAATAATTACCTAAAAAACCTTGTACAAAGAATTTGGTTGCAATTTAAACCTTCATCCAGTTAGTCGTTAAAAAACAAGTTATAAAAGTGCACTTACACCCCTTAAAGTTTACGTAAATTGTAATGTTCCTCCAAAAATATATATTATTATTTTTTTCTCTTACTAACTAAAAGTTATTAAGCCATAAATATTAAAAACTTGAGTAAACTCATTCACAAATTTTAAACATTATAAAGTCAACTCTAATAGATTGATTGTTTAAAAAAAAAAAAAAAATTTAGTAATTTCTAACTATGTCTACATTTTATCATAATAGAATTTACAAGATAAATACTAGTCATATTTAGAAATTAAAGAATAATATTTAAAATATTAATAAAATATTAGTCATAGTTAGAAATTAAAATAGATTGAAAAATGATTCAACTCCAAAAAAGTTCTCATTCTCAACTTTTTAGAAAAAACTAATACAACTTTAAAATCAATATAGTTTTACACAGAAATTTAAACACACAAAATTCAAAAACAAAAGAACCCCCCTCATATTATAATCCTCTCCCCTCTTCCATCATATTGATTCAACCACATCAAAATCAAACTCCTAAATTTATTTGAATTATATAGTCATATTGATTGTTTGAAGTTTAAATTTTAAATTTTTTTTGCAGGAAAGGAAAGGGTTATGACGCTTAATTTTTCGTAATAATTTTATGAGTTAGTGAGTTTGAATTACTCTGGAAGAAAGGGTAGAGGATTTTTATTGTGTTGAACGTGCTAGTTATTTTTGTAAATTTTGTGTGTTGAACATCTCAGTAAAGTTTTATTGTTTTTATTTCTAAGTTTTGTGAGTGAGTCAACTTTTTTAGAGTTAAATCAATTTTTCTTTAGAATTTATTTTTTAATTTCTAACTATGACTTACATGTTATAAATATTTAATTATATTTTAGTTCTAAGTATGACCAATATTTATCTTGTAAATTCTATAATTAATTTTTTTTAAAATATTAGTTATTATAATAAGAAATAATAAGAAACTAAAAGATAAACTCTAAATAACGAGTCATTTCTATTTGAGTTGACTTATAAGTTTAAAACATTGTGAATGAGTTGAGTCAATATCTTAATATTTTATCTTTTAATAACTTTTTAATTAATCCGAGAATGAAAAAAAATCGAATAAAGTGATTTTTAGAGCAATAATACGCAATAAGATAAACTTTAGTGGTGTAAGTGCATTTTTATAACTTGTTTTTTAACGACTAACTGGAGGAAGGTTTAATTGCAACAAAATTCCTTGTACAAGGTTTTTTATGCAATTATTATTTGTACAAGGTTTAAATTGCAATGAATAAACTTGTACAAGGTTTATTTTGTAATTATCTCAACTTTACCATATTACAAGTTATGTTTAAAAGTTTGAGAAGAGAAAAACTTGTGTAATGAAAGGCGGAAAATTTTGAAATAATTAAGGTGAAATGGTTATAGTGAATTTTAATATCAAATTCAACAATATCTAAAAATTTAAAACACCACCCAATAAGTGATAAAATTGACTATAAATAAAATGGATGCTTTATTTTTCAATTATAATTCATAAATCCACGTAAAAATTGCATTTTGGATGTCAATAGAGTGATTATTTTCAAATTATGAAAGGAACCAGCGAGCTTGCTGGTAAAACAGTTTTGAAAAAAATCATATTCTATTTTATTAACTTATTTATCCTTCAAATTATTTGCCAAATTCTTTTATTTAAGTACAGATTTAAGTATGAAATAAGTTTTTTTTTTTTAACAATTATGTAGAGCATTTTTTGATGAGTAGGTTTTGGGGGAAACTAGTTTCTCCATAAGTTATAAAAATTCCACTTTTTAACCCTTAAACCCTAAACCTTAAACTCTAAACCCTAAACTTTAAACCTTAAACTAAATCCTAAACTTATAAAACAAGATTTTTTATAACTTATGGAGGAACTAGTTTCCCTAAAAAAAATCTTTTTTTTTTATACCTTAAGCTTCCACTGTGTCAAAAAAAAAATGGTCATACATTTCATTATAGTATGTCGCAAAATATTGATGAGTAAACTGCTTTTTTGCCCCCTCGTACTATGGCTCCAACATCAATTTGACACTCGTACTATTGAAACACTAAATGTATGATGCGTACTATTGTTTTATATACAAAATTAACCAATATTTTATTCAGTCGTTAACTTTTTCTAACACACGTTATTTTTTCTAACGAGCATTAATTTATTTTAACGAATGTTAATAATTTAACACAATTTTAATTTACCTAAATGATAGAACTACCCCTAAGACCCAAACAAAACCCACCCTCCCCTCCCTCCCCCGACACACAACGCGCACACACACTTTCTCTCTTTACCTTCCCCACTTCTGTTGGGAATGTAGTGGTACCCCGTTGCAATCTAGATCAAGAACAATAAAACTCACAAGCACAATATGAGAGAATCACACACACAAGAACACAAGAATTATTTACCAGGTTCGTTCAACACATGAACTACGTCCGGGGGCAATTGTCAAGTCAATATATTATTAGACACCTTCTAATATGTTGCTACAATGTGTTCTAGGTCGTATCTATGCTTATATAGCAGTACAAGGAAACCCTAAGTCAAATTAAGAAGAGATCGTGTCAAAATAGGAAACAAATCAGCCCAGCCGGCATACCAAGCGCCCGCTTGCATCCACCCAGGCGCCGGCTTGAATTTATTTCCCCAGGCGTACCAACGGACTGCCTGCTAGAGCGCCCGCTTGGTCCTCCGCCCAGAACTCCTCCTCCGGTTTGAACCCTTTTTGATCTCCACCAACTCCCCCGACTTAGACTCCTTTTCTTCCTCATAGTTTAGGAATCCAATCCTGACAATCTCCCACCTGGAGACTAAACTCATAAGCATAGAAACACCCATCAACTCCCACCACGGAGTGAAACCTTCGAACACATTTTACCCCCATATTGACTTGACATTACCGAGCCTCCCACTCAAGTACTAAGGCGAGTTGAAACCAAGCGACGTTTCAACCTCTCCGTGTTAGATAGTTCTTGCCTTCCCAAATCAGCTTCTACCTTGATTTCTCTCCGCAAGTCTAACTTCGCCTTCTCCCTCCAGACCCACCTTCCTCGCAATGCTTCCCCTTGAAACTTGGACACACCTTGTTTCTTGCATCGTCTTCTCTTGGTCTGAACACGCTCTCTGTTAGGGCACTTGGACTTCCACACCGCATTGATCAACTTTGTGTCCTTCTCCCCCCTAACATGCCGTTTCTTGATGTCTCTCCTTTCTACACCAATAGGCCGGTTCTTTAGCCTCTTTCTCCCACCGGAGCGAACATCGACATTGTAGGTAGAGTACAACATCTTCTCCTTAACCCCATGAGCTATCACCTTAGCTCCTTTTGTGATTTCCCAAGACCCACCCATGAAGGTCACACCATACCCTTCATCATCAAGTTGTCCCACAGAAATCACCCTCCTCCTCAAGTCCGGAATATGCATCACATCGTACAATTGTAAAACAGCCCCATTAGGTTTCTTCATCAACACATCCCCCTTACCTTTGATCTTTAATGGTTGATCATCACCAAGATAGACAACCCCAAAATTTCCAGTTTTATACCGCTCCATTGTTTCTGCATCCCCACTAGCATGACAAGAAGCTCCAGAATCCAACACCCAATCTTCACATGACTGCTCCTCTCCTAGGATTAATACATCCCCATCATCCACCACGTGTGCATCACCATCCTTATCCGGACAGTCATAACTGATATGACCCATCGTGCCACAATTGTAGCACTTGACCGGCTTTTTCCCCTTTTTCGGTCCTCCCCTTCCCCTTGTTCTCTCCTGCGGAAGATTCTCCCCTTTTATCTTTCCTTCTCAACTCCTCTTGAAGGATGAGATCTCTAACTTCCGTATACGTCAATGGTGTTTTCGACGTACTAATCGTTGTGACAGTTACCTCACAACTATCTGGCAATGATTTTAGTAGAAAACATGCTAACACTTCATCGGAGAAAGTAATATCAACACTTTTCAATTGGTCCACCATACCTTTGAAACTGCCGATATGGCTCGCTGCTGTCTGCCCCTCCGACATCTTCGAATTCGCAAACCTCTTTATCAAATGCACCTTATTGATATTAGCGGCTTCTCATACATGTCTGACAACATCTGTAGAAACCCCACCGTTGTCTTGGCCTCCATTGCATTCCGTGCAACGTCGTCGGTTAGAGCACTCCTCACCGCTCCTAACGCCTTCCGATCCAACGTCTTCCAATCCCCTTGGGACATGTCTTCGGGTTTCTCCTTTAAGGGTTTATGAAGATCCTTACAATAAAGGTAATCTTCAACCCTTGTCCTCCAAAACGTGAAATTCACACCGTTGAATTTCTCGATTGAGTTCTTCATCTTGATTGCTTCACAAAGTCCCCAAGAACGTGATTCAAAATTAATCAACTAATGAAACTTTGAATCCTCCTAACCAAAGCTCTTGATACCAGTTGTTAGGAATTTAGTGGTACCCTGTTGTAATCTAGATCAAGAACAATAAAACCCACAAGCACAATATGAGAGAATCACACACACAAGAACACAAGAATTGTTTACCCGGTTCGTTCAACACATGAACTACGTCCGGGGGCAATTGACAAGTCAATATATTATTAGACTCCTTCTAATATGTTTCTACAATGTGTTCTAGGTCGTATCTATGCTTATATAGCAGTACAAGGAAGCCCTAAGTCAAATTAAGAAGAGATCGTGTCAAAATAGGAAACAAATCAGCCCAGCCGGCATACCAAGCGCCCGCTTGCATCCACCCAGGCGCCCGCTTGAATTTATTTACCCAGGCGTGCTAACGGACTGCTTGCTAGAGCGCCCGCTTGGCCCTAGGCAGGCGCCCTCCTGGTCCTCCGCCCAGAACTCCTCCTCCGGTTTGAACCTTTTTTGATCTCCACCAACTCCCCCGACTTAGACTCCTTTTCTTCCTCATAGTTTAGGACTCCAATCCTAACAACTTCCGGCAACCCCTCCCCACCTCCGGCGACACCACCACTCCTTAACCCCGGCGACCCTGGAATGCCTGCAACTGATAATTGAAGAATGTTTTGGGGATAGTCTTGGAGCGCTTTTGATAAGATAAAGCCAATTAAAGGGATCTGAAATAGGGGATTTTCGTCAGTCTTTTTCTGACGACTATATCTCCCTCTCCAATAAATATTTTTCAGATCCCAACGGTCAGTATGTGCGTCTAGGTGTCGCGAACCTGATCCAGAAATTTGAAGGCGATCCAACGGTTAATGAATCGAGAAATTGATTTTTTTTGGACCAGATCGGGAAAGTGACGGGATTCAATTTTGCTTCGATTTTTGCCCTTTTGGCCGGAATTTTCCCAGGTTTTCTTGCTCTTGGCCGGCGCCTAGGTTTAGGGTAGGTACGGTCATGGCTAGGAAGGGGATTCGTACAACTTTTTTGGTGTGGAAGGTGTAAATGGGAGCTCAAATCCTAATTTGCAAGGAGGGGGGTCGATTGGTGTTGGGGATGCCTCTAATCCATCAATGGTGGAGTTGGTTGGGTGGAGTGGTGACTGGTTGTGATGGTTTGTGGCGGTGGCGATGGGGACGGTGTTGGGCTGCGAAGGGTGGGGTGGATGTTGGGTTTGGGAAGATGATGGAGATAACAAAAGTTAATTTTGTTAACATAAATTAATAACATCCGTTAAAATAAATTAATGCTCGTTAGAAAAAATAACGTGTGTTAGAAAAAGTTAACGACTGAATAAAATGTTGGTTAATTTTGTATATAAAACAATAGTACGCATCATACATTTAGCGTTTCAATAGTACGAGTGTCAAATTGATGTCGGGGCCATAGTACGAAGGGCAGATAAGCAGTTTACTCATATATTGATGCGTTTCTACATATAACAACAAATATAATTTTATTTTAACAAGGAACAAGCAAAAAAAGCGTGCGTCATAAACATGTTTTCAAACACAACAATTTTTGTAAGATGTATAAAATATTATACATTAGTTTATATTTTGACCCCAATCACTTCAGTTGTTAATTACGTCCCTGATGAAATAGATTTGATGAAATATCCTATTGTAACACTGGTCCCATCAGAAAGGCCTTTCAATAATCACATGTACATGCATGTTTAGGTGAAGGAAGGGGAAGGGACTTTGGAGAAGAAGAGCAAAAATATCTAGATACATGCCCAACAAACGAAATAAAGCCCATACTGCGAATGAACCAACTTGGCTCACGTCCCATTCTCATTTGAGTAGGTTTTTGGGGAAAGAGAAAAAACATGAGACGTATCTTATTGATAGAGTAAATGGTTTTTTTTATGGGTGGGACTATTTCCTCTCTCATAAAGATTCGTTTCATGTGTGAGACCGTTTCACACAAAACTTCTTCTTGGGGAAATTAGTTTTGCCTTAAATTACAAAATACACAGAAAGTCTATTTTTTTTCTACTAATAGTTTGGAAAACGTGATTTTTTATGATTTACATAGAAATTGGTTTGATTCACTTACAGACACTGGCTATTCTCGATATCACTACACCTTCTTGCGGATTCCAAACATTTCTGTGCGGTCGAGATTAGGAGGCAGTTGCATATGACCGTTTAAATGATGGAAGACAGCACTCTATTTTAACATCAAAGGCCAAAATTAATCGAAAGAGTAGGAGGTGATGACATTATATCGTGCATATGACCGGTTAAATGATGGGAGACAACACTCTATTTTAACATCAAGGGTCAAAATTAATCGAAAGAGTAGGAGGTGATGACATTATATCGTATCAATGCAAGAGAATTTCGAAAACGATGGCTCCAAATCGGCAAATCCTATTTAAAGTCACTCTAAGTTAGGGATGACCAAAACCGGTTCCGGGCCCGGTTCGGGTTCGGCATATATGTGACCCTGAACCGGCCCGCGCTTACACCGGTTCCGGTCATCACAATCCGGTTCCGGTCCGGTTCCGGTTCAGTCCACGCTACCTTTTTTTATTTTATTTTTATCATACAATAATGAATAAACATGTTAAAATTTATTAAAAGACAAGAGCTTTTTATTTTATAATACACTAATGAATAAACATGTTAAAATTTATTGAAAAATAAGGGATTTTTATTTTTTTTAATGGAAATGCCGATCCGGTTCCGGTTCCGGTCCGGTTCCGGTTCGCCATATATGTGACCCTGAACCGGCCCGCGCTTACCACGGTTCCGGTTACTCCAGTTCCGGTTTACTCCCCGGTTTGCTCCGGTTCCAGGCTTTTCCGGTCCGGGTCCGGTCCAATTTTCCGGTTCCGGTCCGGTTTGGCCATCCCTACTCTAAGTATGGTCGGGTACGGGTCGGGTTTACCCAAACCCGAGCCCGGCCCGAGAAGCCTAACATCTCTACCGGACCCGCCCGAGGGACCCCAAACCCGTGCCCGCCTGAACCCGCCCGGTGCATGCCAGCCATATACAGAGCACCCATACTCACACTAGCATACTCGATTGAAATTACCTTGGTGGTGGCTAGGGATTGCTCACAACAAAAATATAGAACACTTAAAATCAAAATAGCAAAAAACCTAAATCAAATTAAAATTTTAACTCACTTTCTGTTTTTTTTTTCTTTCATATCATTGAAGAAACACCTATCATCGCTATATACAGAGCAAAAAAAAAAAAAAATCACCATCGCCGGTCAGAGGCACGGCAGGCCGGCAGCGGCGAAATCGACAGCAGTGGCAAAATCGACGGCAACGGCGCTTGATGACCTCGCTAGACTCACCACTCTCACTCGCAAAGAACCGTCGTAATCTAAATCTCTGTATCTGGGTGTGCGTGATTGAGAAAGAGAGAAAGGGAGTGAATTCTGAATGTGTGTGTGTGAGAGAGAGAGAGAGAGAGTGTTGAAGAAGAGGCGGCGTGTGAGGTTTTGTTGAAGAAAACCCTACAATTTAATTTATACTAGTGGTACAAATGTAATTACCAAAGGATTAAGGGACTAATAAATAACAGCTGCAGGGACTATTTTGCAAATATAAATATACAACTCTTAGCAGATAGCACCTGGTCGGGTCTAGGCGGGTTTTGATGAACTACCGAACCCGGACCCGAACCCGACGGGTTTATAAAATTGCCTACCAAACCCGCCCGTATCGGGCCGGAACACCTCGGGTACGGGTGAATTGCCATCCCTAACTCTAAGCACGAGTTTAGGTTTGACCTCTAGGTAATGATTAAATGAGAAGCACTATTAGAATTGGGTCCTCTTCCCTTTAAAAGGCCTTATTAAAGGGTGAGGTTAACCAATCTATATAGTTTATCAATTTTACTCTCCTAGTTGATGTGGGATATATGAGGCTTCAACACGCCCCCTCACGTGTAGGCCGATTCTATGGGCTTTACACGTGGATCATCATTACGCCGGCATTATTATCAACTCAAACTCACCACGGGTCAATTCAAACCCAATACGGGCACCCAACACGGGTTAACTCAAGCCCATCATCAACTTGGGCCGGCTCTGATATCATATTAGAATTGAGTCCTCATCCCCTTAAAAGGCCTTAATAAGGGGTGAGGTTAACCAATCTATATAATTTATCAATTTTATTCTCCAAGTTGATGTGAGCTATATGAGGTTTCACGCACCTTAAAACATGGCAACTTTAAAAGTATTCGTATAGCCTCACTAAATAGCAGAAAGATCATGTCCCTCTTTGCCAAACAAGGTTTGTACATTTGATGATACGATTGAAAAAGTAATCTTGAACCACAAAAGATCATGTCCTCCTTTCCGTTCCATTTCAAATTAAAAAATTAATATTGTGCATAGGAATTAAGAAGAAAGTGAAAATTATGATGTATTGTGAGCGTAAATAGATGGGAATGAGAGAAAAAATAGGGCAAAAAATAATACTCTCTCCGTTCCAAGATGTAAGTCATTTTATTATTATTTTTTCCACATATATTAAGATGAGTTAATATTAAGAGAAAATTTGGGGGGAAACTAGTTTCTCTGTAAGTGTGTGTAGACCACACTTGCCGAGAAGGAAAAAGAATCATAATGTGTTTAGGATTTTCGCCTTTCTTGGTGGAAAAGGATTCATATTTTATATATAATTTATTAATTAATTGTAAATATTTATTAGATGTAGATATATTTTAGTTTCCTATTCTTTAGGGATTTGATTATAGAATACTAACCCTAATGAATATCTTCATTCTTTAGTGTTTATCTTTTTCCTGTAGGACAATCATTGTCATATCTTGAAGGACTCCTACACATCTATAAAAGGAGGAGGAGAGCTCCAGATTATTTACACACTCAGAATATTAAGAGAGACATACAAAGTTCAAGAGTGTTATCTTTTTATGAATATTTTCGTAGGTTGTTGATGTAGGTGCATGTGCGGGCACATCGCAGTCTACATCGTGATTTGTACTTTTTCTAGGATAGACTTGATTCTTCAATAAACGATTCCTTTTCATCTTTGCTGCTTTGTTCAGCGTAGGATCGTCTTCTCAGAGTATCATTAATTCTTAGACAAGTGTTTTAGTATTTAGTGTTTTCATATTTGGTCGCTTCTCTTGATTTTATTGTTTGTAATCGATCTTAAACGTTTTAATAAAGAGAAGTTTTTGTTGTCTACAGCATATTGCTGTAGATGTGTAAATAACTCGTGTTTATTATTTATTCCGCTGCAAATTCTGTTTGTGTGGACTCTGGTGTAACCACATCAGAGCTTACACTGCGTCTTTGTTCTTTATTTTATCTGATATCCTAGCTTCCAAAATTAATATTGTTCATAGGGATTAAGAAGAAAGTGAAAATTATGATTTACTGTGAGCGTAAATAGATGGGAATGAGAGAAAAAAATAGGGCAAAAAATAATACTCTCTCCGTTCCAAGATGTAAGTCATTTTATTATTATTTTTTCCACAAATATTATGAGTTAATATTAGGAGAAAATTTTGGGGAAAACTGGTTTCTCTGTAAGTATGCGTACACCACACTTGCCGAGAAGGAAAAAGAATCATAATGTTTAGGATTTCGCCTTTTTTGGTTGAAAAGGATTTCTATTTTATATATAATTAAGAAGAAAGTAAAAATTATGATGTAGTGTGAGCGTAAATAGCTGGGAATGAGAGAAAAAATAGGGCAAAAAATAATACTCTCTCCGTTCCAAGATGTAAGTCATATTATTATTATTTTTTCCACAGATATTAAGATGAGTTAATATTAAGAGAAAAATTTGGGGGTAACTAATTTATCCATAAGTTATAAAAAGTCTTGTTTTTATAGGGGATAAGGTTTAGGGTTTAGGGTTTAGGATTTAGGGTTTAGGGTTGAAAGTTTGAGGATTGAAAAGTGGACTTTTTATAATTTATGGAGAAACTATAGTTTCCCCCAAAACTAACTCTAATATTAACTCTTTAGTTATTCATAATTACCATAACTTTTGGTGTCATAATATATATCTATAAATATGTAAAAAGAGAGTCTCTATTCCATTCCACATTGCGCCACAAGGAATTATGACGTGGAATTCCATGTGGCATCATCCTATTGCTCAAGCAAATATGCAAAGAGTGAAAAGATAGGTCTCACATTTTAAATTATTTTTAAATCAAATAATCATGTTTTAAATCATCAAATCAAATTTTTAGTCAATTAATAACCTTTTTTTTGACACAATTGCCCTTAATAAGAAATTATTTACACTACAACATTTGTTTATCCATTACACTCATTAATATTCATTTTTTTGTAAACTTTAATGTTCTTTTACTTCTATTCATTTTAATCATGCAAAGATAAATTAATTATTTATATCCAAAAAAATATTATAAAATGCATATGAATTGATAATAGGAATATTAGGAAAGAATTTATCAATATTTCACCTACTTTCTTTTTAATTATAAGTACAAACCAGATCTTTTTTCACCTAATTGTAGTTCCATTTCACAGTGTAACCTTTTAGGTCATCTATTTTTCTTCCTCACTAAGGGGATGGAGAATAAAATGGGTTAAATTGGTGAAGTAGTTACATATTTCTGACACAAAATTTCTATTAAAATATAAAATTGTGTGGTGACTATAATTATGAATATTTTTCTTAGATTGATACTCTCTCCGTCCCAGATTATATGTCCACCTTTTCTTTTTAGTTTGTCCCAGAGAATATATCCACTTTCTATAATGGCAAAGAATCATTACTATTCCTCCAACTCATTCTATCTCCTACTTACTTTTATACTCACAATACCAATCAACTTACTATTCCCTTTCACTCATTCTCTCTCATAGTTTACTTTTATACTTGTAAGTACAGAACGTGGTGTTACCACAAATGCTGCCAACACTGTCCCAGTGTTATCCGACGGACAGTCTGGGAATATATTTGAATATTTGCTTCATAAATAATTGATGTACTAATGTTTAATATTGTTGCAAGTTTAGTGTTTATTTGTAACGACCCCAAAACCCGTCCCTATTTATTTTATATTTTAGGGATTTTAATTTGACATTATGTGTGCATTTTATGTGTTGCATCATATTTTATGATTTGCACATCTTATTTGATTATTTGAGTTAGTCACTTGGTTAGTAGTAACAAGTGTTAAGGGAGTTAATTGATTAAGTTGAAATTATGAGGTCCTTTGTGGAAATATAACTTTAGGGGCTTAATTGCTTAAGATGAAACTAGAGTGACTAAAGTGGAAAATTTGCAAAGATCTTTATAACCTCATTCTTATCCTTGACTTTCACTCCCTACGTTTGCAAAAGAAATTATACTGAGAAAGTTTTCTTCATTTCTTTCTTCCTAGGGCAAGAACAAGAGTAAGTATTCTCCTATTTTGATTTATTTCTTTTTAATTACTTTTCCGTTTTAAAAATTAATTATACCAAAATGATCAGGGCGTTGAATAGGTCATTTCTACCCGATCAAATCATAGTTCTTCGATACTTTTTCCCAAAATAGGTAAGTTACTAAATCCCCTTTAATTGTTAAAATGGTCATATATATTATATGTGACACTTGCAATTGTTAATTTTGTGATTTGAGTAAATTTTGTGATACTTGTTTATTTGGGACAAAGGGAGTATAACCATATTATGGGTGTAGTTATGAAAGGGGAAGGAAGGTTTTTGAGTATGTTGATATCCTGGGTATTGCCTTTGTTTGTTAATAAAAGTATACTCCTACGATTGGGACGGACAACTATAAGCCTGGGAAAGAAATTTGGGTTTGCTGGAATTAGCACCGAGCGCCCGCCTGGTTCTTACGCGCCCGCCCAGATGGGCCTTGCGTGACCGATGTTGGCAGGGTTTGAGGTTCCAAAAATGTTATAGTGAGCGCGCGCCCGGGTGAGAGTGAGCGTCCGCCCGGTCCCCAGTTGGGCGACCGCCCAGGGTGGTTGGGCGACCGCCCAGGCCCCCCGTTGGACAAAAGTTTGTTTAAACCAAATGAGTTAGAAGTCAATCCTTGTCTAGATTTTGGGTCCTAGTATAGAGAACCTAGAAGGGTGTTTTGGGATGCTAAGATTGTAGATAATGGCTTGATTGTGCATGTGTGCAAGATGTGGTTGTGACTTAATATCATTAATAAAGGATTGTGTTGTGACTTAATTTCAATATTTTGAACTCTTTATAAGTAACGTGTTTACATCTTTGTGATGCACTTGTGTGGTTCCCTACTTTGGAATCATGCCCCGTTTGTTGTTTAAGCAAGTATTTATTACTGTGCTTTCCTGTAAAGTCCAGCTGGTACTTCTTGTTGTAATATCGGGCAGTGGTAGGGATTATAATGGCAAACGAGCCAGGTTCATTATAAGGCTTCTACCATTGGTTTCCCATTTTTAACCCCCTTCCTTGGACCAAAGGTTGGGCACTTTGGGTTATGACTTGGTGTCATTTTCCTCCCGTTGTTGTTGTTATTGTTTGGTTCATGAACCCATTTCAGCCCTTTGGTGCTGCTCACTTGACACCTCTCAGATGGTTATATGTTTGATTCGAGAACCTTGGCTCAGTATCCGCTTATGAGTGTTTATCCCGCCTTATGCCTGGTATGATGAGTTGGCTTTGCCTCTCATGTTATGTGCTATGTGAATGTTTATTGACATTGTTCAATTATGAGTATCATTTCAGCATGTAACGTAGTTGCATTTTAGTAGATTACTGAGATTTATTCTCACCCCGTTCCTTGTTTATTTGTTTTCCTTAGATAAAAGAGAGCCCAGGAGATATGTCACTTCACACGGGATGACGTCGTGGTGGTGATTTTGGGTAAGACATTTTGGGACATGTGTTATGTAAAGGCTACATTAAAATGTATAACCTTTTGGGTAGTGTACCCGTGACTTTATCTTGTATCACCTATTTTTGGAACATCTTGGTGATTGTAAATTTTGTAAAAGTGTGTAAGCCCTTGGGGCAAGGTACTTGTGTGTGTAAAATGGTTTGTGTGTGATGAAATCAAAGTTTTTAACTTTGAAGAGTTGGTTATATGAAACTTTTATGAAAGTACATTTCGAAATTTTTTCCTAAAATGTTTTATGACGTCTTCCGTGCGTGTCCCGAACATGGGGCCAAGTAGGACCACGGGTTGGGGTACGACAGTTGGTATCAGAGCTTGGTTGTAGATGGTCTAGAATTTCAAAGTGACCTAGGAAGGTAGTTGTGTATAGAGTGAGTAACGTTGAGTGTCTTATGCAGGTACTTATTGAAAATGGTTGAGACTGAAGGAGATCAGGCTGGTTCTTCAGGGCAAGGGGATGCCAGAAAAGAGGCCCGAATTATGTTTCAAGGGATGTTTGAAGCGGCCATGAAAACTTTAAATGATCAAAGGCCAGGAAGGGAACAAGCACCTCCGAGATATGGGTTTGAACAGTTCCTGAAGATGAAACCAATGGGTTATGAATGAGAACCAGGGGTAACAAAGGTCGAGAGGTGGATAGAATCGATGGAAAAAATATTTGATGTTCTAAGATGTACTGATGAACAACAAATCAGGTTTGCTACCTATAAACTGAGTGGAGCTGCTGAGCACTGGTGGAAAGCTTTGAAAACTAATTGGGATGAGAATCATGTACCCTATACTTAGGAGGATTTTTTGAAGAAGTTCAAGGAACATTTCATTCCCCGGGTAGATCAAGACAAGAAGGAAATTGAGTTTCTTAACTTGGAGCAGAATACAATGTCCATGGCTCAGTACACTGCTAAATTCACGGAGTTATCCAGGTATTGTACTCACCTAGTTACAACTGAAGAAAGGAAGGCAACCAGATTTGTGAAGGGATTAAGAACTGCGATCAAAACTCAACCAGTATCCCAAAAGTTGCAAGAATTTCAGGATCCAGTTGATAGAGCATATCAAGTGGAGCATGATATTGATGAACACAAGAATAAAATGGAATTATCTGGTGCCGGAAGACAAGGAAGACCTCAGCCTCAGCGAGCTGATAATCGGGGAAGTCAAAGAGCATTAGCACAATCTAGAGGGCAACCAATTATCAGAAATCAAGGTAACACCCATGGAAATAAAAGTAGAAGGATTTGTAACTATTTTCAAAAGGAAGGGCACTCTGAAAAACGATGTTGGAAGAAACAGGGTAATTGTTTGAATTGTGGTCAGCTTGGCCATTTTCAAAGGGATTGTCCAAGAGCAAGGAATGTACCATATGGGAGTGGAGCAGGATCATCTCAGGGTCAGAAGAGGGATGCCTCAGGGAAGCCTAAGGTGCAGGGTCGTGTCTTTGCCATCAATCAACAACAGGCTTCAGATTATTCTAATGTGATAGGATGTATAATTTTTGTGTCTAGTTTGAGGGCACGAGCACTTATAGACCCTGGCTCTTCGCATTCTTATGTGTCTGTGCATTTTGCTTCTCGATTGCATGTTTCCTCTGAATCTCTACCTTATATGTTAGGGGTGTCTACTCGTATACGGGAGTGTTTGGTGACTAATAAGGTGTTACGTGGATGTGATGTGCATATTTTGGAGCATGTTTTATTTGCTGATTTAGTTGTTTTGCCATTACAAGATTTTGATATTATCTTGTGAATGGATTGGTTGAGTAAATACCATGCTTCGGTTGATTGTTATAAAAAGGTGGTTACATTTTCTATTCCTAATGTGCCTGAATTTACTTTTGAGGATGCTCCTTTGGGTAAGGGAATTCGTATTATTTCTTATGTGAATGCTAGAAAGTTGTTGCACCGTGGTTGTACAGGGTATATTGGCCAGTGTTCTTGATACTACTAAAAAGTTGCCTGAAGTAGAGGATTTGCATATTGTGAAAGAGTTTCCTGATGTGTTCTCTACTGAGTATTCTATGCCTCCCGATAGGGAGATCGAGTTTTGTATTGATTTACTTCCAGGTACTACCCCGATATCTGAGTCACCTTATAGAATGGCTCCAGCAGAAATAAAAGAGTTAAAAGTTCAATTGCAAGAGTTGCTTGATAGGGGTTTCATCCGACCCAGTGTATCACCGTGGGGAGCTCCTGTATTGTTTGTAAAGAAGAAAGATGGGTCCTTGAGACTATGCATCGACTATAGAAAACTGAATCAGGTGACTGTAAAGAACAAATATCCTTTGCCTCACATTGATGATTTATTTGATCAACTCCAAGGGTCAGTTGTCTTTTCAAAGCTTGACTTGAGGAGTGGGTATCACCAGTTGAAGATTCACTCAGAAGACATTCCTAAGACTGCTTTCCGTAGTAGGTATGGTCATTATGAGTTTATTGTCATGCCTTTTGGGTTAACAAATACTCCAGCTGTTTTCATGGATATGATGAATCGGGTCTTCAAGACTTATCTTGATTATTTTGTGGTTGTGTTTATCGATGACATCCTTGTTTATTCTAAGTCTCGAGAGGAGCATGAGAAACACTTACGAATGGTTCTATCTGTTCTCAGGGAGAAGCAACTGTTTGCAAAGTTCAGTAAATGTGCTTTTTGGCTCGATGAAGTATCTTTTCTTGGGCATGTGGTTTCTAATAGAGGCATATCTGTTGATCCATCTAAAATTGAAGCTATTATGAATTGGAAGAGGCCATAATCAGTTACTGAAATTTGAAGTTTTTTGGGGTTAGCTGGGTACTACAGAAGATTCATTGAAGGGTTTTCTAAAATTGCAACACCATTGACTCAGTTGACTCGAAATAATGTGCCATATGTGTGGGATGACAAATGACAAGTTAGTTTTGAAGAGCTAAAGAAGAGGTTGACCACTGCTCCTATTCTTGCACTGCCTAATGGGAATGATGACTTGGTGATTTATAGTGATGCTTCAAAAGAAGGCTTGGGTTGTGTTCTGATGCAAAGTGGGAAGGTAATTCCGTATGCTTCAAGGATGTTAACACCTTGTGAGCAGAATTATCCGACCCATGACATGGAGCTTGCAGCTATTGTTTTTGCGTTACACAAATGGAAGCATTATCTATATGGAGCAAAGTTTGAGATTTTCACAGATCATCAGAGTTTGAAGTATCTTTTCTCCCAGAAAGAGTTGAACAGACAGCGTAGATGGATGGAGCTGTTGAAGGATTATGATTGCACCATTTCTTATCATCCGGGCAAGGCAAATGTGGTAGCCGATGCTATAAGTAAGAAGTCTTATGTAGCTTCATTGATGGTACGGGAATGGAAGATGTTGGAAGATGCTCATGATTGGGGTCCTTATGAGTTGAGGCATGGGGCTGTATTTGCGAATATTAGAGTATTACCAACTTTAATTCAATAGATAAAGGATGCTCAGAAAGATGACCCCGAGTTAGTGAAGATAGTGGGAAAAATAAAAAATGGAAGATTTGAAGACTTTTCTCTCAGTTCTGAAGGGGTATTGACTTTCAGAGGTCGATTGTGTATGCCTAGTGTTGATGGGATTAAACTTCAAGTTCTCGAGGAAGGCCATAAGTCAAGGTATACTATTCATCCCGGGAGTACCAAAATGTATCAAGATTTAAAGCAACACTTTTGGTGGAACAACATGAAGAAGGAGATAGCGGATTATGTGTCGAAGTGTTTGACTTGTCAACAAGTGAAAGCTGAACATCAAAGACCCGCAGGTTTGCTTCAACCTTTAGAAATACCGGAATGGAAATGGGAACATGTTACTATGGACTTTGTGTCAGGGTTACCTCGTACTCGGAGAAGGCATGATGCCGTTTGGGTGGTTGTGGATAGATTGACAAAGTCTTCTCATTTCTTGCCTATTGAGATGGGTTATTCGATGGAAAAGCTTGTTACCTTGTATATTAATGAGATTGTGAAGCTGCACGGAGTTCCTGTTAGCATTGTTTCTGATCGTGATCCTAGATTCACTTCTCGGTTTTGGCAAGCATTTCAGAAGGCTTTGGGTTCAGAGTTGAGGTTTAGTACTGCTTTTCATCCTCAAACAGATGGTCAGTCAGAAAGAACTATTCAGATTCTTGAGGACATGTTGAGGGCTTGTTCAGTTTATTTCTCAGATTCTTGGGATATTCATTTCCCTCTTGTGGAATTTGCTTATAATAATAGTTTTCAGTCGAGTATTGGGATGGCTCCTTATGAAGCATTGTATGGGAGAAAATGTCGTTCACCTATTTGTTGGGATGAAGTTGGGGAAGCAAGGATTTGGGGTGTTGACATGGTTAATGATTCAGCTGAAAATGTTAAGCTTATTCGGGATCGATTGACTACTGCCCAGAGTCGACAGAAGAGTTATACAGATCACCGGAGGCAAGACATTGAGTTTAAAAAGGGTGACTTTGTGTTTTTGAATGTTTCTCCAAAGGTGGGAATTAAAAGATATGGGAAGAAAGGGAAACTTGCTCCAAGGTTCGTAGGGCCTTTTGAGATTTTAGAAAGGGTTGGAGATCGAGCTTATCGTCTTGCATTACCTCCTTCTCTTGACAAGATTCATAATGTTTTTCATGTTTCAATGCTTCAAAAGTATGTGTATGATCCATCTCATGTGTTATCTGAGATACCCGAGGATATTGAACCAAGTATGTCCTATGAGGAGCATCCAGTTCAAGTGATTGATTCTAAAGTTCAAGAATTGAGAACTAAAAGTATTCCTCTTGTTAGAGTTGTGTGGAGAAACTTTAATGTTAAAGAATCTACTTGGGAGTTTCGGAAGGAAATGGAAAGGACATACCCTTGGTTGTTTGATTCGTTTGGTAAGTTACCCTAAAATTCGGGACGCATTTTCTTTAAGGGGGAGTGATTGTAACGACCCCAAAAACCGTCCCTATTTATTTATATTTTTGGGGATTTTAATTTGACATTATGTGTGAATTTTATGTGTTGCATCACATTTTATGATTTGCACATCTTATTTGATTATTTGAGTTAGTCACTTGGTTAGTAGTAACAAGTGTTAAGGGAGTTAATTGATTAAGTTGAAATTATGGGGTCCTTTGTGGAAATATAACTTTAGGGGCTTAATTGCTTAAGATGAAACTAGAGTGACTAAAGTGGAAAATTTGCAAAGATCTTTATAACTTCATTCTTATCCTTGACTTTCACTCCCTACGTTTGCAAAAGAAATTATACCGAGAAAGCTTTCTTCATTTCTTTCTTCCTAGGGCAAGAACAAGAGTAAGTATTCTCCTATTTTGATTTATTTCTTTTTAATTACTTTTCTGTTTTAAAAATTAATTATACCAAAATGATCAGGGCGTTGAATAGGTCATTTCTACCCGATCAAATCATAGTTCTTCGATACTTTTTCCCGAAATAGGTAAGTTACTAAATCCCCTTTAAATGTTAAAATGGTCATATATATTATATGTGACACTTGCAATTGTTAATTTTGTGATTTGAGTAAATTTTGTGATACTTGTTTATTTGGGACAAAGAGAGTATAACCATGTTATGTGTGTGGTTATGAAAGGGGAAGGAAGCTTTTTGAGTATGTTGATATCCTGGGTATTGTTGGGTTTCCAAGTGACATGCGCAGCGGAATTAAGCATTTAAAATTTTAAGAAACCCAAAGCCATGGATCCGTTCATACGATTAAATCAAATATAACAAGATGAATAGAGGAATAACTAACCCTTGATGGCTATCAAATTTTCTCTTGGTCTTTGGTGGAGATTTGAAGACTTGATCACGATCACAAAGTTTGAACACGAACTTTGAAGACGATGATTTTCACCCTCTAGCGGTATCCACACTTCGAACGAATATCAAAGGAACTTCTTCGATCTTGGTTGCTAGACCAATAATTGTAAAACACGTTTTCACAATTTAATAAAGAACTATATGGAATTTATTTGTGAATTATTTTGTTCCTCAATCAATGATATCTTAGAACAAAATAAAATCTCTCTCAAACTCTTTGAGACTCACAAAAGCACTACTGAATATGGTCTGGCGGAATTGGGGTTTTTATACACAATTAAGACCTATTCCAAATAGGAATCTTGTGCCAAAAACCTTCCTAAATCGAATTAGGAATAATTCTGCCGCCAGACCGAGCGCCCGCCCGGTACCACCCGAGCGCCCGCTCATTTGGGCAGAAGGTCAAGGCCTTTTCCGGCTTATTCAGGCGCCCGCCTGGTTCAACCCAAGCGCCCGCTTGGTTGACCAGGAGGCCCAGAATAATTCCAGAAATTCCCTTGAGGTCCTTCGACCCTAAATTCCAATACAGTCCTTTTTTATTTAAGATTCGTTCTATTGTGTGTGACCCTCTAAGATTATACTAAGTTGGCAATGGGTTCAAACATGATCCCATAAGATATGATTAGGTTCTAGCAAACCGTCATACCTACCCAAATAGTATAACTAGATACAAGTTCGCATTCCTTTAGAATATGTCACAATCCCTTTGTCCACGATGTCATTGAACACAAGTCATGGTCAAACAGTCAACTTGTCTTGTTCAATACTTTCTCGATTCCGAATATGTTGATAATTCAAATGCTATTGATCAAATCAATCCATTTTAGTCCGGCCGAACATTTCATCAACATCATTCCTTCGAGGGGCCCAAGCTTGACATCTCTCCGTGGAGGGACAAATCCATTTAGCTTATTATTCTTCGCAACGGGAATCCGATTATGCCAATCATACCCTTTATAACTACCGTGTTAAGGTAGCGTTTGAATATGTCAAACACAACGTTCATCAAGTGGAAGACTATAATAACTTCATGTCTAAGGATTCAAATGACATAACTAATATGAGATATATGTTAGACATAGACCATGACATAAATCTCATACAGCGGGTCATGTCCAGTACCTTGTTCCAAACAAGTACCCATAAATCTAACATGATCATCCCATGATCATTTAGCCTTTATACTAGTGCTTAACAAGTACTAGGGACGGAGATTATTATAAGTAAACATGGACAATAATAATAATCAAAACATCTTTTTATTGATATGAAATAAATGATAACAATTACAACGTTTATTAAACGTGCCTAGGGCACCACTACCAACAATCTCCCACTTGCCCTAGGCCCTATTTCCCATGTATCTAATACCCATGGACCTAACATGACCATCATGTTTAGCTTGTGGAAGTCCCTTTGTTAGCGGGTCCGCAACATTGTCATCAGTAGGTACTCTGCATATATTTACGTCTCCCCTATCAACGATCTCTCGAATGATATGAAAACGCCTAAGTATGTGTTTGGATTTTTGATATGCTCTTGGTTCCTTTGCTTGAGCAATAGCACCATTATTATCACAATAAAGGTCTATTGGATTAGCAATACTAGGAACCACTTCAAGTTCAGTTATGAACTTCTTAATCCAAACAGCTTCCTTTCCAGCATCCGATGCAGCAATATACTCAGCTTCTGTTGTAGAGTCAGCGGTTGTACTTTGCTTGGAACTCTTCCAGCTTACAGCTCCACCATTTAACATAAACACAAAACCCGATTGCGATCGGCTATCATCTTTGTCGGTTTGGAAGCTTGCATCCGTGTAAGCATTTACGACAAGATCATCTTCCATTCCTCCATAGACCAAAAAGAAGTCTTTAGTTCTTCTCAAGTACTTAAGAATCGCTTTTACAGCTATCCAGTGATTTTCGCCAGGGTCGGATTGGTATCTACTTGTCATGCTCAAAGCATAAGATACATTCGGCCTAGTACAAATCATGGCATACATGATGGACCCAATTGCCGAAGCATATGGAACATCATTCATTTTCTCACGCTCATCGTTTGTCTTAGGACATTGAGTCTTGCTTAGAGAAACTCCATGTAACACGGGCAAGGTGCCTCTCTTAGAATTTTCCATACGGAATCTTCTAATGACCTTGTCAATGTATGTACTTTGGCTTAAACCAAGTAGCCTCCTTGATCTATCTCTATAGATCTTAATGCCAAGAATATATGCGGCTTCACCCATATCTTTCATTGCAAAACACTTTCCTAACCAAGTCTTCACAGACTGAAGTGTAGGAATGTCGTTTCCAATGAGCAATATGTCATCCACATATAAAATAAGGAATAGCACTATGCTCCCACTAATCTTCTTGTATACACAAGGCTCATCTTCGTTCTTGATGAAACCAAACTCTTTGACCGATTCATCAAAACGGAGATTCCAACTCCTAGAAGCTTGCTTCAATCCATAGATGGATCTCTGCAATTTGCATACCTTAGAATCTTGTTCAAAACCTTCTGGTTGTGTCATATACACATCCTCTTGAAGTTTTCCATTCAGAAAAGCGGTTTTGACGTCCATCTGCCATATTTCATAGTCATGATATGCGGCAATGGCAAGAAAAATTCTTATAGACTTGATCATTGCTACGGGTGAAAAGGTCTCCTCATAGTCAATACCATGAACTTGCCTATAACCCTTCGCTACAAGCCTAGCTTTGTAAGTATGCACCTTCCCATCCATGTCAGTCTTCTTCTTGAAGAACCATTTGCATCCTATGGTTTTTACACTTTCGGGCGCATCAATCAAATTCCAAACTTGATTGTCTTGCATGGATTGTAATTCGGATTCCATGGCTCCAAGCCACTTTTCCGAATCAGGAGAAGACATCGCCTCTTGGTAGGTTGACGGTTCGTCATTCTCAATGATTTCTACCTCATTACTATCCGTTACGAGAAATCCATATCTCTCGGGCTCGGATCGTAACCTACTAGATCTGTGAGTTACTTGTGTATTTTGAACAGGTTCCACAACTCCTTGTGGTTCTTGTTCTTGTTCCACTATTGGTTTAATGTTATTTTCTGGGTCTCGAATTTCTTCAAGATTTATTTTACTCCCACTGATTTCTTTGGAGAGAAACTCTTTCTCTAGAAAGACATCAGTTCGGGCAACAAACACTTTGTTGTCCTCACGGTTGTAAAAGTAATATCCTCTAGTTTCCTTAGGATATCCCACGAAAATACATTTATCAGATTTGTGTGCAAGTTTGTCTGAGACAAGTCTTTTGACAAAAGCTCCGCAACCCCAAATCTTTATGAAAGACAGACAAGGCTTCTTTCCGCTCCACATCTCATATGGAGTCTTTTGAACCGATTTAGTTGGAACACGATTTAGTGTGAAAGCAGCGGTTTCTAGGGCATAACCCCAAAAGGATATTGGAAGATCAACTAGACTCATCATTGATCGAACCATGTCTAACAAGGTCCGATTCCTCCTCTCGGACACACCATTCCATTGTGGTGTTCCGGGTGGAGTCAATTGTGAAACTATTCCACAATTCTTTAGATGATCATCAAATTCTTGACTCAAGTATTCTCCACCACGATCTGATCGAAGTGCCTTGATACTTTTGCCAAGTTGTTTTTCTACTTCATTTTGAAATATTCTAAATATCTCAAATTCTTCACTCTTATGTTTCATTAGGTAAACATACCCAAATCTACTATAATCATCAGTGAAGGTTATGAAGTATTGAAATCCTCCCCTAGCATTGCTACTTAATGGTCCGAATACATCAGAATGTATCAACCCCAATAAGTCGCTTCCCCTTTCACCCATCTTGGTAAAAGGTGTCTTAGTCATTTTTCAAAGAAGACACGACTCACAAGTGTCATATGACTCGAGGTCACATGAACCTAAAAGTCCGTCCCCATGGAGCTTTGAGATACACTTCTCATTAATATGACCAAGACGGCAATGCCACAAATAAGTATTATTTACTTCATTAGGTTTAGATTTCTTATTTACATGATAGACATTGTCATTATTTTCATTCTTGACATCCAAGATATAAAGGCCATTAAATGAATTAGCAATACCATAAAGCACATCATTTAAATAAATAGAAAATTTCTTATTCTCAATAAGAAACTTAAAACCTTCATTATCCAAACAAGAAATTGAAATAATATTTCTGCTTAAATCCGGAACATAATAACAATTGTTCAAAACAAGAATTAATCCGGAAGGTAAAGTGACTTCATAAGTCCCTACGGCTAATGCAGCAACTCTTGCTCAATTTCCCACGCGTAGATCTACTTCACCTTCTTTAAGCAGTCTCCTATTCTTTAGTCCCTGCACATTTAGACAAATGTGAGAACCACATCCGGTATCCAATACCCAAGAATCAGTGGTAGAAAGGAGAATATCTATCATATAGATACCTGAAGTCGACGCAGCCTTGCTGCTCTTCTTCTTCTTTTGCTATTCCAAGAAAGCCTTGCAATTACGTTTCCAATGACCAATTTCTTGACAATGGAAACAGATTGCATCCTTTTGTGAATCAGGTTTTGCCTCAGAAGCCTTGGCAACCTTTGCCTTGCTTATTTTGGGTTTGACAACTTTCTTACTCTTTCCTTTGGCACTAGCCTTCTTCCCATCATGAACCAAAAGCACGGGAGAACCTTTCTCCACAATTTTCATCTCTGCAGTTTTAAGCATCCCATGCAACTCAGAGAGATTCTTATCCATTCCATGCATGTTATAATTCATCACAAACTGATTATAACTTTTAGGCAATGAATTAAGAATGAGATCCGTGGCTAGCTCCAATGGAATTGGATAGCCAAGTTTCTCAAGGTGCTCTACATAACCTTTCATTTTAAGAAAGTGAGGACTCACTTGTTGCCCTTCATTCATTTTGCAAGTAGTGAATGCAACAATGGTCTTGTACCTCTCTTGCCTAGCTTGCACTTGAAACATGGTTCTCAACTCCACGCCTATCTCATAGGCTTCCAAATGTTCCAAACTTTGTTGGAGTTTTGAACACATAGCAGCAAGCATGAGACAACTTACATCTCTAGAATCATTACGATATTTCTTGTAATTGTCTCTTTCTGCCCTAGGGGCAGTAGGGGGTGGTTCAGTGGGGAGAGGCCCATCGAGAATGTATAACTTATCTTCTTGCCTAAGAATGATTCTTATGCTACGGATCCAATCCATAAAGTTAGTACCATTCTCTTCGAGCTTATCCTTCTCAAGGATCGATCGCAACGACATTGATTGAGTGTTATTAGTCATTATCTACAAATATGCAAAATTTCCAAAATTTAATAAGTACCGGTTTTCATTAAAGAGATAAATAATGTATTTTTCAAACAAAATACTCCCACTAAATTATATAACTTCCATATACATCCAATGTATAATATAATTTAATCGGGCTAAGATCCAACTTTAATTTAACTTTTGAGTCCACGGAGGCGGACCGCTTAAAAACTAAATTAATTAGGTAGACAATCATGTCAATCATATCCCATATGATTCTTAGATCCTTTTTTATGAGATTCTTTGAGAAATCCAATTTCAAAAAGCATGTTTAATCTCATCTTTTGCCTAGGCCCAAAACCGTTTTGACGCCTAATTAAGTCCAACCATTTTAAACGTATAGGAACCATTCAATTTAATGCACCTTGCGGAGGCAAGCCCACATTAAATTAATAAACCTCATCTTGCTCATACATGAATAAAATCAATGCACTTCACGGAGGCGAACCCACATCAAAATCACGCATATATAACCAAGTGTTTTAATCATGGCATGGCAAAGAAGGATTTAAAACTTTCTTTGAAGGTTCATCACATATAGCATATAACACATTTATGAGCACATAATATAAACATGTTACACATCATGTTTAGCCACTAAATTAATCTCTATTAATTTAAGCATGATATTTATGTGTCATTAGTTTTTCTATAATTATGAGGATGAGACTATTTCAACTTTGGTTATTATCTCCAAATCAAGACAACAAGAAGTGCGGTCTAACTAAGCCATTAGGCAACCACAATCCCGCACTAATTCAAGAAACCAAGAAAGTAGTCCATGTGGCCGAAACTAAGCAATAGATGGTCTCGATGAACGTAGGCCAATTGCATTCACAATTCCACATGGATCTCCAATCATTGAATCAAGAACTTTGTTTCTCAATTTTAGCAATTATGAACTCTTCATAATTCTAACTTCGTTTTATCTTTGAAACTTTGATTGCGATCAATTTTGGGAAACACAATCTCGATGAACGCAGATTAGCCATCCAAAACTTGAACCAATCTAGGAATCACAAGACTAAAACAAATAGGAAAATCAAACCCCAAAATCCACACACAAACCAACTACCCAAAACCCATTCCAGATCAGCAAGTCTGGACGGTTCTGTTACTGTTTTTGCTGAATTTATCGAAAATTCAATATTCAGATTTTACCAAAATCAGAACAGATTTTGACCAGCGAGCGCCCGCCTGGTCAAGACCGGGCGCGCGCCTGAATGGTCAGAATGGCACTGAATTTTAAAGTTCGAAAAATCTGTCTCAAAATTATTTCTTCCCCGATTATTAAAACTTTGATCCAATCAAAAATTAATAATCGAAATAATTTAGAATCCACCATAATAATTATTGCGATTGAATCGTGTGATTAAAGTTGAAAACAATAAACCACATAAAATCACATAACATAAACATCATATAATCCAATATTCATATCATGCTTGGCACATAAACAATTTATATACACACAACATGATCCAAGTATTGAATTAATCAACATGAACGGGGCTCTGATACCACTGTTGGGTTTCCAAGTGACATGCGCAGCGGAATTAAGCATTTAAAATTTTAAGAAACCCAAAGCCATGGATCCGTTTATACGATTAAATCAAATACAACAAGATGAATAGAGGAATAACTAACCCTTGATGGCTATCAAATTTTCTCTTGGTCTTTGGTGGAGATTTGAAGACTTGATCACGATCACAAAGTTTGAACACGAACTTTGAAGATGATGATTTTCACCCTCTAGCGGTATCCACACTTCGAACGAATATCAAAGGAACTTCTTCGATCTTGGTTGCTAGACCAATAATTGTAAAACACGTTTTCACAATTTAATAAAGAACTATATGGAATTTATTTGTGAATTATTTTGTTCCTCAATCAATGATATCTTAGAACAAAATAAAATATCTCTCAAACTCTTTGAGACTCACAAAAGCACTACTGAATATGGTTTGACCGAATTGGGGTTTTTATACACAATTAAGACCTATTCCAAATAGGAATCTTGTGCCAAAAACCTTCCTAAATCGAATTAGGAATAATTCTGCCGCCAGACCGAGCGCCCGCCCGGTACCACCCGAGCGCCCGCTCATTTGGGCAGAAGGTCAAGGCCTTTTCCGGCTTATTCAGGCGCCCGCCTGGTTCAACCCAAGCGCCCGCTTGGTTGACCAGGAGGCCCAGAATAATTCCAGAAATTCCCTTGAGGTCCTTCGACCCTAAATTCCAATACAGTCCTTTTTTATTTAAGATTCGTTCTATTGTGTGTGACCCTCTAAGATTATACTAAGTTGGCAATGGGTTCAAACATGATCCCATAAGATATGATTAGGTTATAGCAAACCGTCATACCTACCCAAATAGTATAACTAGATACAAGTTCGCATTCCTTTAGAATATGTCACAATCCTTTTGTCCACGATGTCATTGAACACAAGTCATGGTCAAACAGTCAACTTGTCTTGTTCAATACTTTCTCGATTCCGAATATGTTGATAATTCAAATGCTATTGATCCAATCAATCCATTTTAGTCCGGCCGAACATTTCATCAACATCATTCCTTCGAGGGGCCCAAGCTTGACATCTCTCCGTGGAGGGACAAATCCATTTAGCTTATTATTCTTCCCAACGGGAATCCGATTATGCCAATCATACCCTTTATAACTACCGTGTTAAGGTAGCGTTTGAATATGTCAAACACAACGTTCATCAAGTGGAAGACTATAATAACTTCATGTCTAAGGATTCAAATGACATAACTAATATGAGATATATGTTAGACATAGACCATGACATAAATCTCATACAGCGGGTCATTTCCAGTACCTTGTTCCAAACAAGTACCCATAAATCTAACATGATCATCCCATGATCATTTAGCCTTTATACTAGTGCTTAACAAGTACTAGGGACGGAGATTATTATAAGTAAACATGGACAATAATAATAATCAAAACATCTCTTTATTGATATGAAATAAATAATAACAATTACAACGTTTATTAAACGTGCCTAGGGCACCACTACCAATAGGTATTGCCTTTGTTTGTTAATAAAAGTATACTCCTACGATTGGGACGAACAACTATAAGCCTGGGAAAGAAATTTGGGTTTGCTGGAATTAGCATCGAGCGCCCGCCTGCTAACCGACCGAGCGCCCGCCTGGTCCTTGCGCGCCCGCCCAGATGGGCCTTGCGCGACCGTGCATGTTAGCAGGGTTTGAGGTTCCAAAAATTTTATAGTGAGCTCGCGCCCGGGTGAGAGTGAGCGTCCGCCCGGTCCCCTGTTGGGCGACCGCCCAGGGTGGTTGGGCGACCGCCCAGGCCCCCTGTTGGACAAAAGTTTGTTTAAACCAAATGAGTTAGAAGTCAATCCTTGTCTAGATTTTGGGTCCTAGTGTAGAGCACCTAGAGGGGTGTTTTAGGATGCTAAGATTGTAGATAATGGCTTTATTGTTCATGTGTGCAAGATGTGGTTGTGACTTAATGTCATTAATAAAGGATTGTGTTGTGACTTAATTTCAATATTGTGAACTCTTTATGAGTAACGTGTTTACATCTTTGTGATGCACTTGTGTGGTTCCCTACTTTGGAATCATGCCCCGTTTGTTGTTTAAGCAAGTATTTATTACTGTGCTTTCGTGTAAAGTCCAGTTGGTACTTCTTGTTGTAATATCGGGCAGTGGTAGGGATTATAATGGCACACGAGCCAAGTTCATTGTAAGGCTTCTACCATTGGTTTCCCATTTTTAACCCCCTTCCTTGGGCCAAAGGTTGGGCACTTTGGGTTATGACTTGGTGTCATTTTCCCCCCGTTGTTGTTTGTTGTTATTGTTTGGTTCATGAACCCGTTTCAGCCCTTTGGTGCTGCTCAGTTGATACTTCTCAGATGGTTATACGTTTGATTCGAGAACCTTGGCTCAGTATCTGCTTATGAGTGTTTATTCCCGCCTTATGTGTGGTATGATGAGTTGGCTTTGCCTCTCATGTTATGTGCTATGTGAATGTTTATTGACATTGTTCAATTACGAGTATCATTTCAGCATGTAACGTAGTTGCATTTTAGTAGCTTACTGAGATTTATTCTCACCCCGTTCCTTGTTTTTTTGTTTTCCTTAGATAAAGGAGAGCCCAGGGGATAGGTCACTTCACAAGGGAGGACGTCGTGGTGGTGATTTTGGGTAAGACATTTTGGGACATGTGTTATGTAAAGGCTACATTATGTAAATGTATAACCTTTTGGGTAGTGTACCCGTGACTTCATCTTGTATCACCTATTTTTGGAACATGTTGGTGATTGTAAATTTTGTAAAAGTGTGTAAGCCCTTGGGGCAAGGTACTTGTGTTTGTAAAATGGTTTGTGTGTGATGAAATCAAAGTTTTCAACTTTGAAGAGTTGGTTATATGAAACTTTTATGAAAGTACATTTCGAAAAAATTTCCTAAAATGTTTTATGACGTCTTCTGTGCGTGTCCCGAACGTGGGGCCAAATAGGACCACGGGTTGGGGTACGACATTATTGTTGGTCCAATTTTCAGGTATACTATGGTTGAGATGCTAGAATAATGCAAGGAAGGTAAAAGAAGAATGGATAAAACTGGATTTTATTTATAAACATGTGGGATTTAGATCAACAAGAAAAACATGGAAATTGACCCATTCAAAGGGCTGATTGTTGATCAAGAATGTACAAGGCGTGGATAGCTAGAAGGTACAAGAAGGCTAAGCATTAACTTGGGCACAAAGAGTTGGTTCCTACATTTTAGGAAATATGGAGAATAACCTCCCCAAGTTCAGCCACTCCACTCCACCACTCCTCCACGTTTTTATCCACTCTCCCAGCCATTATTGAAGTATTCCCAAGTACTTCAAGCCTATAAATAGCAAGGAGAATGAAGATTGAAGACACAACACTTGAAGCTACTTCAACACACATTCTTACATAAGAAAAACCTATACACTCATTGGTTTCGATAAACCCCGTCTTCCCAAACCTATTTCCATTCTTATAATCTTTGATTGTAAGTTTGTCTTGGCTAGGATAGGGTCTCGTGTATAGACTTAGTCGTTCCATAAAGCTTAAATTGTAATAGCAATAGGGAACTCTCGGCCTTGTACTTTAATTCATATTATTAGTAAAGAATTCGCCTTTTGAGGCATCCCTCAAGATATATAATTTATATATCTTGAGAAAAATAATTCTTGTGTTTTGATTCCGCTGCAAACTCTTTTCAGAAACTGTTTTCTGCTCGTGTGTGTAAAGTGTTGACCGAAGTGTTATCGTTGCTCTGTCAACACCTTTGATAACACTTTCATTCCAGTAAGCCATCGACTTGCTTTTTCAATACTCACAACACTTATATCACTACAACCATTTCTTAATCTCCGTGCAAATGAGAGGGTGGACATATACTCTGGGACGAAGGGAGTATTTATTATTATTAAATTAAATGGCGAATTCATTACAAATGATACTCCCTCCGTCCCAGAAAGATGGTCCACTTTTTTTGATAGTCAATACAAGTGAACTTTGACTAAATATAAATGTCAATCTAACCATCCTTGTGAAATACTAAAACTTGTTATTGATTAATCATCAAGTGGTTTATCAATGACAAATTTTAAAATTTCATTGGGATGATTAGATTGATAATAATATTTTGTCAAAGTTCACATGTGTTGACCGTCAAAAATCCAAAGTGGATTATCTTTCTGGGACAGAGGGAGTATTTTATAAGATTTAAAACGTTAGACAATATTAGACAATATGTTGTCGAATCCTAATTACAAAATCAATTTTAATATTAGGATGAATACCTTTAATTTTTTCTTTTGTATAAAAATAATGAAAAGTAATCTTATTGTATAAGTTTTTTTTTTTTTTTTTTTTTAGTAGGGAGAAAGGAAAAAAACAATATCAATATAAAATGAATTAAGAGTAATTTTGACATGTGTTTTCATTTATATCTTTTATATGGTTGATCTTACTATGCCCAGTCGAGTATCGGCGGGCTACAAACTAATATATATAAAGGCTCAAGTCATTAGAGCCCATTTCTATTTCAGTATCCCTCCAAAACTCTAACCTGAACTATATATTGGTCAGATACATTAGCTCCAATTTTAATTATCAAAAATATAAATATTATAAACCTAAAAAGACCCCTTTCTCGATTTCTCTCTTGTCATTAATAAGTCCCAGCATAATGAGTACCAACATTAATAGTTTAATAGACAAATTAATTGATACATTTGCATTGGGTTATGCTGTTTACACATATTTTTTGTTAAAAATTGTGAAAAGCCTAAAAGTTTTAACAACCAATTAATTATGGGAAGGTTGTTACATACACATCATTTATTTTTATTAATTTTCCTCCGGATTTTATTTTTTAAATATTACTGGATAAACCAATTGTTAGCATAGAAATGTCAATTCAAAACATTACATTTCCTAATTGTACAAACGAATCTGCAAAAATATATTTTGATATTTATATCTAATCTAATGTACATATCTAATCTTTTTTTACCCAACTCTAGACTAAATTTTTACTAATCTATTGATGTACGTTCCATTTTTTTCTTCTAAATGGAGTCATCAATGTTTTTTAATCAGATCATTATCATAGTATCTTTAACTTTTTGAAAAATTAAAATTGGGAGACAATCCCTAATTAATGAATCCAATCTTCCTTCTTCTATCGATCTCATCCCACCCACCCTTCTCTCCTTTAACATAATAATAGTTTTGTTTGTTGAAAGAATATAATTATAATATACTCCTTCCGTCCATGAGTATATGTCCATCTTTCTTTTTTAGTTCGTCCCAAAGTATATGTCCACTTCCAAAAATGGCAAAAAATCTTTACTATTCATTCCACTCATTCTCTCTCATACTTTACTTTTATACTCACAAGACCTATCAACTTACTATACCCTCCTACTCATTATCTCTCTTACTTTACTTTTATACCACAATACTTACATCACTTCCACCATTTCTTAATCTCCGTGTAAATGGGAGGGTTGACATATAATTTGTGACGGAGGGAGTATAATATACTATTTTGAAATAATGATTAGATGAAATCTGAATACTACAACTTTTTTTCTTCAAATAACAATGAGTGAGAGGAAAGAGTAAATGGTAAATTTTGAGGAAGTTTGGTTGATTTCTGTGTGTGTGTATATATATATATATATATATATATATATATATATATATATATGTATATGCTCAAATTTATATAGCACTTTTTATAGTTTTTCCTTCCGAAATTTCCTAAAAGCTGAAATTTTAGTGTCTTATTGAACCATATTTTTTTAAGAGTAAAACTACAAGTTTAAGTTTCAATGAGTGTTATTTAGGTTAACTTATACAAATAAACAAATTGGTAAATAAAAATCATGGGAAAGAATTTTTAAAAACTAAGATAATTAATTTAAGTTGTTATTTTTCAAATGTTACTTTCTTTTAAAAAATATAATCAAAATACTCAAAAATAAAAATATTCTGGAAAAACACTATTACATTTCAGTATAACGATAATTACATTTATTATTGTTAGTGTTACACGTATTTATAGTTAGTATTACAGTTGAAAGATGAGTAAAATGAGTTATTTTTTTGTAAAACTGGTGTTACGTTTACTTATAAACAATGTTACTTTATAAGTAACACAGTTGTTACATTTAGTTGTACTAAGACTATGAGCAATGGTTTCATACACCAAAAAAAATTCAACACCCACTTTTAACACTTTATCCTATCCACCTCATCTTTCATACACCCCTTTCATACAACCCCCCTACAATGGTTAGTTGGAAAAAAAAAATCATCTCCCTCCCACTCATCATTCTATACCCCACTACTTTATATTATTTTTATTTTTTTATATATTCTTTATTTTTATGATTAGTAAAAAATAATAATTATTATTATTATTTATAATTAAAATAATATTTTACACTAAATTAATTCTTTTTGGCAATTAAATAATTAGATAAATGACGATAATTATTATTCAAAATAAGAAAAGTTACAATACACTTAGCTCGCGACATAATTAATGAAAGACAATAAAATTATTAAATCACACATGGTTTCCGAATTTTGCCCATATGTGCTTGACTAGATCCTTCTGCAATTGTTGATGAACTCTTGAATCACGCATTTCCGATCTAGTACGCACATGCTCTGCAAATGCAGGTAGTACCTCAGTCGAGAATGGTTGTTGTGTACTAGACCCACTTGCCTCGGGTTGTTGTGAAGTAGACCCTCTTGCCTCGGGTTGAAAGTCTTTCCAATTTTGAGAATAAGTATGCCGTTCATCCTTAACAATCATATTATGTAATATGATACATGACCTCATGATGATAGCCAAGTCGTCTATCTCCCACATTCGAGCTGGTTCTCGAATGATTTTAAATCGAGCTTGGAGCACTCCGAATGCACGTTCTATATCCTTTCGACATCCCTCTTGAAAATTCGCAAATAGCTTATCTTCCTCACTTTGAGGAAGTCTAACTGATTTGACGAAAGTCGGATAAGAAGGGTATATACCGTCAGCAAGATAATACGCCATATTATATTGACGTTGATTCACATAGAAATTAACCCGTGGAGCTTTTCCTTGTTCAACATCATCGAACAATGGCGATCGATCGAGCACATTTATATCGTTCAATGTGCCCGGACATCCGAAAAAGGAATGCCAGATCCACAAATCATGAGTGGCAACTGCTTCAAGTATAACACTCGTGGTTCCCTTATCACCTCTAGTAAACTGACATTCCCAAGCAGTTGGACAATTTTTCCATTCCCAGTGCATGCAATCAACGCTCCCGATCATCCCTGGAAATCCCCGCTGCTCACTAATTTCAAGTATACTTCACACGTCATCTTCAGTTGGGGCTCGCAAGTACTCTTGCTCATACAATTGAATGACCCCTTTGCAAAATCGACGTAACGTCTCCAACGCTGTAGTGCCTCCTATCTTTATGTATTCATCGATAGCATCGGCGGACATACCAAGTTTCCTTCTGTAGGAAGAAAGAAATAAGAGATTGTGATTTTTTGTTGTAGGAAGAAGGAAAGAAGAGATTGTGATTTTTTGTTGTAGGAAGAATGAAAGAAGAGAGTGTAATTTATAAGAAATTGTGTGGTTGAGGTTGACGGACATGAAGCAATAATTCAACCGAGTTAATTAAAAGATAAGAAGTTGTGTGGTTAAGGTTGACGGACATGAAATAAGAATGAAACCGAGTTAATTAAAGATAAGAAATTGTGTGGTTGATGTTGACGGACATGAAGCAATAATTCAACCGAGTTAATTAAAAGATAAAATTACAATAATTCAAGTTGAGTGGTAGAAAACACACGGTAAAGTAGAAAACACACATTATTACAGACAATCTTTAAAATAGCTCGTTAGACAACATTTCAAACATCCTTTGTTGTTGTTCATCCCGATTATCCTTCATACTTAACTTCACCCATACTTTCATTTTTTTAGCCCGAGCAATTTCTTGTTGAATGTTGTTTGATTCCTCTTGTTGGGTGGATATCTTGTCCAATCGTTCCCAATCGATCTGTTTCATGGTTTGATATTTTGTCCACCCTTCCTTTACCGGGCTCAAGCCTACGCTTTGATTTTTCTTTTTACCCTTTTTCTTAGTTGAATCCCTTCCCATAGGACGAGGAATGGATCCAACTGAGTTTGAATCACTTCCGTCACTTTCACGTGATCTCTTAGATCCACTGCTAGCATATCCCGTATTTCCTCCTACCATACTTGCAAAACGTGGTTGATCTCGGATAGAACGCCACTCATCCATTAAATTAAAAGTGCCATTGCCTCCACTTGTATACAGTTCCTGAGCTTTTTTCAGTACATCGGTCTCCGACCACCCGCTTTGTTTCATACGCGTAGCACTATCATAAGCACCTATCCATTTTCCCACTTTTTGGCATATATAATTATACCGATTTTTGCATGTAGTTAATGAAAGGGTGGAGTCAAATGAGCCATAATCATTACAATAGTTCGTAATCTTACCCCAAAACGCATCTGATTTCTGACCATTTCCGATAACACTGTCGGTTCCATATTTTATATACCCACTAAGTAGCACTAAATTTTGTGCCGTCATCCATTTGGTGTTTTTTTTGCGATGCGGGGTAGGACATTCTTCAGGGGGAGTATCTTCCATAGGTGCGCTAATGCTACCCTCACCCAGTTGTGTTGAAAATTCTGGAAATTCTAATGGTTGAGAATTTCCAGAAATTTCATTTCTCATCCTTGGCATTTGAGGATTATTAGGATAATAATGGGGCTGAGGTGGTTGAAATTGCATAGGATAAGCATATGGATTCCAATTTTGCACACCTGAAGGCATGAAATTTGGGACACCTGAAGGCATAAAATTGGGTGGAAAAAAGGATTTGAAACATTTTGGGGACGGGGTTGGTTGGAAGATTGGTTCTCCAAGTTAAAATCATTAGGATTGTAGTTGAATGGTGAAAAATTTTGGGAATTTTGAGTGTTGAAAGGATTATTATTGGGATTCATTTCACTCAAAAGATGATGAATTTTTTTAAATGTAGGCTAAAATGGAGAAGGAAAATTGAGAAAAGATAGTTTTTTTTTTTGGTGTCCAAATCTAATGAAACTTGCATCATTTTATAGGGAAAAAAAATGCTGAATTTTGGCGAAAAAAAAAATAAAAATAAAAAAATTACTAGGTGATAATTCAGCTCAAATAATTGAGTTAAAAAATTAAATCCGAAAATCCATGGGACCAATCATGTGCTTACACGTGTCGAAAAAGAAAAAAACAAAGTAAAAAAAAGCCGCCGGACGCGGCCACACGCGCCCTGTCGGGCCGTGTGGCGCACGCGCCTTTTGCGGTCCAATTATCAAGCGCCACGTGGACTCCGACGCATGGCTTCCCCAAAATTCAACCGGTATGAATTTTTTCATACACACATTTCATACACCAAGTTTCATACCACCCCCACAATAGTTTCATACCCCTCCCCCAACTTTCATACACCTATTCATACCCCCATTGTGGGTAGTCTAAGTATTACTTTTGGCAAACGAAAAAAACAGTCAAAAAAAATATAAAAACAAAAAAAAAACGGAAAAAAAACGATTTTTTTTCTGGGATTTTTTTTTGCCAATGAGTCGCTGCCACGTGGCAGATTTTGAGTGGAGCATGGGTTGGAATCTCACGCTTCGCGGAGAATATTGGACACGGGTCATGGGTCGACCCGTCTCCTCTATGGGACGGATCTAGGTATTCTCAAAGAGACCACCTCATAATATATACTCCCTCCGTTTCATGTGAATTGAGACTTATTTCATTTTTCGTCCGTTCTATATCAATTGAGACTGCCTAAAATGACAAAGAATCTTTATTATTTCTCTCACTCATTCTCTCTCCTACTTTACTTTTACACTCACATACACCAATCAACTTACTATTCCTCCCACTCGTTCTCTCTCATATTTAATTTTCGACACTCACAAACACCTCCTCCCCTATTTCTCTCTCTTACTTTTCTTTGGTTTGTGTTCCAAAAATTTTGGTCTCAATTCACATTAAACGGAGGGAGTACTCCCTTTTTTAAACATTACACTATCAGCTCGTAATAAAACCATGCACGTGGATTCAAACATGCAATAGTCTTCACGTGACTAAGCATTAAATCCATGTCGGCCGTTATGTTAAACTAACAACGGTCAATTTATTTATTTTTACAAAAAAGGAAATATATATAAAGAGTTACTAATAAAGAAAAAAACTAAGGAATTACTATAGTTACGAAGATTAATCTATAGTTACAACCATGTGTTAAAGTCACGAACAAATAAATTAAACAAATAATGAACTTTTAAAAAAATCATGTGAACAAAAGAATAATCTGATAAAATATACTTTTTATTACATTATCAAACTCTATTTTCGTCGCATGTAAATATATGTGGGTTTTTTTCTATCCCATCCACCCAACTATTACACCAAAAAGTTTTTTTTTTTTTTTTTTTTTGTATTTATTTAGTATTTTCTTTCCTAAATATCCTTCTATACGTTAAAAGGTTATTTTCGTTAATCTCTCTCACATATTACTCGCGGATTATAAAAAAACTAATAAATGTATGAGTTACAATGAAAGGGTAAAATTTAAATTTAATTATTTTTATCTCAATTAAATATGATAATTATTTTAGATTAAATATTTGGTAGAAAAATTTTAGTACTCAATTCATCCCAGAAACATCTTCCTAAATTTATTTATTTATTTTATTGTAAATGAATATTGAAGAATAATTTTTAGGCTAATTTAAGTATCCTAATAAATATTTAAAATGTGTTACTGATATAGTAATATACCATTATAAATATTATTAGTGGGAGATATTTTTTATTAAAATAATTAAATTAATCTAAAATTATTGTTTAATACTTTTAAAATATCACAAAAAGTAGGAAAATTATATCAAAATTATTTTGACATAATTTAACAATTAATATAAGTAACTGCATTTAGTTATTCTGTATACTTACAACTAAAGTAATACAATTGCTGCATTTATTAAATTAGAAATGAGTGAGGCTAAAAAAGTGATGGTGATGTATCATGTAAATTTCCAGTGTGTAAAAAAACTCTAAAAATTGATAAATATAATTCAGTTTTTATTTTTGTCTCAAAATACTTGTCGTTTCACTATTTTCAAAGTTTTTTTATTGCTCTATACCAATTATACTCTTAATAATGATAGTGAACTATCTCTTACCTAACCTTTTAATTACCCATGTAGTTGAATTATTATAGGGGTATTTGGGACTTCTTCCCATGCAATAATGACATTTCTTAATATGTGTGAAACACTCCAAAACGACATCTATTTTGAGACGGAGGGAGTACAATTGCTGCATTTATTAAATTAGAAATGAGTGAGGCTAAAAAAGTGATGGTAATGTACCATGTAAATTTCCAGTGTGTAAAAAAACTCTAAAAAGTGATAAATATAATTCAGTTTTTATTTATATATAGACTTACTTCATGATCTCTCCACGACAATTTTTTTTAAAAAGGCCAACATTAGTAAATTCGGTATTTGATTATTTCTTTAAGCATTAAATCTTATGAAATGAAAAACTCATTCCGTCTTAAATTAATGGTTAGTAAAATTAAATGTACAGGGATTAAAAAAATTTACTCCCTCCGTCCCAGAGTATATATCTACATTTCTTTTTTAGTCCATTCCAGAGTATATGTCCACTTCCAAAAATGAAAAAAAAAATCTTTTGAGTAAGTAACTATTAATATGAGACGCCCAAAATAAAAATACGCAACTATTAATTTTAGACAGATAAGCAACTATTAATTTTAGACAGAAAGAGTATTTTTACGGAAAAACAAAAATAGAGAGCAAAATTATTTTTTTAGAAGAGAAGGAGTATTTATTTTGAATGAAGAGTCCTACCCATATTAACCTCGAGTTTGCAAACATTGATGCATGAAAGATCTTGAGACACATCAACTTTATTTAACTGCAATCAACAATTTATTTTTTATCTTAAAACGATTTATAGAATTATGAAAGTAAAACTTTCGTGAGAAACTTATTTTGTGTTTACTTTAGTATAAAAAGGTGTTTTGTCTCGTAATGTTTTTTTTTTTAATGTAAAATAACTTTTTTTTTTATATAAGACTGATTGATTCTGAAACTAAAATTGAAATTTAATATAAATATGACAGCTTATGCAAGTGGTGATATCATTTTAACAGCGACATTTAAAAGGAATCTAAAGAATGAGAAGAAGGGGGAAAGTGGAGGAAGAAGGCAAAAAAGAGAGAGGCCCACACCACTGAAGAAGGGACAAAAAAATTGAAACCATTCAACATTTTCAGCAAAACCTATCTTGCTTGGTGTTTGGGGTGTGAAATAGAGTGAATAAAATAAAAATAAAAATAAATGTGATTATTTTAGGAAGGTGAAGTTTATGAATTGGATATTAAACAAAAACTAGTGAATAACCCGTCGAAATTCGACGGGAATGATAAGGTTAATTTGTTAAGAAAAACTGATGCAAGTTATTTTCATACTGAGAGAGAAAGAAACAATTGATATCAATTATAAATGATAATACATAACTGAAATGTATATAAAATCATTTTGTATTGCAGCAGCTATAATGTTTCATGTATGATGAAAATAAAAAACAACAAAATGACCACAACCACGCCAGGAAATGAAAAGGAAATATATAGATTATTCATTGGGATTCTGAAAGAAAACTCAAGTAAAAAGAATCACAAATAAAAACATACACAGAAAAGCTGACGTGTAACCGTCCCCTTTTCACCGAACAACTTAATTCATATTTTCACCCTATTTATTAGTTTCGAGCTTATAACATAGTAAAAGAGTTGAGTAATTGCTAAAGTTGTACACGGTATTTCCACATCTCCAATTTTTTTTCTCGTGACTATTACAATCCCGAAATGAGTAAGAGCTTCAAAAGTTGGAACGACATTGCTTGCTATATTCTCAAAACACCTACAAAATAAATATGAGGATACAAAGTTAAATTTGATTTTGTTTTCTCACAATTTCATTTTCTATTAGTTGTTGACTAAAGAATCATCAAGATGAAGTCCCAACAAAATTACACAATCTCCACAAGTAAATTGAGTATTAATTAAACAAAATTACCACAAAAGAATGAAATGCATTGGGTACTTATTCTGGTGGTAAAGATAAATAAAATTCAATTAGAAGTAAATCTCTTCTCAAGATATTTTTTTTTGGCACTATAAGACTCTCTCTCTCTCTATAAAATACCCTGAGTAAAAAAAATACCATAGAGAGTAGGATTTTAAGAGGTAACTAAGTACAAATTTTGAAATATAATGAACTTGCAGCAATATACTTGGGCACCACCAAAAACCACCCCCCCCCCCCAATATAACCTACCAGCCACTCCCACCAATCTTTATACTCCCTCCTTCCCAACCCAAACTAATAGTTCCATTTGACTTTCCAAATATTTTAAAGTTACATTATAAGTCTTGAAAAACAATAATTTAGTAATTTTTAAGCCTTTATTTTTAAAATGGGACTAACTTTTTGGACAAACAATCAAAAGGAGAAATTGGACTATCATTTATATATATAACAGAGGGAGTATCTCTGTTCTTAACATGCCAATGCAGGTATATAGATTATATATTTTTTCCCTAGCATTTTGTTTCAATTGGTAAATAATACGCTTAGAGAAAGGACAAACAATAGGAAATATTAGTGGCCAAGTAGATAATTACTTGTATATAGCCACCAGTTCATCAGCCAACTCATCAGATAGCGATTCACCATTCAAAAATGATACCTGTCACCTGTGGACCACAATGTTAAAAGGAGAGTTTCTTTATACACTCCTAATCAAGTATTCAAAGGTTTTTGTAACATGTTTGTGCTAAGCCTATAATCTACACTTCCTCTATTGCAAATTTATTGTGTTGCTATCATAATAAAGCATCATAACTTTTTGTCAAGCTCTTTAAGTGATCATATATGACCATCAACCTACTGGCAAGTTTAAGAGAGATGTGTATCCAGTTTTGCATCTCTAACCAATCCCACCCCATCCCCATAAGGATTCCATTGAGATCAAACCCATACCGCACTTGTTCTACCTTCAGACCAATGATCCTACTATAGTTTTGTTAAGCAACAATTTAAACATATGCAACTCAAGATAAATAAGAGCTACTTGTTTAAGTGGCTCCTTTACACACCCAATCATGAGTCATTCAATGTGCAACATAGCGGACAAACACACAATATCTTAATGTTGAGCAGCAACCAATTCCTCTAAATCTCCTCACATGTTCCTACATATATCCTAGTTAGAATGGTTTCATTCACAGCATCCCACGCAAAATGTTAGCATTTTGGCACCTTAACGATTATGAAAACACTAATTTTAAGCATAACTGCTAAAAGTTCCTTTGCCTTATTTAGGCATGCAGCAAAGGTAAATGCTATGCCAACAAAGGTAAATGCTACACCACTGCCTCAATCATCTTTATTTTCTAAATAACAAAATTACTAATAGACACCCACCATTGCCACACAATTCTAATAAAAAGCCCGTGAACATATATTTAGAACTAAGCTTAGCATGCTGACCCAACACCCATTAATCCTTCCAATTAGATAACACAATAGCGCACGGAAAGATAGAATAACATTCCCCATATGGGACATTCATAAGGCTTGAACAGTAAACTGCTAAACTTTCTTAGAGTTGGCATCCAAAAACTGTAATACTCTCTCCGTCCCTAAATGAATTAATGCAACTATGAAAGTTCATAAATTTTGGATTACCTCATAATTTGTGAAAAACTTCTTTATAGACCACATTAGTAGTAACCTCACTCGTTTCACCATCCTTTTCACAAATCAAAACTTTAAGCCCATTTTTGCTTGTAACTCTCGAGATTGCCACATACAACTGCCCGTGACTGAATACATGTCGAGGAAGGTAAAGCCCAACATGAGAAAGTGACTGTCCCTGACTCTTATTTATAGTCATAGCGAAGCAAACATTTAATGGGAACTACCTACGTTGGAATTTAACAGGGAATTTGGTCATATCTGACGGGCTTAACATCATTCTGGGCACAAACACCTTCATTCCTTTATTATTTCCTGAAAGCATTCTTGCTTCAACTATATGTTTTCCCAGATTTGTAACGATCATTCTCGTTCCGTTGCATAATTCTGAAGCTTAATCAATGTTTTTGAGTAGCATCACTATACACCCAACCTTCAGACGTATGGAATGGTTCGGCAATCCTGAGCATTTAATCGTATTAAGAAACTCAACAGAAAATACATCCTCGTGGCCAGCAATATCTCTGTCCTCCTTGCTGATGCTATCAGAACTCATATACAACACTTCTTCACCGGGCAACAGCGACATCACATAATCATTGATAGTACCTACTATCTCATTAGTTGGTGCCAAAATTGCTCTATCCTGAAAAAATCCATCAATACGCATATTGTGTAATAAATACCATGAACATCAAACTAAAAAAGCACAAAAATAAAATCTGAAAATTAATCCCTAATTTTGCATTTACTAATTGACAAATTATTAAACATCAAACTAAAAAAAGCGCAAAAATAAAATCTGAAAATTAATCCCTAATTTTGCATTTACTAATTGACAAATTGTCAAATAATAAATGCAAAATTTGGGATTTTATTGAGTAAGCAAATCAAAATAAGAAGAACTGAATGAGAATCAATAAGAAAGAAGATCTTGATCAAATCAAAGAAGAAGAAATTGGTTTGGATCAAGGAAGTTTTGAAGAAGATGATGAGGAAAACCAATCTGGAGAGAGAGAAGACGGTTTCTAACTTTCCTCCCGCTAAAAATTAGTTGAGAATAAATATCAGTAGATTTATTAGTTAACTGTATGAAGATTTTTATGATTGTGAAAATCTCTATTTGTATAACAAAAATCGAGATTTGAAATGATTAGCTGATAAAACTCATATTTAAATTGGAATAAACTATTTGAATAACCTTACCTTAAATGAGTTTGACCATTTCTTTAACCAAGTTTTACTCTCATCCATAGATGTTAATCTCTCTTTATCCAGGATGTATTCATATTTATCCGATTATAGGTTTTAAATATAGGATCAAATCAGTTATTCCCAGTTGAGTTTATATGCAAGTTACCCCTCCCAAAGGTTAGAAAAAATAATCTTAATTTTTTGTGGTTGATTTGATTTAACTTTGACAATATAATATACTTAGAAAAAATAATTATCTTAATAAAATTTTAAAATTTGTTATTGATGTACTATAAAAAAAATATTGTCAGTAACACTAAATACGATAATAAAATTACTGTAATGGTCAATGTTTAATCAATCTAATCATTAAAAAAGTGAGATTATTATTTTGTGACTGAGCAGTATTTATAGATGATGATAAAATACATACATAAATAAAAAATAATAATCATGAAATCATTAACATTAGAGATGATATAAAGAAGCATAATTCATTTTTACATTAATTTATAAATTTCAGCAGAAACATTTCCATAAACTATTGCTGTAAAAAGAGAAAAAAACATCACATGAGGATAAACGAATGGGAAAGGGATGAATCATATTAAGGTCCTTTCTTCTTAAGGATCAAAGTTCATACTCAAAGCTTCTTATTCCTGCAAGCACCTTTTCTTCTTCATAATCATTGTGAGAAAAGAAAAATAATGAATAATGTTAATGCTTAGTATATTTGTATCTAGGAGCACTCTCTATAGTTTTAATAGGCGAATCAAATCATTTAAATCCTAGTTTAGATTGATTTGAAATTTCAAACAAATTTGAATTTGTGCTTAAATTAGAAGGGATCTCCTTATTGGTTCCCAAATTATATTTGCCAAATCTTTTAAATTTTGTTAGAAGGGATCTCCTTATTGGTTCCCAAATTATAAATATGGCAAGATTTAAGGAAAATTTTGAAAGCAATGTAAATAAATAGGATGACAGTTTTTATATGTGTATATTATAGATATTTCTTAAATTTCTATCCTTTCATTACATAGCTGTTACTCCTAATTCTACTCCACTAATATCACCATTTCGCCATATTTTAATGTTTTTTGAAAATTGAAATTATCATAAATTAGTCATAAAATTACACAGGTAAAAAAAAAAAAAATCATAAAAGCAACTGGTTTTAAAGCCTAACAATCCTCCCACTACTCCCTAAAGTATCGTTCAAAAAACAAAAAAAATTTACAGCAATGAATTGTGAGAATACTAACAATAGGAAATTTAAAATATGAAACACGCTTCAAATCTTAATTAAATACTAATTGATTTTTAATGTATTACTGTACTAATTTTGTAAAAAAGACTATTATCACAATATATTTTTTAAGAAAATGGGTGATCGTTGTATAAGTTTGCTTGATAATCTATTTTTAATCCATGATTGTCTCCTTTTCTGAATGGTCTATCAATCATTTAAATTTACTCCACAATATCACCTCATTAAATTATTTCATCATTATGTCAAAAAATAATAATATATTCGTATGATTTGTTTATTTTATTTGTTTTTTTTTACTCTTTCTAAATTTACGCCATAAATCAGTCAAATCTTTCCTCAGCAAATATCAGATTTAGCCTAATTTTTAGCTCGCACATATCAATCTGTTAATTTTTTTTTTAATCTATATAATATATAAAAGCAGGAACATTTCCAGGTCTCACAGCTTGCCACGTGGAATTGTGACGTGGAAAGCCACATGTCATTATCTCATAGGCTCAAGCAAATAACTATTATTAAAGGAAAAACGATTTTAGATATTAAATATTAGTATTCAGATTTAAGCATAAATGTAAAATTATTTGAAAATCAAATCTGATAATATTTTGAAATTGATGGATTTTAATGTCATGTACAAATCTAATTTATCTATAAATAAAATACAAATCTTTCATTTTCTCCCGTGCCTTTTTATTCTCAAATGACTTTTATTAAGATTTAACTATATCTTTGTAAACTTTTGATAAAATACAATCATAATTCAATCATATTAAGTATTCGTTTGTCCAAAAATACATCCAAAATACAGAGAATTTTTTTCCTCATAATTCAATCCTCCTCTTGATTCTCTTGATTCACTGCTCCCATGTTGAAGGTAAATTTTTTCTTCATCTTCATAGCTTCATAGAATTATGTTCACGTTATTACAAATCACAACTTATCTATTTTGTAAAAAAAAAAAAAAACATCATTTTTCATTCTGTTATGAATATTTGCGGGTGTTATATTTTTTTTCTTTTTTTAGATTTAATCAAAGTGTGTTTTTATTTGTTTCATGTATTGGCGCAATCTAAATATGTTTTTAGCCATAATATACTCTCTGTGCTGTATTTTTATTCTTATTCATGAGTATATAGGTGAATAGATGTCTGGCTTTACTTCATATTTGGATCAATAGAAGTTGGTTATCGGTTTATCAGGCTACTCTGAAGTCCACCATCACTTTACGACTTTTTAAGATTTGCTGATGATAGATTTGAACCGGGAGAAGATATCAGTAAATGTATGATCTTGGGTTGCTTAAGAAAACGTTCATCACAAATAATGATTAGAATTTCGAATTTAAGTTTCCTCCAGATTTAATATTATACAGTCAAAAGTCACTTTTTACATATAAATGTACAAAAAAGTAAATGTGGTTCTACAGAAATTCTATTTCATCTTCAAATGAAAATGATATGAAACTGGGCATGTTTGTGTGAAGAGTTTGGCATTCATGTCACTGCTGATTAGCACTATTTTTTCCTGTTTAAATTTATATTTCTGTTACAAATGACAACTGAGCGTGTTCGTGTGACGGGTTTGCATTTTCCAAAACCTGCTCTTATGTTGAAAGTTTCTTTAGCATGAATTGGTTATGAGTTATGACAAAAACCCATGACCAAAGCTCAATAGGTTAAAAGAACAAAACCTTATACATACAAAAGTTATGAACTTACTGATATACTGTAGTCTCTATGAATAAAAGATTAGTGGAATTCTCTATATTTATAAGCACCAAAAGGGTCGTAAATACTTACTACTCCCTTTTGATGACAAAGTATCAAATGAAAACTTCCCATGTTATGCATACATTCCACTTTGGCAGCTAAACTAAAACAACATTGAGGGAGTTACATTTTTTTAGGTCAACTGAACAGGAAGGTACATCTGATAATCATAGATTTTGAACAAGTCTCTCCTTTCATCTTTCTAATGTTGGCATCAAAACATTCACAAAATGGTCAAATTTGTTCTATTTGCAAAGCCAAAACAACTCATACGAACTAACTGAGCTCAAACAGTCGCATATGTTGTGGTTGCACAATTTGGGAGGAATAATTTTACATCACAAGTACGGTTTGATTCTAAGCAGGTAGCTGCTACTTCCAGAAAACAATAATTTGTACAAGGCAATGTTGCAAAGTGTGAGCCATCATGTTCTTTCAGTTCCAAATGAATTACAGTTAAAGGTTACAATAAGAAGTGGAGTAGATTTTCTCATTCTAATTTAGAGAAAAGAAAACGCTATGATTACGTAAATAATCCATATCAATTTGGGGCACCTTTTTGTTCTTTGAAGCTATAATCTCAACAAAAAAAACAAGGTTTGGCTTATGATAACTATTTTTGCAGTGTTGTAAGGTTTCAAACTCATGATACTGTAAAGGAAAGAAAACTACACCCCATCCATCTCAAAAGACATAAGTTTTTTTTTTTTGGATAGTTCAAAATTTTAATCCCATGTATGTCCTCCCTTCGTTTAGAAAGATACTTTTATTTACTCATTTTGTCCCGATTTAATGTTTTTACTATCCTTTTTATTCTGTCTCAATTCAAGGATCTTATTTTACTACTTAAAACGGAAAATGAGACCTATTTGTCATTCTCACAACAAAAACTCTTTACCCATTTTATCTCTCTTACTTTACTTTTCACACGCACAACATTGACTGTCAACTATATTAAGCTCTACTCAAGTTTTCATAAATATAATTAAATTTCATAAAAGTTTGAACAAATTTCAGTGATTTGGACCATCACAAAACTAAATAAAAATATAAAATAATAATGTTAATGTAAGTTTAGCCATGTATAAGTGAAAAAAAAATCATAGACGTTTGGTCAAATTTCAATATAGTCCATCTTCAAATGAGTTTATTTTTTATTTTAAAAAGTAAATTTAAGAAATTTTAATTGATGTGGAGATCATGAAAATTTCGCATCTAACTATATCCGCTGAAATTAGTGGAGGTCTCTAATGGCACAGAAAATGCGAAGAGTTTTCTTGGTAACTTCATATTTAAAATTTGAAATTTATCAGTTCAAAAAAAATTACTCCCTCTGGTCCAAAATTACTCCCTTTGATCAAGTGGTAACTTTACTCGGGCTCGCCCAAAAGAGCCTCACAATGTTCTAGCTCCACACCACTAAGTCTATATCCACGTGTAAGCCCAAAGTTCAACTACATATGAAGGGGTGTGTTGAAGCAATTATCTTATGTTGGAATTATTAAGTCGAGCCTTCAACATATAAAGATCCAAGACCAGTCCCCTTATACTCAGTACGCAACTCTTCTCTATTTTGTATCAAAATTGTGAGAAGAGGCGCATGGGGACGAAGGCCAGGCCGGAGAAGGAGTGGAATTGTGGAAGTGAGGTTGGTGAGTATGACAATGCCTGAAACCTTTATTTGTTGCTCAATCTAAGCGGTATCGGAAGCTAAAATAGCCAAGTTGTACTTAGATAAGGGTAATGGTGTGAGAGGGTTTTGATACAATGTATGTTGCTAAGCATTAATTAAGACGATAGAGGGGGAACTTGGAATGAAAGGGGAGGGGAAAAGGCTTCGGTTGAGATATGGGCAAATATGATTTAGAGTTTGTGGTCATTGGTAATTTTGGAGCTATTAAAGAGATAATGGAGATGGAGCTCTCAAAAAGAGAGATAGGGAGTATGAAGGAGTAGAGTGGGGTGTGCGGAAACAATGTGAGATGATATAATGGAAAGTGGTTGTTAGAGAAGGTATACGCAACGGTTATGGGGTTGGGGAAAGGGGTAGGGGGAAGGGGGTAAGCTGGATGGAAAATGAAATGAAAAAAAAAAAAAAAAAAAAAAGGTATGATGAATACAGGTACTAAAAAATGTATAATGAATACTTTCGGGCTGAGTCGCGAAGCAAAAAATTGAAAAATCAGGTATTTATATATTTTTGCATTATATTCATAGAATACAATGTTATGCTACAATATAATTGACTCTTCAAAAATTATATACATATTGATTAATTTTTTAGCCTATATTAGACAATCAATTATGATTTTTAATTACTTAAGTTTACTATGCCCGTCGAGTATCGACGGGTCACAAACTAGTTGAAAGCAATGAAGGATGGCTGGCCAATCACAAAAATCTACGTGGCTTTCCACGTCATAATGCCACGTGGATTAATGTGAAGGCTCCAAATTCTTGTGCTTTCATATATTATATACATTAGTGGAAGTTGTTATGAGAGGGAGTACGCCCTCTAAAAAATATAGGTTTTAATTGTTAACATAAATAAATTTTGAATGATTGTTAATAATGAAAATTTAAAAGTAATAAATTGAAATTGATATTGATTTTGTAATATTAGCGAATGAAGATAGGACACGTGGCTTGTACCTTGGTGGGGGTCATCCCACCTTACACAAGTTTATAAACCCCCATCCCTTAGTAAACAAGTAAGTCTGATTTCTAAGCTTAAGTCTCTTGGAATATTCTTCATCTGAAGACGGGATCACTTATTCTCACGCTGGAGGTTTATTGGGGGAAAACCTCCCACACCCTAACAGTGTTTTCTATTCTCAGGTCATACCTAGGTGAGGTGGAGTGAGCAAAGTAGGTGATGAACAAATTATAATACCTCGCAAGCGCACAAGATCACCGTAGTAGTATATGCAATAGCAGGGTGTCGAATCCACAGAGACTTGTAGAAGATAGCAATTTAACTAATAGTAAAATAAAATAACATAAAAATAAAAGAGTGGTTTTTTTGTGATTTAATCTAATTAACTAAAAAGTAAATAAACTAATTAAACAAAGATAGATAAATGGATATGAATATGGAGGAAAAATCTATGGAAAGGATTCACAAGTATCTCCTACTTATGCTTATTTGATTAAAGATGTCAATTATTATGGTGTCACAAATCATAAAAGAATCAATCTCCAAACAAGGGTTCGTTCACTAAAGTTAGAATTGGGACGGTCCGGTCGCCGGATTGCAATCCTATTATTTCTTTTATATTATACTTTCCGCTAGGTCTATACAATATGCAAGAAATTCATGAAGATCCCAAGAACAAATGAACCTAAATCCTTTTGACTTCCGCTAGGTCCTCAATTGAATCTAATCATTAAAATAGTGGTCAGCGTATAATCACCCACGCTAGTGCAGTAATATATACCCAATAAATCTAAAGCCAATTTATATTTTAACATATAATTGAAACTAAATAATTAATAATGATGAATATTTTAATGAACAAGAATAAAGATTGAATGGAAGAATTAAAACTTGCAACAAACCACAAATAATTGAACTAAGAATTAAATTAAAGCATAAGTATTTGATACAAGTTACCTCCAATCCATAGATGGTGAAATTAGTTCTTCATAGACAAAGAACCAATCCCAAGAATAATATGGAGGAAGGGTAGAATTATGGATGAATTAATTGGCTCTTTTACAATTAAACTAGGCTAGTATTTATAGGAAAAACAAACCTAAACCTAAAAGGAATTGTAAAATAATAAAGAAAAGAAAAGAATTAGGAAACTAGAATAAAATCCTAACTAAACAAGTCAACATCTTCATTTTCCTTCTAGATTTGGGCATCTTTTTAGGCTCTTTAGGGCTGGATTCCGAAAATTCCCAAATGGTCCCTGATATTTTCATAAATTCCAGTTCAGTCCTCCATCTTTCAGAAATTACCGAACAGTCCCTGAAATTCTGGAAAATTACAGTTTGGTCCCTCAAGTTTCAGAACAGCCAGATTGGTCCCTGGACACTCCAGATTTCCACAGCAATCCTCACTCTTCTTTAAGTTACTGTTAAGCCCCTGGATTTATAAATTTCACCATATCTCCTTTGTTTTACGCACATTCCACCTGTTTTACCTGTTTTCTAAATAAACACTAAAACATATATTAAATAACACAAACTCAAGGATTTCACTAAGAATAAGTCTAGAATATATCCAATAAATGAGTATAAAACTCATCTATCAAATACCCCCAAACTTAGACTTTGCTAGTCCTCGAGCAAACAACAAAATCAAACAAAAATATAAACAAAAATTAACTATTCTAACTAAATATTATCTGACAGTTATCTACATTCCCACAATCTTGAATTCCCCCACAATTGCATTTATCAAATAATACCATAAGACTCATGATATGAGTAGATCTATCTATACAAATGTTAATATATATTACCATTACTTTTGCTAATTTGCATATGCATTATAATTAAGCGGTGAATCTCTGTGTGTGTGTGAGCACTAATTCTCCCTTTGTTTTCAAATATGATCTAATTTTATAAAGCCAAGTACATCATCATCCCTTATTTTATTGACTTTGTCTATCATATAAAACGTTCTTAAAAGGTAAAATATGAGTGCTATTTAGCACTTGGCACTTAACAACCAAAGGCACCCCCAAACTTAATTATTGACATTTCACGCACATATATCAAGTGCTTTTAGCACAAGCATAGGATGAACTCTTGGGGAGGGAGTTGGCCTTCACTTCGGATTCGAGCTTGGAACGGACCATCACGGCGGAAAAGCTCTCCCTCCACAACGCTACTGCATACCCAGAAATCTGGTTAAGCTAGAATCGCCCCTAACCGGCTAACCTACACGTCTGGAGGTAACACCAAAGCAACTTTGCACATTTACCATTAATTTATTATTATTATTATTGTTGTTGTTATTTTGCCATTGCTCCCACTTTTCCCAAGTCATCTTTTTCATTTATTACTTATATATAACCACTTGGGGTGCCAACACATATACATACTTCAAGTGTCTAAATAGTACCCATATTTTAGGTTTTAAGAGGCTTTATTTGCACACAAACTCATTAACTTAAGAGATGAAGGTGTACTATAGACTTGATAGAGTAAATCAAAATTATCAACTAAGGGAGTCAAGGTAATAGTGCACTTATTTTAGAGATTCATAACCGAACTATAATACTTAAGCAAATAACCAAAATTAATCTAATAGATATTAAAACAAGAATAGATAAATCATCGCACATCATAATCCGGCGGTCTTAAGAGACACAAGCAATTATGGGGAAAAACACAAAATGTTTTCAAAACTTTGACCGCACCGAAGCTGCCTACGTTCCCTCTAAAGTGAGCAAACCCACAATAAAGGGCTCAGGTCACCGTAGTTCGAACCAAACCAGAAATAAGAACGTATTTAAACAAAAATATTTTTTTTATTTTATTTTATTTTTATTTTATTTTTTTTTTTATTTTTTAAACTAAACTAAGAAACTAAGAAAAACAGGTAACTGGTTATAGCACATTTTAACTCCCCACCCCCAAACTTGCAATGAACAATGTCCTCATTGTGAACCAAAGTATAAGCACGACCAGACCATACCATACCATACCCTACCACAGCTTGGAAATGAGGTCATATAATAGGCACCCATTTTACAGTAAGCACCAATAATAACCCAACAATGATCCCAAACAAAACAATAGGCCATGTCCCTGTAACTGCAGCACTAAGGTATACGAAGCTTTAATAATGCAAGTCACTAAGACAATCCTAAAGCAGAAAATATCTGAAATTGCAAGTTTTATATCAACCAACACTCTCAAAAGCAACACTATCATAAGCACAATTAATTTGACTAAAATCAAAGTCTGCTGCAATGTTAGAGAGAAAATTAGGATTTCATACCTCAATTGCTTGTGAGAATGTACAGTACCCTCTGTTGAAAACCCCAATTGCAGCAATTTTGCAATATCCATATTGTTCGGCACAAGTACTGTGGTTGCAGTTGTAATGTGGCGAAGGAGGGCTGGGGATGCCGACGTGGATTTTTGTATCGCCGGAGCAGTTGTTGAAGGCACTGGAGCTGAGAGTGTTGAGGCTTGTCGGATGCTTGGGTGGTGACCAGAGAACGAAGAAGGTGGGGATAGAAATCGGCTATGTTGGTGCTGTTCAAGAGCGACGGGTCCAGAAAAGGACTCGGCCGGCGGATTTGTGCATATTCTGGACAGAATCGATATAATCCGGTGGTCATGGAGTGTGTGTGCATCGTAAAGAGTAGATCGGTCGGTGTTGCGGAAGAAGACCAGGAGCGGGAATTTGAGTTGGGGGTTGAATTGAGACCAGAGTTGAGGGGTGCCGGCGGTTACGCCGGAATTGCTGAGAGCGGCGAATAGAGGGGAGAGATGGCCGGACATGGGATGAGTGTAGCCGGATCTGGTGCGGTTCAAGTGCGAGGAACGAGAGAGAACGGTTAGGGATTTGAGAATGGATTTGGGATTTCCTCTAGTTTCCTGACTTGATTTGGACTTTTTGCACCTTTCTTTTTTTTTTTAAGAGCGCCCGCAGCACCATCTCTGTTAGTTTAGGCGGTCGCTCTATGTTGTTTAAGCGATCGCCTAATGTGCCTGCTTCCCTGTTTCCACATTTTTCGAATCAACCCCTCTTCCGTTTTTTTTTCTGCGGTTAATCCCATCTTCCGTTAAGTTGACCTGCATTCGTTAGAATTTTAACAGAAACACTAACAAAACACGTTAATTGTTAGAAATCTAAAAGACTAAAAAAATGGAAAATCTTTTTGGAGGGTGACACTATTTACACTCCTCTATAAACCCACAAACTCAAGGAGGTTCTTTCGAACGACTCAACAACGGAACTAATAAATAAATATACAGAAATTAAACTCCCCCAAATTTAACTTTTACTTTATGCCCTTTAGCCCACTTTACCTTTTCTCGAGTACGAAAATTCACATCATACCCCATATATGATTTCCGTTTTATCAACTTATTAAGAATCCTGTGGGAATTTTGACATATTCTTTCGTGGGGCTTTTTAACTCGCGGGCCTCTGCCACTTTTTCCATAATCACAAGGGGAAGAGATCACAATAGCAGGTTTTTTATTTAAATTGCCAAGAGGGTGAAGAGTGATGTCACTACAACAATGTTCATCGGGCTTATTGGATATAGCAATAGAATTATGAACCTCATCATTATTCCTCTCCTCACCTCCATATAAGGCAAATTCAATTTCATCAATGATTTTCTCATGCCATGATTTCTCTAAATTATCAACCACCTCAATATAAGGATAAGCATACATTTAAAAAAAAAAAAGAATTATAAACAAATATTTACACTACTAATTAAATTACTATCTATCTAAACAAGTCCCTGGCAACGGCGCCAAAAACTTGATGAAAATACAAGCTTATTTAATTGGTGTAAAAGTAACAAGATGGGGGTTTTGATTTGATTTTTATTAACTAATTAAAACTGAAAATAAACTAAATTCAAGCAAAGATAGATAAATGGATATGAATATGGAGGAAAAATCTATGGAAATGATTCACAAGTATCTCCTACTTATGCTTATTTGATTAAAGATGTCAATTATTATGGTGTCACAAATCATAAAAGAATCAATCTCCAAACAAGGGTTCGTTCACTAAAGTTAGAATTGGGACGGTCCGGTCGCCGGATTGCAATCCTATTATTTCTTTTATATTATACTTTCCGCTAGGTCTATACAATATGCAAGAAATTCATGAAGATCCCAAGAACAAATGAACCTAAATCCTTTTGACTTCCGCTAGGTCCTCAATTGAATCTAATCATTAAAATAGTGGTCAGCGTATAATCACCCACGCTAGTGCAGTAATATATACCCAATAAATCTAAAGCCAATTTATATTTTAACATATAATTGAAACTAAATAATTAATAATGATGAATATTTTAATGAACAAGAATAAAGATTGAATGGAAGAATTAAAACTTGCAACAAACCACAAATAATTGAACTAAGAATTAAATTAAAGCATAAGTATTTGATACAAGTTACCTCCAATCCATAGATGGTGAAATTAGTTCTTCATAGACAAATAACCAATCCCAAGAATAATATGGAGGAAGGGTAGAATTATGGATGAATTAATTGGCTCTTTTACAATTAAACTAGGCTAGTATTTATAGGAAAAACAAACCTAAACCTAAAAGGAATTGTAAAATAATAAAGAAAAGAAAAGAATTAGGAAACTAGAATAAAATCCAAACTAAACAAGTCAACATCTTCATTTTCCTTCTAGATTTGGGCATCTTTTTAGGCTCTTTAGGGCTGGATTCCGAAAATTCCCAAATGGTCCCTGATATTTTCATAAATTCCAGTTCAGTCCTCCATCTTTCAGAAATTACCGAACAGTCCCTGAAATTCTGGAAAATTACAGTTTGGTCCCTCAAGTTTCAGAACAGCCAGATTGGTCCCTGGACACTCCAGATTTCCACAGCAATCCTCACTCTTCTTTAAGTTACTGTTAAGCCCCTGGATTTATAAATTTCACCATATCTCTTTTGTTTTACGCACATTCCACCTGTTTTACCTGTTTTCTAAATAAACACTAAAACATATATTAAATAACACAAACTCAAGGATTTCACTAAGAATAAGTCTAGAATATATCCAATAAATGAGTATAAAACTCATCTATCAGTAGGAGAATTAGGAGTATTCATCAAGCCTTTGGGCTACAATAAAAAAGATGTTGCTCTTTAATTTGAGCACCAAATCTTAGACCAAAATTTGGTGATGCATTTGGTCCCTCTCAAAATTTACATTTTGTTAGTTAAACAAACAAAAATATATTTATTTCTTATAAATCGTGTTTTACTTGCTTGTACATTGTTACAATATAATTATTTCACTTTTAAATGAGACAATTTTTTGGAAAATTAAATACTTTGTCATCTCAATGAAAGGAGAGAGGGATGTATATGTAAAAAAAATAAAATTGAAACATTGTTTGTGAAATAATAAAAATAGTAGAAGATGAGGTGTTAATAGGAATATTCAAATTTGATGTTAAATTTGGTGCAAACGTTTGAGAAGATTTATTATTTATTATTGCCAAATTTGGTGCAATATTCCACTCAATGTCAAATTTTGCAACAAATTTGGTGTAATATACTCCTTCCGTCCCAACACAAGTAGAACGGGTGGAGTTTGCACACTAATTAAGAAAAGCTAGTAAATGTGTGGTAGAAAATAAAGAGAGAGAATGAGTGGAGTAAATAGTAGTGTTAGTTGATAAATTGAGCAGTGGAAAATGAAGAAAGAGAATGAGTGAGATAAATAGTAGTGTTGGTTGAATAAATTGAGTGGTGAAAAATGAAGAGAGAGAAAATGAGTGAGGTTAAAACATTTCCATTTTGGGCAGTCTCACTTTTAGTGGGGCGTTCCAAAAAGGAAAGAAGTCTCACTTGTGCTGGGACGGAGGGAGTATTAGAGATTCCCTTATAACAACAATAATAAAATTTTAGTTCCAAAATATATTAAGTCTAATATAAATTGTAATATAAAATCAACAATTAAGGAGGTGAGAAAAAAAGTTTTAGAAAATATGAAACCTAAGAAAAATTAGCTGGGAAGAAAATTTGACGAAAAAAATGTTGCCTTGTTTAGTGTGTTTTTTTCTTTCAATAGTTATGTTAAAAGTAAGAGATAAAGTTGTATTTTTTTAGTAAATAATATGACAAATGGCGTACTACACGTATAAATTTCACAGGAGGTGTAATGTGATTACTAATGTATCAATTTTAATATTTTCACTCTATATTTGACGGTTTTTTAACAATGAGTCATTGCTTGACCAAAAATTTAACGACTTTTTTTTTTACGACGTCCAGCCAGAAGGAGGGGAGGCGAGAAGAGGGATCTGTTGGGATATTGAAGGATAGTCAATATTTTTCATATTTTGTATACTCCCTCCGTCCCACTTGAATTAGGACAAATTTTCATTTTTGGTGTCTCATTCGAATTAGGACAACCCAAAAATTGAAGTGTTTTATTTAATGGGACTCACATTCACACTCACAACAAATTTCCACTAATTATTCTCTACCCCACTTTATCTCTCGTACTTTACTTTTCATACTCACAGCACCTATTCCACTAACATTTTTCCTTAATCCCCGTGTCCAATCCAAAAATTCTAATTCGGGTGGGACAGAGGGAGTATATCATTTCCTTATTGATAGGTGATAATTTAGGTAAGATATTTGCTAGTTATTTGGTTAGCTTAATTCTAGGAAGTTGATTGACTCCTTCTCCAAGAAGGACTCTTTGTAAATAAAGAATTGTACACGGTTTGTATCAACAAAGGAAATAGAATTATTGTTTTTCTTCTCCTTCAATATTTTCGGTTTCTAACTTGGTACCGGAGCCCTGTCAAATTCAGGGATCGATCTAACATAAATTCTTCATCATGAAAATTTAGGAAGAGAGAAGAAATCTCCTGCCTGGTTTTTTGCGAAGACAGTTGTGAGATCGACTGCTCAGACAACTGTGGGCACATATGGCTCACATGAGAAAAGAAAGGGTGTAAGCAATGATATTCGCTTTTATTGTAACAAGAAGGGACATAGGATGGCTTCATGCTTCAAGTTGGTGGGATATCCTGAATGGTGGGAAAAACCACGTTTGAAGAATACGAAGGAAAGAAGTGGAAGCAAAATCACTTCGGCGATCACTACAGATGGAAATAAATCAGAATTATTGAGTGCACGAGTAAGTACGATGCATATCAATGGAGGAGGAACTGCTGGAAGAACGGATGTAGATTGGGCTCGTTTGTTGGGCTTCACAAATGAACAATGGAAACTTGTTAAGGCGTATGTGCAGACACAGGTGAAGACAACTAGTCTCACATCTGACAGTGCTGGTGGTAAATTATATGATGAATGTTGGCTTGTCGATAGCGGATCCAATCGACACATAACAAGGAACATATCTCTGCTCAGGAATGTTCGTGAAATTGAGGTTAATTACATTGGCTTGCTCAATGGAAGAAAAATTATGGCCACAAGGGAAGGAGATGTTGACATCGGAGTAGATCTCGTTTTGAGAAACGTTTATATTCTCCAAGATCGGGTCTCGAAGATTTTGATTGGTGTGGGTGAACAAGACGGGGTCTTGTACTACTCGAGAAAATCACCAAGGACACAAGCATGCAACGTTAGGGAATCTGAAAGCTTTCAGTTGTGGCATCAGCGACTCGGACATCCTTCAAGTAAGGTGGTTGGTTTGTTACCCTTTGTTGATCGTAGTAGTATTAATAAAGATGTTTGTGGGATTTGTTGCAAGGCTAAGAAAAGTAGGGACAAATTTTTGCTTAGTGAAAGTAATTCTGATGAGGTCTTTGATTTAATCCATTGTGATATTTGGGGTGATTATCGTAAACCTGCCTTGTGTGGAGCTATGTATTTTTTAACTAATGTGAATGACTATTCCCGTGCTGTGTGGGTATATTTGGTCAAGTCTAAAAGTGATGTTTCACAAATTTTGAAAAAAATTCTTGCCATGGTAGAACGGCAATTTAATAAACAAGTGAAAAAAATCAGGAGTGGTAATGGGATGGAATTCACTTGTTTAGAAAAATATTTTCTTGAAAACGGTATTGAACATCACACTACTTATGTTCGTACGTCCCAACAAAATGGAAGGGTTGAAAGAAAGCATCGACATATTCTAAATGTGTCTCGTGCTTTAATGTTTCAAGCAAAACTACCAATCAAATTTTGGGGGGAGTGTGTGTTGGCGGCAGGACATTTGATTAATTGTACTCCCTCAAAATTGTTGCATGGAAAAACTCCTTATGAAATTATTTTTGGAAAGCCTCCTTTTTACACACACATTAGGGTTTTTGGGTCTTTGTGCTATGTCCATTATTCCCAGAGAGATAATGATAAGTTTGCAAGTCGAAGTAGGCGATGTGTGTTTTTGGGGTATCCTCTTGGGAAGAAAGGTGTTAGTGTTGTATGATCTAGGCACGTTATGTGAACGATTAATGTTATCTATTGATTATGTTTTAATAATGATATTGAATGTTTGATTATTATATCATTTGCATGTTTATTATAATAATCCTCGTCCCTGATAATTATGATTATATTATTAGTATAAGTTTAATAGATAATCATATGATGATTATGGTGTATGGGATACAATTAAGCTTATTGGTATTTGTTGGAGAACGAATACTGGACTGACCCGTATGAGATTTATGTCATGGTCACAATGTCATAATTAAGTCTCATATAGTTATATTACTGGAATCTCTTGACCTGAGATTATTACAGTCTTCCACTTGATGAACATTATGTTTGACACATTCAAACGTTACCCCTAACCGGGTAGTTATAAAGAATGTGATTGGCATAATCGGAATCATGTAGGGAAGAGTAATAAGCCAAGATGGGATTTGTTCCTCGTCAAGAGAGATGTCAAGCTTTGGCCACTCGATGAATGGTATTAATGAAATGCATGGCCGTGCTCAAATAAGATTTGTCTTATCAATACATTCGGGATCGAGAAAGCATTGAACTATGTAAGTTGACCATTGACCATGGCTTACGTTCAATAGACATCGTGAAACAAAGAGATTGTAATATGTTCTATAATGGATTCACGAACTTTAACAAGTTATATCATTTGGGTAATCATGATGGCCTACTAGGGTCCGCTCATGATTTATGAGACAAAGTGTGTTTGGACTCATTTCCAACTTGATATAATCATATGGGGTCACACACAAGAGAACGAATTGTTAAAAGGGCAAGATGGTAGAATTTTGGTCTGGCACGACCGTGCGCCTTATAGGACACGACCGTGCCATTAATCGACCAAGGCATGGTTCTGGCGGCATGAATGGCATGACCGTGCCAAGTATAAAGCACGACTGTGCCAAATACAAAGCACGACTGTGCCAATATTGGCGGCTGGGAAGGCAGGCTCGCACCCAATGGCAACACCGTGCCAGTTTTGGGGCACGATCGTGCCAGAGCTGTCGGCCAGAAATCCTGCAGTGCAAATTAAGTGACGGCATTTAGGTTTCCTAAGTTCTTAAGGGTTAAGGACTTAGACCTATATAAATATCTCTTTACCATCCATTATACATGATTGATTCACTTGTTTGGAGAAACAATATTATTGATTAAGATTGAGAATCAAAATCAATAATTTACAAAATCATATAGTCCCTTTTTCATCTAGCAGTCAAGATTAAGAAAGAGTTCTTAATATTCATTCGCGTGTGGATATCCATAGAGGGTGATTCCTTTATCATCTTTCTGTTCGTGTTCCTGCGTTCGTGATTAGAAGAAACGCGAAGAACCAAGATTCAAGATCAAAGAAAAAGAATAAGCGCATCAAGGGTTAGTATTCTTGTATTCATCGTAGATGTATTTGACTTGATCATATGAATGGATCTATAGGCTTTGGGTTTCATAAATTTTTAAATGCTATATTCCGCTGCGCATGTTACTACGAAACCCAACAAAAGGGTGGTATGTTTATGATCTTGATGAAAATAAGTTGCTTGTTTCGAGAGATGTAGTGTTTGTGGAAAAGGAATTTCCTTTTGCTAATAACAAGACCAATTCGGAGGAAACATACACATATTCAGATATTTTTCTTTGCAATGATGTAGATGTTTGCGAAGATGACAGTGAAAATATGACTGAGCAGTTGCCTGTACAACAGCCTGAACAGCAGACTGATCAGTTTGCAGATACTGAACAATTACCTGAACAGTTGCCTGACCAGTTGCCTAACCAGTGGCCTGACCAACTGACTGCACAAGTGCCGGAACATGTGCCTGAACAGCTTGCAGAATTACTTGCAACAGAAAATTTGGGACGTGGACAGCGAGTTAAGGTTCCTTCTACTAGATACCCTTCAGCTGAATACGACTTGGGAATATCTCAGGCTCACAGTACTCAAGTTCTCCCTCCGCCCCTGTCTCGTTCATCTATTCAATCCAAATCTTCAGGTACTCGATATCGCTTATCACACTTTGTCAATTGCACTAAATTTTCTCCTGCACATCGTTGTTTTTTTTGCTGCTATTGACTCAGGTGTTGAGTCGAAACACTTTGGTGAGACAGTTAAGCTTCCTCAATGGCATGAAGCTATGTCTAAAGAGCTGGATGCTCTTGATCAAAATGGTACGTGGGAATTGGTGGATGCTCCTCTTGATAAGAATGTAATTGGCAATAAATGGGTATATAAAATAATGTACAATACCGATGGGACAGTTGAGCGTTGTAAGGCATGATTGGTGATCTTGGGAAACAGGCAAGTTGAAGGCATTGATTTCAAAGAGACATTTGCACCCACCATCAAAATGGTCACCGTACGAGTTTTTTTTAGCATTGCTGCAGTTAGAGGCTGGGAACTTCACCAAATGGATGTTCATAATGCCTTCCTACACGGTGATCTAAGCGAGGATATCTATATGAAGGTACCCTTGGGACATCCTGACACAACTTCCGGTAAGGTTTGCAAACTTAAAAAGTCATTATATGGCCCTCGGCAGGCTCCTCGTTGTTGGTTTGCAAAACTTTCTATGGCATTAAGGAAGTATGGATTTACTCAAGCATGTTCATATTATCCTCTCTTCTCTCTCAAGACTTCCGCTGCTGAAATTCATGTTCTTGTGTACGTTAATGACTTGGTTATTGGTGGTGATGATTCGACTGCCATCAGTCGTTTCAAGGCTTATCTTAGTCGATGTTTTTCACATGAAAGACCTTGGCCGCCTTAAGTATTTCTTGGGCCTTGAAGTTTCAAAGCACCCGGATGGTATATTTCTTTCTCAGCGTAAGTATGCGCTTGATATTCTTTCTGAGGCTGGTCTTCTTAGGGCTCGTCCAGCCACTATACCTATTGAACAAAATCATCGCTTTGCCTTGAATGAGGATGATGATTTGCGTGACCCATAGGCCTTTACGCGACTTGTAGGTCGGCTTATTTATCTTACCATTACATGAACCGAGCTCTTGTATAGTGTGCACACTCTTGCACAGTTTATGAAAAATCCGAAGGTGCCTCATTGGACTGATGCTTTACGGGTTGTTTGTTAAGGTCACCCTGGCTAAGGCATTCTTTTGGGTGCAAATTTTGATCTTTATCTTCGGGCTTATTGTGACTCAGATTGGGCAAGTTGCCCACTTACTCGTCGGTCTCTTACTTCTTATTTTGTGTTCCTTGGTGGCTCTCCGATCTCATGGAAGACTAAGAAACAAACCACTATTTCACGATCATCAACTGAGGCAGAATATCGTTCCATGGATTGTGCCACGTGTGAATTGAAATGGCTTCGCAGCTTACTCGTTTCGTTTGGTATTCAACATACAGCCCCTATGCTTCTTATGTGTGATAGCCAATCTGCATTGGATATGGACCAAAATCTTGTCCACCATGAACGAACCAAACATATAGAAGTTGACTATCATCTTGTTCGTGATGCTGTTCAGACAAGTGTCATCACTACTGCCACAAAGGCATTGGGTAGTAAAAAATTCTTGTACCTTCTAGGCAAGTTGGACATTTGTGACCTACACGCTCCAACTTGAGAGGGGGTGTGTTGGGATATTGACGGATAGTCAATATCTTTCTTATTTTGTATATATCATATCCTTATTGATAGGTGATAATTTAGGTAGGATATTTACTAGTTATTTGGTTAGCTTAATTCTAGGAAGTTGATTGACTCATTCTCCAAGAAGGACTCTTTGTATATAAAGAATTGTACACGGTTTGTATCAACCAAGGAAATAGAATTATTGTTTTTCTTCTCCTTCAATATTTTCGGTTTCTAACTGGATTGAACACTAACGCTCACTAAAGGTGAAGCTTAATTTTACCACTAGCCACTGATTTGGGGACAACGACTTATATTGTTAACCTTGAAACTCAAAAACATTTCATTTATTAGTCTTTATCCATACTGAAACTCAAAAAGATTTTATTTGTCACTATCCAATCCAATGCACACTTATTATTATTTATATTAAAATTATTTATTTTTTAAAAAATATTAATAAGAAACTCGTGTAACATAAAAAAGGTATTAATGAATGATTCAAATTACAAAAAGCAAAGTATAAAATATTATAAATTAATATATACTATCTCATTTCTAAATGAATTACGAAAAACAAAAATATTTAATGTGCTCTTGATTAAAAATAAATTTATTCATTTTCTTTTGCATTCATGCTTAAATGTAATTCCTCTTATGCATAGTAATATTGACTTTGTTTGACAAAAACCATTTGTTTGTGGAATCTCATGCCTAAGCTTCTTAGACTACCTACAATGGGGTGGAATTTGGCGTATGAAATGGAGGGGGTGGTATGAAACCATTGGAGGGGGTGTGGAATTTGGGGTTTGGAAAATTTCATATGGGTTGAAAGTTTAAAAAAAGCTGGCGCAAAGACACGTGGCGGAGCGGGATTGGGCGAGCATCAGGCGGGTGTACCACACGGCCCGATAGGGCGCGTGTGGCACAGCGCAGACACGTTTTTTTTTGTTTTTTTCTTTGTTTGCCACGTGGCTGGCTCTCATTGGTCCGTTTGATTTTCGGATTAATTTTTTTATCTCAATTCTTTGAGCTGAATTATCACCTAGTAAAATAATTTATTTTATTTTTTCCCGCCAAAATTCAACATTTTTTTCCCTATAAAATGATGCATGTTTCATTAGATTTGGACACACACAAAAAAAAAATCTCTTTTCTCAATTATCCTTCTCCATTTTATTAGCCTACACTTAAAAAAAATCATCATCTTTTGAGTGAAATGGATCCCAATAATAATCCTTTCAACACTCAAAATTCCCAAATTTTTTCACCATTCAACTACAATCCTAATGATTTTAACTTAGAGAACCAATCTTCCAACCAACCCCGTCCCCAAAATGTTTCAAATCCTTTTTTTCCACCAAATTTTATGCCTTCAGCTGTCCCAAATTTCATGCCTTTAGGTGTGCAAAATTGGAATTCATATCCTTATCCTATGCAATTTCAACCACCTCAGCCCCATTATTATCCTAGTAATCCTTACATGCCAAGGATGAAAAATGAAATTTCTGGAAATTCTTAACCATTAGAATTTTCAGAATTTTCAACACAACTGGGTGAGGGTAGCATTAGCGCACCTATGTGTATTGTAACTTTTCTTATTTTAAATAATAATTATCGTCATTTATCTAATTATTTAATTGCAAAAAAAATTAGTGTAAAATATTATTTTAATTATAAATAATAATAATAATAATAATTTTACTAATCATAAAAATAGAGAATATATAAAAAATAAAAATGAAATAAAAGTAGTGGGGTATAGAATGATGAGTGCGAGGGAGATGAAATTTAATTTCAAATTTACCATTGTAGGGGGGTTGTATAAAATGGGTGTATGAAAGATGAGGCGTATATAAGGTGGATAGGATAAAGTGTTAAAGTGGTTGTATGAAATGGGGAGGGGGGTTGAAACCATAGTTATAAATCCCGTCCCGTACCGGCCGGTACATCCCGTCCCAGTCGAAAACCGGTGCGGTACAGGTATAATTCCGTCTCAGTTTCTGTACCGCCCTGAGCTGCCACGTACCGTCCAAACCGGTCCGTACCGGATCGAACCGGCCGAGATGGTTGTCCCGGTCAGTATGCGAAAAGAAAGACTTTTAAACCAATTTTTAATTGTCGGACCTAATAAAAATATATTCAAACTTGAGTTTTTTTTTTATATAAAAAAAACTATGCCCTAGATTTATACTTCACGATTAATCAACATCCATTCACCGCAATAGAACTTTCAAGGTCATTAAGTCGCTAAACATGAACAAAGCAGCTTGTGTAGTCAAAGAAATTGAAGCTGCAGATCAGTAATTTGTAAGCAATCTAGACTAAACTTATGCTAGTATTGGTATAGTTTGATGATAAAATACAAGCTTCTGTAATTTTTTGTTGAACATATGTTATATATATAATTATCTTAAAAATTACTAAAAAGTGCGGTAAGGTATGGTACACCGGTACGTTCCGGTACCAGTACGTCCCGTCCCAATGGCAAAACCGGTGCGCTGTCCGGGACGGTATTTATAACTATGGTTGAAACCATTGTGGGTAGTCTTAGTAGAACACTATGTCAGCATAGTTTATTGTTTGCTCATGATTATCAGGTAAAAGACTAAAATTACGTTCGGTATCCCTAAGAGCACGTACAATGGTGAACAAATTTTTCGTTCGTCACGTGAACGAAATTGGCATGTGAACAAAATTTCGTTCACGCCAGCTTACATTCTGTAGTGGTGAACTAATTTTCGTTCGCATATATATTTTTATTTAGTAATTTAATGTTATAAAATTAAAATATAAATAATTAAAATATTTTTTTTAATTAACGTCATTAAAAATAAAATAAAATTTATTAATTTATTTATTTTATTATTTTACTTAATTGAATAACTTTGAAAATTAAACACTTATAAATAAATGTCAAATTACGATATTTAAAGCATTATACACATGAAAAAAAATCTAGAAAAAACGAAAGTAAACGTTTTTGATATTTTGACACAAACATTGTCGTTTGGCGCAATAAAAAACTTAAATATATAAAATTTTAAAATTATGTAAAATATATACAATAATTTTTTTAATCATTTTAAAATAGTAAGATATTAAAAATTGTGTCAAATATTACAAATTAGATTCTTTTTATAGAGAAAAATAAATTATAATTTTTTTAATATTTTTATTTAAATAATATGGTTTAAAAATGAGAAAATTACAAAATACACATATAGCTGGAGCTTGGAACCAATTTCTGTTCACGGATTCGTTCATAAAATGAACGAATATTTTCGTTCATAGCCATGAACGAATATTCATTCACTTCTAATTGGCATGAACCAATTTTGGTTCACAAAATAGCTCTTGGTGAACCACAATTGGTTCACCATTAAACATGGTCTAAACCACAACACTCACGATCAAGGTATGAACCTATTTACAATCGGAGTTACTCCTTCCGTCTCATATTTATCGCTATTTTTTTTTATATTTTATATTTGGCGTCTTATATTTATTGCTAATTACCCATAATGTTTATTTTTTCTCTCTTTTATCCACTCACAACAACTATCCACTAACTTATTTCTCTTCAACTCATTCACAATACTTACTTTTCCAACATCTTTCGACTTTAATAATCAACTTGATTAAATGCATTAACAAAAAGCTATACAAATTAAATACACTTTATAGTTTATAATGTAAATACATATTAATGCAAACAGTTTTTGTGGTAAATCACTAATACATTTTAACTTTTCTACTCCATCTGTCCCAGAAAGATGGTTCACTTTTGGCTTTTAATGGTCAATACAAGTGAATATTGATTAAATATAAATGTCAATCCAACCATCTTTGTGATTCTAAAGCTTGTAATTGATTAATCATCAAGTGATTTATCAATGACAAATTTTAAAATTTTATTGGGATGATTAGATTGATAATAATCTTTGGTCGAAGTCCACATGTGTTGATCGTCAAAAATTCAAAGTGGACTATCTTTCTGGGATAAAGAGAATATATAAATAATACCCAATTAAATTTAGCTAAATTAATAATTATAATTATATTGAAATTATGTATTAAAATATTTTCTTGAAAAGGGTTAGTATTGAATATTGATGCTGAAAATGGAGGACATATAATCAATGATACAGAAATTCCACTCCGTCAAAGTAGTGGATAAGAGAAGGCACTAGAGAGGCGGCTGGGGTTTTGATTTCTTGCTTAGGGATAAGAAAGGTATACTCCCTTCCAGTTCCAAAGAAGTTGCAATATATTATTACTATTTAAGGTATTTCAAAAAAGTTGCAACAATTTAAAAATGAAAGTTTTTTATTACTTTTATAATCTTTCACTCATTCTCTCTTCATTCTCTTCCTTTCTACCATTCATTCTTAATATAATAATATACTACCTCCGTCCCAGCTCAATGTGCACACTTACCTTTTAAGTGGGTGTCGTTGATATGTGCACAATCCAAAAAAGGAAAGTTTTTTATTATTTTTATAATCTTCCACTCATTCTCTCTCTTCCTCCCAACCACTCATTATTCTCCACTCATTCTCTTTCTTCCTCTCAACCACTCATTATTCTCCACTTATTCTCTTTCTTCCTCCCAACCACTCATTATTCTCCACTCACAATACTTTTGAATATAAATAATCTTTCCTTAAATATTGTGCCAAACAGTAAAGATGCGTATTGAGTTGGGACGGAGGTAGTATATAATATAATAATATATATTAGAACAGAGGAGTATGACATAAAAACAAAATATGCCACGCTCACCCTAGATTGGTGAGTGCTGTATGACTATCAAGACATATGGCCGACATAATTTGTGGCAATTTGTAGGGTTGGCTCGTTTTGGCCGACCCTGCTTAGATTGTCCCCCGGAGCATAGCTCAGTGGTTAAGGAGGGGGACATAAGTTGTTGAGCTGGAGGCATAGAGTGTGGGTTCGATTCCTGGTGGGAGCAATTAGTGCCAGGGCCGAGCAACCGTAAGTCCTGGCACAACGGAGCTCTCCGGGCTCTTTTCCGGGGTCGGACCTTCTATTGTGTTATCAGTTGACATGTGCTCAAACCCTGGCTACTGAGGCACATCCCGCGATTTAACGGGTGGTAGGGAAGAGGGACCGGAACTACTACCCCCAGGAGTAGTTGGCGGAGCTAGGCCGAGCAACCGTAAGTCTGGCGAAGTTGGTGAACCTGGGCATCAAAACAAAAAAAAAAAAAAAAAATGAAAATTAAGAAAATCTACAAAAACAGAAATTTGTGGCTGAAAAATTCCCACCAGTTTTCCTTGCCCATAACGCAAATTCCATTCACCAAGTCCCCTTCTCTCTCTCTTTCAATTCTCAAGGGTCAGAGTCATCCTTTTTGGGTTGCTTGTTTTGTAAAACCCAATCATAAGGAACCAAGATGCCCCTCCAAAATGGGGATCTTAAACAAAACCCTTTAAGTAATTGCAATTAATTAGATTGTTAATTGCAAGATAACCTCAAAAGCCAATCCCCAAAGTGCACTTTTTTTTTTTTTGGGTTTATGGCCTACAATCCATGTTCCCACATTAGTGTAGAGTGAGGCAGAATATCATATTCATGTCAATCCAGAAAAAAGAATAAGATTAATTACTGACCTCTTTCTCTCTCCCTCTCTCAAAGATTGTGTGTGGTAGAGAATTGGGTTTTGGAAAATTTGTGTAATTGGGGGACATGTCAGCTGCTGGTGGTGGTGGCGGTGGTGGGTGTAGTATAGTATGGTTTAGGAGAGATCTAAGGGTGGAGGATAACCCTGCTCTAGCAGCTGGGGTTAGAGCTGGCCAAGTAATTTGTGTTTACATATGGGCTCCTGAAGAAGAAGGTCACTATTATCCAGGTAGGGTTTCCAGATGGTGGCTTAAGCAGAGTTTATCTGTTCTTGATTCATCCTTGAAGAATCTGGGTACCTCTCTCATCACTAAGAGATCTTCTGATAGTGTTTCTTCTCTTCTTGAGGTCATCAAGTCCACTGGTGCCACTCAGCTCTTTTTCAATCACTTATATGGTCAGTCACTCACCCCAAATCTCAGTTTCATTATTTTGTTCTTTTGATTTTTTGAAATTTGTTACTTTTAGTGTTTTGGGTTCTCTTTTTCTTGATTTTAAATTTAGTTGTTTGTGGATTTTTGGATTGTCTGGATCTTGGATATGATATGACCCTTTTATGGATGTGTTGATTGCAATTACAGTATATTGTAGCATTGGTTGGTTGGTTGGTTGATTGATTGATTCACATGTTTCTTGATGAAGAACTTTTAGTCCTGTTTCTTGCTTTACTGGAGTTTACCTTTTCATTAATCTCTTATTATCATCTAAGACTAGTGGGTATTTCGATCAAGATCCTAATTGTTTGATCCAGATTGTTATATGATTTTCAATTGTATTTGCGTCCAGTGTGATTTTTGTATTTTTAAGGATTTAAGATGAAAATCTCTTATTATCATCTTCCAATCATACCTTGATTGTCTTCTTGAATAGCAGTCAGCAAAAATTTCCTATTTTCTGATTAAAATTTGTATTTCGGGTGTTTTCAGACCCGCTATCACTTGTTAGAGATCATCGTATGAAGGCAGTTTTAAGTGGTCAAGGCGTAAATGTTAGATCCTTCAATGCTGACTTGCTCTATGAACCATGGGAAGTGCAAGATGAGCAAGGTTGTCCTTTCAATACATTCACAGCTTTCTGGGACCGATGCCTTAGCATGCCATATGACCCTGAGTCGCCACTACTCCCTCCTAAGAGGATTATATCAGGTAAAGTTCAAGTTTCTTTCGTACTTCTCAGTATTGAGTATTTACAATGTCATAAATGTACTTGATCTCGCACACTATGAACATGAGCTTTATTGACGCAACTCCATCATGCTGGTAATATATACAAGAAGAAAGTACGTATCTTGACATTTTCATTGTGATGAGAAGGATTTCTGCAATAAAATTAGTAGGTTGGAGAATAGATGTTTATGCAATAAAGATGGAGAAAGTGGCAATCATCTGTTCAAAATGTGTCGTGTTATGTGTCAAGCGAGGCTGGTCAGAGGTGTTGTCTGGATCAATTATCTGGAACTTGAACGTGGGGCTTAGATTAAATCTAGCTAATTCATCTGTTAATCTTTTGTCACTGGTATTAGGAAACTTGCCTTTCGAGTTTGGCTGTGTGAATTCCTTTTACCAACCTCAGAATGACTCTGCCTTAGTGGAGTAACTGAAACCCCAACCAAATGAATTTAGAGCATATACTTCAATCTCTTTTCATATTTTATAGGAGGATCTGATTAGTCAAACCATGATGAAAGCGGTAGCTTGTAGTCCCTTTGGAGTTGTGGTGGCTGGTTTGGGAATTCATGCACTCCCTCTGGCCTCCTGGAAAGTTAGCCCTTCTTTTCTCCTCGTTACTACGAAAGAACTTGAGAAATAATTGAGGCTACTTTTAATTATCCTAACGAAAACAATTAAAAATTGTTATTGATACACCATTATTAATACTATCAATACTAATTTTTAGATTTCCATAAAGATAATTAAAAGTAATCTAAATTATTGCTCAAAGTTCATTCACGTTAACAATGAAAAAAGAGGGACTAACTTTCCTGGACAAATGGAGTATTTGATAATTCGCTTGGCCTGTCGCTCCATGGAGGTCCCACAATATTAAGGATAAGTCTTATATTATTCAACCACTCATTAGCTCATAGTTACAGTGTGGACCTGTCCTAATTGAATGTAAATGAGCTATTTTGGTTCAGAATATAACACAAAACATTGGAAATAATGGCATCAGATTTATGTGAGGCGATGGTGAATAGGCTTTTCTATTAATTGAGACAGGGAGTGAGCATGAGGCTGCAAATCTTTATCAGTGCTAATTGACCAGTTCGAGGGGATTCACTAATATTGGATGTCCGTCGTTCTGATTTGGGTGAACCACCTTGCTTTTTTCGTGCATTCCTTCTTTTTTTCTAGTTTTAGTTTTAAAAAAATCCTATCAACTTTTCTTTGATGATTTTTCATAACAGGTTCTTTGTTTCTTAGTGACATGGCTGCCATTCTGATGTTCTTGAATTGTGGATTATCAGGTGATACATCTAAGTGCCCATCAGATGCGTTGGTATTTGAAGATGATTCAGAAAAAGGAAGCAACGCACTTCTTGCTCGGGCATGGACACCTGGTTGGAGCAATGCTGACAAGGCATTAGCAACCTTCATTAACGGGCCATTGCTAGAATACTCCATGAACCGCAGAAAAGCTGATAGCGCTACAACCTCTTTCCTCTCTCCCCATTTACATTTTGGTGAACTAAGTGTCCGAAAGGTCTTCCACCTCGTTCGAATCAAACAAGTCCTATGGGCCAATGAAGGCAACACAGCTGGCGAAGAAAGTTGCAACTTATTCCTAAAATCAATTGGTCTTAGAGAGTATTCGAGATACATGAGCTTTAACCATCCTTATAGCCATGAAAGGCCTCTTCTTGGTCATCTAAAGTTTTTCCCATGGGTAGTGGATGAGAACTACTTTAAGGCGTGGAGACAAGGTAGAACTGGTTACCCATTGGTTGATGCTGGCATGAGAGAGTTGTGGGCCACGGGATGGCTACATGATAGGATACGAGTTGTCGTGTCCAGTTTCTTTGTGAAGGTCCTACAGCTTCCATGGAGATGGGGTATGAAGTATTTCTGGGATACCCTTTTAGATGCAGATCTCGAAAGTGATGCTCTTGGTTGGCAGTATATATCTGGCACTCTCCCTGATAGTCGCGAGTTTGACCGCATAGACAATCCGCAGGTACAGTTATACTCCCTCCGTCCCACTTACTATACAAAAAAAAAAAAAAAAAAAAAAAAGAAGAAGCTATTTTGGGTGTCCCACTTTAATCTACAAAACCCTAAATGGAAACTTTTTAATATTTATTCAATAATGTGACTCACTTGCCATACTCACAACAACTATCGACTTACTATTTCCTACCAACTTTCTCTCTCCTAGTCCTACCCAACTATCTACACTCGCAACCCATCACCTTTTCAACTTTTTCCTTAATTCTTGTGCCAAAACTCATTTTTGTAAATTAAAGTGGGACGGAGGGAGTATTTTCTTGTAAAGATTGCATCTTTAGTCTTTCCTATCAATCTAATCAAGGACTTTTTGCAGTTCGAGGGATACAAATTTGATCCACAAGGAGAGTATGTTCGAAGGTGGCTCCCTGAACTTGCGAGGCTTCCAACCGAATGGATACACCATCCATGGAATGCACCCGAATCTGTACTACAAGCTGCTGGAATAGAGCTGGGGTCCAACTACCCTCTACCCATTGTTGAAATTGATGCAGCTAAAGATCGATTGCAGCAAGCACTTTCAGAGATGTGGCAGCTTGAAGCAGCTTCAAAAGCAGTAACCGAGAACGGAATTGAAGAAGGGCGTGGAGATTCATCCGATTCCCCCATTGCTTTCCCTCAAGACATGTTAATGGACGATGTGGACCCGGAAACAAGGACTATGCCTACAGCCACTACGATTCGTCGGTATGAAGATCAGATGGTCCCCAGTATGACTGCTTCTTTGGTTAGGAGTGAAGAAGAAGAAGAAGACACTTCTTCAGATGTTCGAAACTTAGTGGAAGAAAGCAGAGGTGAAGTGCCTACTAATGCTGTGACAATTCAAGAACCGAGAAGAGAAACGGGTAACCAAGCTGTCACTCAAGCAGTTCGAAGCAACAATGGGATGACTCAATTTAATATTACGATAGGGATGAGAGATGCTGAAGACTCTACAGCTGAATCTGGTAGTAGTGGTAGAAGAGAAAATGGGGGTGTGGTTCCAGTATGGTCACCCTCGACGTCTAACTACTCAGAGCAGTACATTGGTGAAGAAAGTTCTTACTTACAAAGGCACCCACAGTCTCACCAATTAATGAACTGGAGGCGGCTTTCTCAAACTGGGTAAGCAAAATCTTGAAATATAATGTTCATTTATTACTCTTCAACAGTCCTTTGATTTTTAGTCCCAGAGATCGCATAAGTATGAGAATATTATGCTCGTTTTTTTATTTTTTAGAGTTTAATTCGTAGTTCCTGAAACCCAATTAAAAGTTACTTTTACCCTTGTTAACAGGTGAATTATCTATGCTATGCAATAGAAGGTGACAAGCCAAGAAGTCGAAGCGAAGATATTCCCCTAATATTATATCAGCATTGGGATAATAAGCAGCACTGGCACAAATCTTCATCCTCCCTTCCCGTCCCCTCCTTTCACATTTCTGACCTGATCAACAGCTGACCTCCTCTCTTGTGCATAAAGGTCGTAAAATTGGAGCACAAAGCACATCTGAATCCTCTTTTAGTTCCCTGTTGTACCATACCGTATATATTTGTGGCTATGCTGTATAGTAAATTATTGGGATGTGAAATCCTCTAATAAGTCCAGGTTTTCTTACATTTTTTTTTTCTTTTTCATTAGGTGAGTATATCATTCTCTATCTTCCTCCTCAGACCAACAGATGATGTAGCTTTAAGAAAATATGTTTCCTTGGTTATGCAGCTTCTGGAACTTGTAGCTTTTAAACGTTACTGTCTCATTAGCGTTTTGTACCCTCGTTACTTTGATTGTTTCGTGAATCATTTGCGATTTTGATAAATTATCGGGAAGCTTGAATGTGAAAGAAATAGATTCTTGATGATATTGTATGAATGAATTCAGTACAGCACAGTAGTATTATTATACAGCCAGACTGGAGCGTTTGAGGGTCTGATAATTTAATACAGGGGTCTGATAGTTTAATAGGGACATGAAGAGAGACAGTTTTTAGACTTCTGGTCTTAAGTATAGGTCATTGTAAATGCTTTTTGTTGTGCTCTCTTCGTGTTTTTCTGGCTTTGGTGACCTGAGAATACTGTATATGAGGGTTGCAGCCATGGCTCCTGAAATGGGACCCACGATGTAGATCCACAGGTTATTGTAGACTCCATTAACAACTGCTGGTCCTACACTCCTTGCAGGATTCATAGAAGCTCCAGTAATTGGCCTGCAAAAATCTTGAAAATTTATGCCGGCATAATTCTTGAAATTTTCTAGGTTTTTGAGTAAAGAACGCATTTTTTTTTTACCCTGCAATGATAATGTTGAACATCTGGACTACTCCAATGGCAATTCCTGCAACCCCTTTGCTCTGTTTCACACAGTTGAATTTGAAAGTCAACATATTTTGTTCATTACAAACCACACACGCCCGCGCTCTCGCGCGCGCGCACACACACACACACACACACAGAGAGAGGGAGAGAGATGTACCGCTCGTTCATCAGTAGCGACACCATTGATGGTGAACATCAAAATGAAAGTGAGTATGAATTCCCAAACAATAGCTTCAAGATGAGTGGTTGCAGCTGAAAATTGCGTCAGCGCTGGCTTTATGTCGCTTTGGTCATTGAACAACACTTTAAGAGTGAGGCATGCCAATATCGAACCCAACAATTGTGGCAAAACATACATAGGCACCTACAAAATAAACATTTTGGAGTTTTTCAAACACGAATTTTGACTCATGTTTTAAGATTAAAAAAAGGTCAACTTGGTGCTATAAGAGCTCTCTCACTGTGCTTGAAATCCATTGTAAGAGCATGACCCACATGGGGTTAATATAATAAGATATAAATAGCGGAAAAGGGAAGATTATTACATGAGGAAGTGGTAATCGACCAGAAGAAGCTAAGGAGATGGAGACAGCAGGGTTGAAATGTGCACCAGAGACATGGCCAAGTGCATAAATAAGTGCCATCAAGCATGATCCTGCTGCTAATGCTATACCAATAATTGTCAGAGGCCTTTCTCTGTCAACAAGGGCTGCACCAGCACCAATGAACACGAATATGTACGTTCCCACGAGCTCTGCAACTATCTGTTATGTTTAAAATCAATTTCAATTTTCAAAATGAATTTATTTTATTTATTTATTTTTCTGATAATGAATGAGAAGCATGTACCTTTTGGAAATAAGATGACGGAACAGGTTGAGGATCATAGGGTATGAATCTTTGATTATGCTTTTGAATTGCTTCTTCATCAATGGAATATGGTGCTGGCAAATGGTGTTTAGGAATATGGCTTTTTGGTGAATAGCTGTAAGCAGATGAAGGAGGGGACTCGTCCATTGCGCAAGTTGAGAGAGAGAGAGAGAGAAGTGAGCTACGAGTATAGATTCTAACTCATACTTTATAGTTGGTGTATATACATGGTGAACAAGCAAATATATTAGACCAAATATTACAAAATTCATCTCTCTCTCTCTCTCTCTCTCTCTCCTCTAAGTTTGGGCCCTGCCATCAGACTGCTTGACAGTCCATAGTAGTAGTCGTTTGATCAAATTTTAAGGACATGATGGTCTTCTGACACATCCCACTCTCACATCAGAATATGTTTGAAGTTTAATCTCAGTAGTAAGTTATATTTGGCAGTTGTTTGTACATTGCTTATACCGTAGCTAGGACTTATGCATTATTTAGAAACACGAAATTTATTTGCTGACAAAAGGGTATTATTCTTTCTAATTCTAGCAAATGTTTAGGTTATCTTGACAAATTCAGAGATCTATTAGCCTAGTGTAAAGTTAGATTTGATTATGATTACTTGTTTGTAGCTTATGGAATGGCAAGTTAAATAAAGACATAATAATAATAATAAGGAAGTAGTGTAGTTGAGAGGACTTGATCTATTATGAGAATAATGTGACATAGTCAATCAAAGCCGGCAACTCATGTTTGTATGAACAAGTAAGAAACATAAGCTAAATTTCAAACAACCATTTTGAAGAACACTGATGATTAAATTGAAAGACAAATAGAGTGATTTGATTAGAATCCAAAATGGATTGGTACGGAACATTTCAAATAAAGCATTTTGGAATCACCAGACGGCATGCATCTCTGCTCATCTTACTAAAAGTCAACTATTTTGGGACGGGTAATAGTGACTCTAGAATAAAAATGAACATTTTTTTAAAATAGATATTCATTTCGTAATGGGATGTCTAACATTTTACCCTAGGCTTTTTCCAGCGCCTGGGACAGCATATGGGGGTTAACAAACTATGTTTGAGCCGGGCCTAATAAATGAGTAAGGCCTTTATCAGCTTGCAAACCTTCTTAGCTCTGTTGATAGTATTCTGCCAGACCGGACCGAGCACTGCTCCTACACTTGTACCTCCAGCGAGTGGTGATCAGCTCACCACTTCTCCTTTTTATCTCCTCGTGCCGTGGAGATTGATTTGGATAAATGTGGGTGGGTTCCACCTGACACAGAAACATCTTGTTCGTGAAGCTCAGAAGGATGATGATGTGGATGATTTTGAGCCATTGCGGCAAGAAAGAGGAGCAAAATTAGGCTGGATCATTTCCAAATCAGTGTTTAACCCATTCTATTAGGAAACTTGATAGATTGAATTTGGATTGTTTGTTGTAGATTTATGAATATTTTGATTTGTATTTGAGCCTAAATTCCAATAGAATTCACCGTGAGTAGACATAAATTTTACTTTCATTTTAACTTAACTTAGTATCAAACTACCTGGTACCGGCCTAATTGATTCTGACAAGCTTACGCATCCTGAGTCTAGGTGCCCTATTGAGCTACGAGATAGATAAATAGAAAAAATCATTTATTTTTCATAAATTAGGATGTAGTATGTGTAAATTGTAGTGCCTCAATTTTTTTATATAAATTATTACTCACAATATAATCTGTTGATCAAAAGTTTCACTTTTTTTTAATGACCTAAGTGTCGGTGCTTGCGCCACCATAATCATAGGGTCTATGAACCACCCTCTCAGATCCATATAGACACGTAAATCCGGGTCTGATCTCAATCGCCAAGTGGCTCCAAAGGTAATGTCCAGTAGGACTTACATCACTTGTCACCAAACTGCTTCTCCCACCACTCGAACACAAAACCTTTCTTACCATCTCTCAACTCCTTACCGCTGAGCTACCTCGTGGAGGGCTCAAAAGTTTCACTTCTTAGTTATGGGGTGGAGGGAGTACTCCATACTATACTATAGAGAATCCCTTTCTTTGCTTCAATCACCTGTTTCATCTATTTGATGGTTTTAATGTGCAAAGCTCCCTCTTGCATAAATATCTTTAAAACAAACAAAAACTGTAAGCAACTAACTAAGCCAAAATTTATAATTTTAACTAGTCAAATTACATAATCCGTTCTAAAGTGAAGGTAAAAAAAATCAAGTTCGTTTTTTATTAAAAATAAATTTAAATTATTTTAAACTCATTGTTTTTCTTAGCTTATTTCTTGTACAAAATTTTCGATTTTCCTACTTAGTGGATAGGATGGCAGTCATCATATGGCTCCGGGAGAGGAAAAGGCCATGAAAGTGGAATAAAGTATGGGTTCAACCTAGTGAAGGGGAAAGCTAATCATCTCATGGGGGATTATTATGTACTCCTCTCTGTCACGGAATAAATGTCACGTATGGTCAACTAAGTTAAACTTTGACCAATTTTTAATGCAAAGTTATTTATCTTCATTGAAATTCAAAAGTAGTTATAAATAGTGTTTCTATTGATGTATCAATAACCATATATATTCAAAATAGTATAAAAATGTTAAGATTTTCATAACTTTTTTGTCAAAGTTCAACTTAATTGAATTTACCGTATGTGATATTTATTCCGGGACAGAGGGACTAGCTGGGTTTCAACAAATAGATGACCACGAGCTTGGATTATTTGCCATTTATGATGGCCATTTGGGACACAATGTGCCTACCTACCTTGAGAAGCACTTATTTGATAATATCTTGAATGAGGTATACTTCTATGGTCAGGCTTCAATTATTTGTTCGTTATTTGGTGCTATATAGTATTCCCTCCCTATTTATGTTTGTCCGAAAAAAATAGTCGTATTTCTAAAATTGGTGTGTTAAAATGATTGAACTTTCAAACTTAACCTTGTGATGAATCTATTGAGTAATGCACGGTTGTTGCAAGAGAGAGATTAGTGAAAGTAACAATTGGACCTCACTAAGGGTAGTGATGAAAATGACAACATGTTAATATATTTGAATAGGCAGGCGAACGGGACTATGATCATGGGACGGAAGGAAGGAGTATTTAAATTGATCTGAGAGTTGAATTGTTTTAGGGTGAGTTTTGGGCTGACCGCTGACCCAAGAAGATCAATCTCTAAAGCATATGAACCAAGAAATTATTTCCGAAAATTGCCGAGGTGGGTCCACTGCTGTTACAGCGATTCTTATAAATGGTCAAAGGTTATGGATAGCAAATGTAGGTGACTCGCGAGCTGTTCTTTCCAGATGAGGGAAGGCAATTCAAATGAGTACAGACCATGAGCCAAATGCAGAACGAGGCAGCATAGAGAAGAAAGGAGGTTTTGTCTCAAACATGCCAGGTTATTTTCACATAATGTCACCCCTCTTTCCGCTCCTCAGTTTAAAACTTTAATTTTATATGTAAATGTGATATATTACCCCAAGCTCTTCCATCGATCAATATGCTTGTGTTGGTTTCTGAAAGTGAGGTTGTGTATATTCATTGTATTGTTAATTTGTTATTGTATTAAGGAAACAACTGCCATTTGACAACTGACAATCATGGGATTTGAGTTATTATTGTTCTTATGTGTGACGATATCCGCACAAAACCTGCATAATTTATTTTGCTAAGAATTGTATCCCGTTTATCGTGGGATCTCTTTCCATATTACTTATCTGTTTCCTTAGTTACCTTGATCTCTTTTCTGAGTATGTAACTATATATTGGGCGGTGGAATAAGGATGAGGGCAAGCAATTTAACCCTAATTATCTTCTCTTGATGAACCCTAATTTGTGTTTCTTCACGGTACAGAGCTCTGGTTATCACAAGGTCAGGGGTTCGAATCCTTCTGCTTGCATATTGAGTGCTAAAAATTGCACTATGTTGATGCCCGATAAGTGGTATGTTTGTTAATCTCTCCACGTGTGTTACCGGGTCACACGTGTGGGGGAGTGTTGAACCTTGGTATACATTGTAGGTGCCATGTCTAACACCTTAAGGTTTTAGAGGAGTTGGTTACTTAACATTATGCCTCTCAAAATAGGTTTGCGGTTGCTTAAAATTATTAAAAAAAAAAATGAAGGGTGAGCTATCAAGATGCACAAGTCGACGAAATGTCCAAAATATTCCTAGAAAATCTTCTAAATATATATCAACCGTCGAGATTGGGATAGACGGCCGAGATTGAGTGTGGTCAGACTGCATAGGTCTCGGATCTTGAGAGGCCTCGGATCCTTACTTTTATACTCCTTCCGTCCTTTTCAATTTACAAAAATGAGTCTTGGCACAAAAATAATTTAAAAAATGATTGAAAAGTGACGTGTTGTGAGTGTAGATAGTAAGTGGGCAGTAGTTGTAAGTATGACAAGTGAGTCATATTATTTAAAAAATATTTGAAAGTTTTCATTTTTGAATTTTGTATATTAAAGTGGGACAACCAAAATAAAAAAAAAAAAAAGATTAAAGAGTGACGGAAGGAGTACTTGTTTAAATTTTGTTTGTTCCACCATTTATTTGCATTGTGCTTACTCTTTTCATCTCATTTTATACTTCAAAAAATTTCTTTATAAAATTTCCTTTTAAGTCTCCTTTTTATACTTCAAAAATAAAATATGAAAACTATAGTACTTCTTTATTCCATAACAAGCACCTAGATCACTTGGTATAGAGGCTGCTCTAGCTTAACCAGAGGTCTCGAGTTTGAACCATGGGAATGCAGCAGTGTTAAAATCTTGTTGGAAGAGCTTTGCCGCCCTTGTAGTCTTACCCGGCTCGGAGTAGTAGCTCACTTTACTACCATTTTATGTACCAAAAAAGGTTTCACATTCATAGTGCAATTTTAATACTCATATCACCCGCTCCATTAGCATTTTTCTTTATTGTCGATTTGCCGTGCATCGTCGTGCCTAAACTAAAGTGTAAAGTTTCAATTAGGAGAAAGTAATTTTTTCAAACCCATTTATAGTGCAGTTCTTCTTCTCAAAACTTATCCTCTATCACTTGAAGATTTAATTAGGTTTGTTTTTAATCTCCTAAATTAAACTTTAATCATTGACTTCTATCAATGATTCAAGTTTAATTTAGAAGTGATTTTTTGCTTTTCAATAATAATAAAAAAAAAATCAATTTTGAATTTGATTTTCTCTCCATATGTGGGAGCATTTGTTTTCCCTCCATTGTTGAGGGCATTTGATTTCCCTCCTTTGTCGAGGGCTTTGGGTGATTTGTGTATTTTCTTTGTTGTTTTTTATAAAATTTTCTTTTGTTTATCTCAATCAAATACCCATAGTGGATTTATGTTTGTGTATCACTGATGGTTGGCTAAAAGCTCCGTACCGTAACGATCATTTGTCGGTTCTCGTCGAATTTATTAGGGTGGAAGAGGGCATGGCCCTAGATTTTTACAATGCGGTCCGAATTTTTGATTTGGGTTACACAAAGATGGAATTTGCGGTGGATTCTAAGGTTGTTTTTTATGGGGTGTTCTCATGTTCACATAGTTCTTCTGAGTTGGACAACCTTTTTAGTGCATGTAGGGATATGCTTAATGCAAAATCTTTTTTCTCTATGCATTTACTTCGTCGAACGGCAAATGTTTTGGCCGGTGTTGTTTCTTGGGCTTCTTTGTTAATGAATGCCCCACCATTTGGGTTGAGCGTCCGTCACATGTGAAATGCCAACTCCAAACTTTGTGTATTTGCTAATAAAATCTTGTTGTTTGCTTCAAAAAATAAAATAAAATTATGATCAAAAACATGGTTTATAATAATCTCCTGTATATTGAGAATTTATATGAGACGGAGGGATATATTAATAAAATCCTAGGAGTTAGAAGAAAAAAACTAAGACAAAAACTAAAATGAGAACACTATAGCCCGTCTCATAGTAAAGACGGGTTGACCCGGACCCATGACCCGGGGTCTAAAAAATTATTTTACAGAAAAAAAAAAAAACAATTTTTTTGGTGTTTTTTTCGTTTGCCAAAAGTAATATGTACTATAACTAAATGTAACAAACGTCACTTATATGTAACAGTGTTTACACATAAATGTAATACATATATATAGAAAAGTAATAGTTCAACCCTTTATACTTTAGAAATAAAAACTAACCCATAATCCGGACCCATGCCCGAGGTATAAAAATAAATCATTTTGTGTTTTTTCGTTTGCCAAAAGTAATATTTACTATAACCAAATGTAACAAACGTGTTTATACATAAATGTAATACATATGTATAGAACCCTTTACACTTTTAGAACTAAAAACACTTGTTTTAGTAACATTGTAGTAACATTGTAAAAATAAGAAATTAACAATTTTTATAAATTACACTATATTTTTCTTTTACCAAAGTGTAAAGTGTTAAATAATGTGTTACATTTTTAATAGAAAAATATTACATTTTGTCTAAAAAAACGGTTACGTTTATTTGTTACATTTATCATGATACATGTAAAAAGTATTACATTATTTATAGTAGACCCTAAAGTGATATATCACCCTTCCAAACGAACTCTGATATTTTTTTTCGCCAAATCAGACCTTGATGTGAAAAATAGTAGTCAGTTAAGGTCTTTTTGACGGAATTCATTAAAAATCTTGTTAAATTCTCATGTGTCGAGCACGTGATTAACAGATTGGTTGATTTGAACATTATATTTCTTTTAAGGGGTTTAATGATAAAATTAAAAATGAGAGGATGGTTAATGAAAAAAAAAAAAAAAAATTGTATCTCCCTTCATCATTCCCTTCCACGATGTCTCCCAGTTTCCCGACTATCGCCGCCCCTTTCCCAACCCAAATCTCATTTCTCTTTACACCATTACCCCTCCTCTTATCCTGACGACACCACCGCCCAGCCAACCACCACCTCTGCATCATCTTTATCTGCCTCGCCACTTCGTCCCTCCACCTGCCCACCTCCTATAATCCAAATCCAACCCTTATTCCTCCATTCCTCGTTTCTTTCTCTCTCTCTCTCTCTCTCCATTCTATTCAAACACTCTGATTCTCAGAGCATGGGTCTCGATTTTTGAAAGCCGAGTTTTCTAGGTTGTTGGATCCAAAATAAAAGCAGTAAATCTAATATTTAAATTCAATTTTGGGGTTTTAATTTAATTTTGATATCTGCTACTTTTCCTATCTGATTTTGTTGGGTAATGGAAGAAGAACATGAGGGAAATCAGTGTAATCTATTTAACAATTACAATCAATTTTCTAATTTAAAGTGTGTTAACTCAAGTGTTCTAAAATTATTACCTAGAACCTGATTCTTGTGCAACTTGATGTCACCGAGAACCCATCAACTAAGGAGGTGATTCAATCATTTTTGTGATTCAAACAGAACATTTTTGTGATTCAAGCATTTTGGTTGCAGGTGGTGAATTGGGGACTGTAGGATGGAAAAGGTATAGTTGGGAAATATGAAGAGAGGCGAAATCTACGTTGGGTGAGGATGAATCTGGATGTCCATGAAGATGAGTTTTTTTTTCTTTTTTCATTTCATTTTTTTTTCTTTTTTCCCTTTTGTCTTTTTGGATAAAAACTATTAGTTACTTTTTTAAATTCATTATGTAATTACTGTATAGTTATATATTAAATAATAGTCAATGTAATAATTTATTATTTTTGTTTTATATTATTAATGTAAACAAAATTAATGTATTCTCTCTCCTCTTTCAATTTTCACTGCCCCAATTCAATGGCGGGAAACAACTACAAGCTAATAAATGACGACGATGGCGGAGTTTTTTGTGGTTTTCGATGGGGTGATCTCAAGGAGGAAATCATCACAATAAGAAATATCGTCGGGGATCAAAGTAGTGCCGGCGGATGGTTACGGCCAGTTAAGGAACGAAAACACGGCGCAAATCAGTGGCCGATAGTCTCTGCCGGAGTGAATCTCAAGGACGAGAATAACTCTAGTAACAGTATCGATAAATATAGTAGTGGCGGTGGGAAGTACCGGCCAGTTGAGGAACGGAACGAGTACACGACGCTAGTCAACGGCCGGTAATGGAGTTAGGGAAACTGGAGCTGATGCTCTGACGGTAGTTTCTAGAACAGATGTTGGAACCATGAAAATTTCATTGTAGCAAGATAGCAAGGAGGAAACAATTACCATCAGAAACATCATTGGGAATCAAAGTACTGGACGTGGGTAGTTACAGGCAGATAAAGGACGAAAACACGGCGCATATCAATGGCTGGTAGTCTCTGCCGGAATGAATCTCAAGGAGGAGATTACCTTCAGTAACAGTATCACGAATAAAAGTGGTGACAGTGGGGAATACTGGCCAGTTGAGGAACGAGTACACGGCAGCGATCAGTGGATGGTAACGGGATCAACGGCAAGATCTGCCAGAACTAATGGAGTTAGGAAAACGGGAGCTGATGCTCTGACGGATAATACCGTATCAAATGTTGGAACCTTGGGAATTTCAGAGCAGCAAGATAGCAAGGAGGAGGGCACAGTGGTGAGGCTTCCCAACAGTGGGTTCTGGCCATTTGTGGGACGACAACACAGTGCCAATCCGTGGCTGCTAACGGGATTTACGGCAAGCTCTATCAGAGCGAATGAAATTGGGGGAACTCAAAGCGATGCTCTGAAGGATCATTCTAAATCAGATATTGGAACATTGAGAAGTTCAGAACAGCAAGATAGCAAGGAGGGCAGAGTCGTGTCACTGAGGCGGCCCGACAGTGGATTATGGCCAGTTGGGGGCGGCAACATGGTGCCAATCAGTGGCTGCTAGCGGGATTAACTACAAGCTCTGCCAGAGTGAATGAAATTGGGGCAACTCGAACTGATGCTTTGAATGATCATTCTAAATCAGATGTTGGAACCATGAGAATTTCATTTCATCAAGAGAGCAAGGAGGAAACAATTACCATCAGAAAACATCATTGGGAATCAAAGTACTGGATGTGGGTGGTTACAGCCAGATAAAGGACGAAAGCACGGCGCAGATCAGTGGCTGGTAGTCTCTGCCGGAACGAATCTCAAGGAGGAGATTACCTTTAGTAACAGTATCACGAATAAAAGTGGTGACAGTGGGGAATAATGTACAGTTGAGGAACGAGTACACGACAGCGATCAGTGGCTGGTAACGGGATCAACGGCAAGCTCTGCCGGAACTAATGGAGTTAGGAAAACTGGAGCTGATGCTCTGACGGATAATACCGTATCAGATGTTGGAATCTTGGGAATTTCAAAGCAGCAAGATAGCAAGGAGGGCACAGTGGTAACGCTTCCCGACAATGGGTTCTGGCCAGTTGTGGGACGACAACACAATGCCAATCCGTGGCTGCTAGCGGGATTTACGGCAAGCTCTACCTTACCGAATGAAATTAGGGGAACTCAAAGCGATGCTCTGAAGGATCATTCTAAATCATATGTTGGAACCTTGAGAAGTTCAGAGCAGCAAGATAGCAAGGAGGGCAGAGTCGTGTCACTGAGGTGGCCCGACAGTGGATTATGTCCAGTTGGGGGACGACAACATGGTGCCAAACAGTGGCTGCTAGCGGGATTAACTGCAAGCTCTGTTAGAGTGAATAAAATTGGGGCAACTCGAACTGATCCTTTGAATGATCATTCTAAATCAGATGTTGGAACCATGAGAATTTCATTGCAGCAAGATAGCAAGGAGGAAACAATTACCATCAGAAACATAATTGGGAATCAAAGTACTAGACGTAGGTGGTTACAGCCAGATAAAGGACGAAAACACGACGCAGATCAGTGGCTGGTAGTCTCTGCCGGAACGAATCTCAAGGAGGAGATTACCTTTAGTAACAATATCACGAATAAAAGTGGTGACAGTGGGGAATACTAGCCAGTTGAGGAACGAGTACATGCAGCGATCAGTGGCTGGTAACGGGATCAACGGCAAGCTCTGCCGGAACTAATGGAGCTAGGAAAACTGGATCTGATGCTTTGACGGATAATACCGTATTAGATGTTGGAACCTTGGTAATTTCAGAGCAGCAAGATAGCAAGGAGGGCACAGTGGTGAGGCTTCCCGATAGTGGGTTCTGGCCATTTGTGGGACGATAACACAGTGCCAATCCGTGGCTTCTAACAGGATTTACGGCAAGCTCTACCGGAGCGAATGAAATTAGGGGAACTCAAAGCGATGCTCTGAAGGATCATTCTAAATCAGATGTTGGAACCTTGAGAAGTTCTGAGAAGCAAGATAGCAAGGAGGGCAGAGTCGTGTCACTGAGGCGGCCCGACAGTGGATTATGGCCAGTTGGGGGACGGCAACATGGTGCCAATCAGTGGCTGCTAGCGGGATTAACTGCAAGCTCTGCCAGAGTGAATGAAAGTGGGGAAACTCGAACTGATGCTTTGAATGATCATTCTAAATCAGATGTTGGAACCATGAGAATTTCATTTCATCAAGATAGCAAGGAGGAAACAATTACCATCAGAAACATCATTGGGAATCAAAGTACTGGACGTGGGTGGTTACAGCCAGATAAAGGACGAAAACACGGCGCAGATCAGTGGCTGGTAGTCTCTACCGGAACGAATCTCAAGGAGGAGATTACCTTCAGTAACAGTATCACGAATAAAAGTGGTGACAGTGGGGAATACTGGCCAGTTGAGGAACGAGTACACGGCAGCGATCAGTGGATGGTAACGGGATCAACGGCAAGCTCTGCCGAAACTAATGGAGTTAGGAAAACTGGAGCTGATGCTCTGACGGATAATACCGTATCAGATGTTGGAACCTTAGGAATTTCAGAGCAGTAATATAGCAAGGAGGGCACAGTGGTGAGGCTTCCCGATAGTAGGTTCTGGCCAGTTTTGGGATGACAAGACAGTGCCAATCCATGGCTGCTAGCGGGATTTACGGCAAGCTCTATCGGAGCGAATGAAATTGGGGGAACTCAAAACGATGCTCTGAAGGATCATTCTAAATCAGATGTTGGAACCTTGAGAAGTTCAGAGCAGCAAGATAGCAAGGAGGGCAGAGTCGTGTCACTGAGGCGGCCTGACAGTGGATTATGGCCAATTGGGTGATGGCAACATGGTGCCAAACAGTGGATGCTAGCGGGATTAACTACAAGCTCTGCAAGAGTGAATGAAATTGGGGAAACTCGAACTGATGCTTTGAATGATCATTCTAAATCAGATGTTGGAACCATGAGAATTTCATTGCAGCAAGATAGCAAGGAGGAAACAATTACCATCAGAAACATCATTGGGAATCATAGTACTGGATGTGGATGGTTATAGCCAGGTAAAGGATGAAAACACGGCGCAGATCAGTGGCTGGTAGTCTCTGCCAGAACGAATCTCAAGGAGGAGATTACCTTCAGTAACAGTATCACGAATAAAAGTGGTGACAGTGGGGAATACTGGCCAGTTGAGGAACTAGTACACGGCAGCGATCAGTGGCTGGTAACGGGATCAATGGCAAGCGCTGCCGGAACTAATGGAGTTAGGAAAACTGGAGCTGATGCTCTGACGGATAATGCCGTATCAAATGTTGGAACCTTGAGAAGTTCAGAGCAGCAAGATAGCAAGGAGGGCTGAGTCGTCTCACTGAGGCGGCCCGACAGTGGATTCTGGCCAGTTGGGGCACGGCAACATGGTGCCAATCAGTGGCTGCTAGCGGGATTAACTGTAAGCTCTGCCAGAGTGAATGAAATTGGGGCAACTCGAACTGATTCTTTGTATGATCATTCTAAATCGGATAGTGAAGAGGAAAGTGGACAGGGAGAGGAGGAGGAAAATGGAGAGGAAGAGGAGGAGGAAAGTGGAGAGGAGGAAGAGGGAGAAGAAGAAATGATAAACAAATACTCCCCCCGTCCCATTTTAAACTTCAAAAATTTCCCTTTTTGGTGTCCCATTTTAAACTTCAAAATCCAAAAAAGAAAAGTTATTTATACTTTTTTATTTAGTGGGACCTACATGTCATACACACAACAACTATCCACTAACTATTTCCTACCACACTTTCTCTTTCCTACCCACTTTCTATACTCACAACACTCTACCCCACTATCTATATTTTATAATATAAAGATTCACATCTTAATTCTTGTGCCCATTGTTTTTTTTAAAGTTTAAGATGGGACGGAGGGAGTATGCTATTGAAATATATTTTGATCCTTCGTTCGAAGCGTCGGTGAGGGCTTGCAATGTGTCGGTTCACCGTTTGACCAACATAGTACTAGTTAATAATGTGATTTTCAGACCACATGTGACTTTGGCGTATCTACCCGTTGTCCGCCCATCACAAATGGGGGAAATCATATCCATCATCGACATTGTAGCGTTAGTGATGGATGCGTTGTCTCCCGTGATGATGCTCAACCACTGGAGGGTAATCATTTTTGTTTGCATAACTCATCAAACGAAGCCAACATATTTTTAGATGTATGTTTAGAACATGTGACTTTGGAGTTGATGCAGGCTCATATTCTAACGGAAGAACTTTATCCCCTCCAAGGGTCTGTGCTGGTGGTGGGGGAATATGAGCATCCAAGGATTACCGGCCTAAAGCAGATGAGAATTAGGACCTTCATTAGCCGGGTGCTGGTGCCCGTTACTGGCTATGCAGTTGGGATAAGATTAGTCAAACTTTTAATTCATTTGTTCCTGTTAGCGACGAGTATTCAGTGATGTTGGGTAATTGGTGAGTATGATATTGTTTTTTTAATTACTTTTATTAAGTGTGATTGGTGATTGGTGATATTGTTGTTTGTAATTACTTTTGGATATGATGTGACTTTAGGAAAAAAGAATAAAAAATTCATGTAATTATTTATTTATATTTAATGATTTTTTTTGATTTTTTTTTTCAAAAAAAACATTAATAATTACATAAAACAGGAAATACTTTTGCTCCAAAAACTAAAATATTTATTTTAATTTTCTTTTATTAATGTTTAAAAAATAAATTTTGATTCTCATCCCTATTAGTTTTAAAATTTTCAGTAAACACCTTTAAAGTAATATAACTTCAAACTAACAAATCTGTTAATCACGTGCTCAGCACATGGGGACTTAACAAGATTTTTAACGATTTTCGTCAAAAATGTCTTAATTGGCGATCATTTTTCACTTCATGGTCTGATCTGGCGAAAAATAAACTTCAGGGTTCGATTGGGAGGGTGCTATATGATTTCAGGGTCTAAATTGTTATTAACCCTTTATAGAAATGTGTTATATTTTTATTTACCAAAGTGTTACATTTACTTATACAAACAATTACATTCATGCGTATAAACGGTTATTTTTCAAATGTTACTTTTTTTCAAAATAATAAAATTAAAATATTATATTTCTTTTATTCTGCAAAAACACTATTACATTTCAGTATATATACAATTACATTTAGTTATAGTTAGTATCACACGTAGTTATAATTGGTATTACAGTTTGAAAGATGAATAAAATGCACAAATTTGTTTTTTGTAAAACAAGTGTTATATTTACTTATAATTACATATAAGTAACACAATAGTTGCATTTTGTTATAGTAAGTACTCCTTCCGTCCCGGACTAATGTTCTTAGTTTGACTTTATACGAAGATTAAGAAAAAGTAAATGTTGTGAGTATGAAAAAGTAAGTAAGAGAAAGTAGGAGAGATAAAGTGGGTAGTGAGTATTACTTTTGGCAAAAAATAATAATTCGGGTAATGGGTCTGGGTCGACCCGTCTTTACTTCACAGGAGACTATCTAAAAAACTAGGGGGTGTTTGTGATACACAAATAGTATACTATGTGCCTATTAATTTTAAACTTGAAAGGTGACGGTGGTAGACTGTAAATAAATGGCGTCAATAACAGAAACCCTAATACAAAGCTCAAGCTACCGATCTAGGGTTTGACGGCTCTGCTCTCGCTATCCAATCCTCTCTATATATACACACAGCGGTCGTCAATCAGGTATCATTGCTTCCCTCCCTTCAACCCCCCACCCCCCCCCCCCCCCCCCCGTTTGTTATCTCTGCATGGATTAATTTGTATTTATATTTGTATTTCCAAATCGATTTATCATGTGTGTACAACAAAATTATTGCCTCCCCTTTCGGCTGCAAGGTTTTTGAGATCTGTTGATCGGTTTCTTGCAAGCTTTGTTCTGGAGGCATAAATCAATTCTTTGAGGGGGTTTCTTATACCTGGATTTGGCTTTTTAGCCTTTCTGGGTTTCCCCTCTCTTTGATATATTCCCACATTATCACGGTTGATTTAACCTCTTTTTCACTTGAGCTCAAAATTGATTTGTGGAATTAATGGATTTTTTTTCTTCTTTGTTTGATTTGATAGAGGTAATTGTGATTCATTTTAATGTCAATTTTTGTGATTTCTTTTGATATTTGGCCTAAATATAAAATTATCAATTCAAGTTTTCTTTAATGTCAATTTTTTTGTGATTTTTATTTTTATTTAACATCAAATTATTAATTCAGGTTTTCTTTGATGTCAATTTTTGTGAGTTCTTTTGATATTTGGCCTTAATATCAAATTATTAATTCAGTTTTTTGTTAGACTCAAAACACACATTATTTTTGTGTTTTCAAGTGTCTGGATTTCATTTTACTTTACAGATGGATTTTGTTAAGAAAATTAAAAAAGTTTGTTTGATGCATACCTAGAATAGTAGGTTTGATTAGGACTCCACTATTCGGAAATTTAATTTAATGTGCTGCCTGTTCTTCATAGGATATTTGTTGTGATTATTGCATGTGCCATTTTCTCATTCAAGGGTGCGGTGGGTTTGGTTGGATTAACAATATTGTTTTTTTTAAGAAACAATTTAAGTATGAGTAACAATATTTTTTTTAGACGGGTGACGTATGTGGGGTCGCGTTTAAAAAAGTTATTGTTACTCGTACTTAATTTGTTTTTTAGAAAAAGAACAATTGTTGTTACTCCAAACACCGGAAAATGAAAACATTTTTCAGAAGTCATTTTCTCTAAAGGAAAAACAAAGCTTAATTGTTTATAACTTTTATGGAGAAGTTATTTACCATTTGGGTTTAAAATTCACATGTAATGTAGCGGAATCAAGTCAAAAGTGTGGACTTAACAACCTCAAGATTGTGACCAACCTTGACTTATCAAGTTTAGATGTCGTGGATGAATTTGAACTTATAGTCTAACCCATTTTAGAGCCAATAATAATACAAAATATGTAGCTATTAATTAGAAATAATATGGGATTTGGAAAAATGCAATTTGATTGTTCGGAATATACCTATCATGTCTCTCAAAATGATAAAATAACTAGACTTGTTGAATAAATTATCCATTAGTCCAATTTCTAGTCATTGTGCATCTGATGCATATTTAGTAATGGGCTGGATGGACATTTTTATTCAATAAACAATGGGGCACAAATGGCTTACAAAATATTAATTGGCCCTTATTTAATGTTGAAATCATTGAACACTTGGGCTTAAAATATTAATATCCAATTAATAACTTCCAATTAGGATTTTATGGGCGTTTGTACCCAATTACTCCCTCTGTCCCTAAATGAGTGTCCATTTTCAAGGAATCTTTGTCCCTAAATGAGTGTCTTTTTTGAACATAACTTTCTCCCTAAATGTTTTTTTTCGAAAAAAATTTCACCGGTTTCTTTATACGTGCAAAACTAAAGGTTTGGAAAGGAGATTACAAGATTATATATGAATCGTTGTTACCAAATTGTTCAAAAAGTTGAGATTTCCAGTTTCCCTTAAAATGAAATTTGGACACTCATTTAGGGACAGAGGTAGTACTATTTTTAGTAGCCTGTGTGCCTATCTCACAAGTAACTAGGGTGATAAGTTACCTATGGGCTTTGTCTTTGTCTAATAATATACGTAAATTTGTCTTACACTCGTTAAATACACGAATAAATAAAGTTAAATAAATTTGACAAATCTATTTATTACTATATAAAAGTTGAAATGCATAGTATTTTCAAAAGTCTTTTTTCCCTCTCAAATCTTTCCTTAGTTACAATAATGACTATATACATTTTCTCTATTTTTATGAGATGTAATAAATGTAGTAGTTATGACACCAGAACACACCCCCCATGATTGTTAGAGGCGGGGGTAGATTAAGTTTATAGTTATGGGGTAGTTGTAACTTCTACATTTATTACATCTCAAAAGTGTTAGAGAATGTATATGGTCATTATTGTGATTAGGAAAAGATTTGGGCGGGAAAAAAACACGGAGTGCTATGCACTTCAACTTTTATATAGTGATAGATTAAAGTAAGTCACCATGCGCACGCCCGGCCCAATAGTGTTGGCGACTAAGGCGGTCGCCTTGGGCCCCCAGATTTTTAGTTGAATTTAGGCCCCCAAAATCCTAAACCTTTAGAAATAATATAGAAACTGAATTTAAGCCAAGTCAAAACGTTGGCCTAGCGATTTGGACTACCGGTCTCACTTTAAACAACCAGGTTCGATCCTTTGGCTAATTTTTTTACTTTGATTTTTTCTCTCTTCTATGATCTTAGTTTGGGCTCCTTTGTTTGTTTGGGCTTGTCTTTCATTCTTAAAGTTTAATGAATGGGCTACATTTTATTCTTCTAATTCTAAATTTAATTAGCAAGTACTCCCTCCGTCCCAGAGTAAGAGTCCTACTTTCCTTTTTGGTACGTCCCAGAGTAAGAGTCCTATTCTTAAAATGGCAAAGAATCTTTACTATTCACCCCACTCATTCTCTCTCCTATTTTACTTTTATACTCACAACACCAATCAATTCACTATTCTCTCACACTCATTCTCTCTCCTATTTTGCTTTTACACTCACAACATTTACATCACTTTCAATATTTATTAACTTCCAATATTTATTAATAAGCGTGCAAATTAGGGGTAGGACTCTTACTCCGGGACGGAGGGAGTATCAATTTCTTTCTACAATACTCCCTCCGTCCCAGACCAATGGGCACAGTTTGACTTTTTTTGGTCAATTGAGTCAATCTTTGATCATAATTTTATGAATATCTAGATATATTTATACAATTATAAAAATTGTTAATGATAGTATTTCTAATAGTGAAACAATAACAATTTTTAGAATTTCATATAGATATTTAGATATTCATAAAATTATGGTAAAAAATTGACTTAGTTGACCAAAAAAGTCAATCTGTGCCCATTGATCTGGGACAGAAGGTATTTTATTACATTATTTGCAATTATTACTTCAATATTTTTGGGAAAAAAAATAAAGTTTTATTTTCTTCTTAAAATATAATTTATTAATTATTTTCATTATTATTTTAATATTCTTGAAAAAGAAATAATTTATTTGCATTTTAAAATTTTGGCCTAATATTTCCGTAAGTTATTTCAATTTTACTAAAATTTATTGCATTATTTTCTACGTATTTTTCAATTATCTAAACCCCAAACTCGATATTTTTATTAACAAGATTCGCCATATTTTGTTTCTACGGTTCAATTTACGGTAACTGTTTTTTCAAGCAAAATTCACAGGACCGGCCTTGACCATGCGTGATTTATTCTATAATACTTAAAAAAAAATCAAAAAAAAAAAAACCCTACTAATTGACTTGTGTGTTGTCTAATTAAAGTTTGATAAATGCAAGTTGTATTTGGACTAGAAATTGCTGCAACAACGAGCTCATTGTTTTGATGCAACGTGCGGCCGAGATTAGGCGACACCTCCCTTGAGAACTGACTTGTGAAGTCAAGTTTAAATGGGCAAACTGAACAACTTATTGATCTTGGCTAACCATCTCTTAAAGAGTGATGTGGCCAAATCTCGACCGCACGCTGCAGCGGAGCAACAAGCTCGTCGTTGCATTAGTTTCAGTTCCATCACAGCCTATGCAATAGGTATATATTGGGTAGATGGAGTGTCATAACATAATCAAAAGCATTGGGCCAACTTCTTTGGTCCAGGTACTAATGATTGGACAGCACTGAATCCACTAATGCAATCCTTATCTTAAAAAAGGTCTGATAACATTAGTGGATCCAGTTCTTCCAGATAATATACTCCTTGATTGATGGACTGGCCTAAAAGAAATCAGTGCTTTTCTCATAATTAGCTTGGATCAACATTTCTGAGTCTCAGACAATGGACTTACCCTGAAAAATGAATTATTGCCTTTTTAGAAAAATGATTTGGATTGTAGATGAAATCAAGGCCAAATTTATTAGGCCAAGTAGAGATGAACCTGTTGACCTTAAATATACTCATCCAAGTACATATAATACACCCAACCGCTACTGACTTGACTAGTTCATGTAGGACGAATCTCATATTTCTGCAGATAGTTTATCTATCTATTTGAAAATAGCATGTCGCATTTTGTGACCTAAACTCAAAGATATAATGTTGGAGGCCAGCCTGAAGTCCTTCTGCTGAAAGTTTCATCTTCCTGCTGACATCTCTTTCTAGTGTCTTGGACTCGGCTTTTTGGTGCTTCTGAAAATTGTGATTTGTTTTCTAAGAAATGGTAAGATGCTATAAGTAGGATGTTTTTATGGATAATCTATAAGCGTTATTGGAACAATGGGTTGCTCAAATGTCAGTTGCAAGTTTGACTTAAGTGGCATATGTGGTAACTCTTTGCTTTAGGTCTTCTGATTTGTAAGTCAAAATTAACTGGTGTTCTAATAATTAACATTTTAAATAGAAATTTTGTTGGCAAGTAGAATCGAGACTTATGTCACTTATTTGGTGCGTGTGTTCTTTGCCCCACAATTCGTGACAAAGGGGCTTGTGAGCATATGGTGCACTATTGTTGGTCTTTCTGGTGCTCATAGATCTTAGTGAGCACTGGGGTGGCAAATTGGCAATGAATATACATAGCTGTTATCTGAATAGAATTACAATGCTTTGAGCTATTGTACACTGTACCATCATGATACATTGTACAATAGTCTAAAGCATTGAACTTTTTTAGTGGGTAACCCATGGATACGATTTTGGCCCCACTAGAATGATGACCCAACACAAGAATCTAGCTTGGTGAATTTTTCATTGTAGGTATTGACCATGCAGCCACGAGTTTTAGTTTGGATTTGACAAAACAGACAGTTTTATTCTCGTGCCAGTATTTATTTTGTTGGAGTACTTTCTTTTTCTAAATGGGTACCTAAAACAAGCATGCATGAGAATTCTCTTCCTTTTTGGATTCAAAGTTCTCATCTTTTGTTTACTTGATGGCTTTCTCTTGAATCAGAAAATGATTTTTCTCAATGTATTTGGAGTCTAATTCCTTTTGAAGTAATGCAGGGACACCCTGTTTACATATCATGTTCTGAACTCACAATGAGATTACAATGATCATATTACTCTGTACATCTCATGGTGTCAATGGCGTGTCTATTAGGCTTTCCCTCGTCAATGGACAGCGTATGTTTACATAAGGTTGTGCCTCTAGAAGTAAATTCTTTGGCAGATCATGGACATTATTCTTACGTATTCGAGTTTTGAGCAAACTCAAAAAAAACTAAGGCTTCTTTGAGTTGGAAGTTATGGGGTGTAGGAATGTTGCTAAATTAGGTGGTGAGATACATAATAATCAGGACACATTTGGTGTGTGTCTTGTTATTACAAAGGAAATAACTCCCCTATGTGGAAGGAACTAGGAAAAAAACATGGTTGGTTTAAGAGAATTGTTTAAAGATCTTGGATTATGAAGTGGTCAAGTGTCAATAGTAAGCCATGGGATGTACTCCCTCCGTTTCATATGAATTGAGACTTATTTCCTTTTTCGTCCGTTCCACATCAATTGAGACTGCCCAAAATGGCAAAAAAATCTTTACTATTTCTCCCACTCATTCTCTCTCCTACTTTACTTTTACACTCACATACACCAATCAACTTACTATTCCTCCCACTCATTCTCTCTCCTATTTAATTTTTCACACTCACAAACACCTCCTCCCCCTATTTCTCTCTCTTACTTTTCCTTGGTTTGTGTTCCAAAAATTTTAGTCTCAATTCACATGAATCGGAGGGAGTACACGTTAAGGTCCTTAACTTGTCATGTGCCATTCTCTAACTTTAGGGTATTTATTTTGTAAAATAGTGTTTATAACTTTTCTGGACTAATTACCATTCACTTGGTTTTAAAGTTCACATGCTGTGTAATATAGTGGAATTGAGTCAAAAGTGTGTCCTTCACAGCCTTGAAATTGTGACAAACCTTGGCTTTAAGTTAAGGTGTTGTTGGATGAATGTGAATGAGAAGTCTAACATTGACTCATTTAGAGCCAATAATAATAAAAAATAAATGACTATGGATAAAAAAATATTTTATAGGAATTTGGAAATGCAAGTTAGCAAGTTTGTTTGAGAAGTACCAAAAGTGTATTTATGTCAAAATAAGAAAGTAAATGGACTTATTGAAATATTTGTCCATTAGACCAATTTTATTTTTTTATTTTTTATTATAGTACATGATTTGTATTTGAGTTGAATCACCCTAATAAAATAAATTGAAATAAATCACCATTAAAAGCATTGGATGTACCAACTCTACTAATACTTGGAGATGCACTAACCATGCACAAAAAAATATCAAATCTTGGTGCAATGCATGGTTTCGGATGCCCATATTAGCTTTTCTTATCAACTTAAATTTCCAAACTACAAAATTGACTTGTCTTTATCTAATAAAGTTAGATAAATGCAAGTTGCAGTTGGACTAGGAAGAGCTCATTGTTTCATAGCAACGTGCGGGTGAGATTAGGCTACACCTCCATTCGGAGCGAGTTGTGGTCAAGTTCATAAGGGACAAACTGAACACCCTATTCTTGGCTATCAATCACTTATGGAGGGAGATGTGGCCAAATCTTGACCGCACGCTGCATTGGAGCAACAAGCTCATCGTTGCATCAGTTTCATTTCGTCACATCTGATGCAATAGGTATACATAGGGTAGATTTTTTTGTTAACATGTTAGCTAGGTGGGGTGTCGCAATATAATCAAAAGCATTCGGCCAAATTCTTTGGACATGGATTTGCTCCAACAAATCTTTGCTCCTGCCCTCTATACGGTCCCGATTCGACCCCATTGTCTTGCTCATTTTATTTTTGTTTGTGATCGATTCGGAAATTTGTGGGTCCTGCTGTGATGTGTAAAAAAATCTCGTCCGTCGAGCACAAAAATAGAGCGAGATGGCAAAATCGGGGGCTCAAGGAGTTGCTCGTTGGAGCAATGATTTGCTGGGGCAAATCCAAATCCAACTTCTTTGGTCCAATTAATCCAGTGACTAGCGGACTTTAGCAGTTGGGAAGCAGGATCAACTAATGCAATTCTGGTTTGAAAAAGGTTGGATGACATTTGTGGATCAAATTCTTTCCTGATAATCTACTACACGATTGATGGACTGACCCAAAAGAAATGAGTGCTTTTCCCATAAGTAGCTTGGATCTACTACTTAGTTGATGGATTGGCTCAAAAAAATGGTCTTAATCTTGAAAACTGATTTGGATTAGACGAAACCAAGGTTAACGTTAGTAGAACAGGTAGAGATATGATTTATGAACTTGAAAACCTGAAATACTCTCATCCAAAATTAGGTTGTATTATCAATGATGTATTAGAAAAGGGCTTCACAGCTTCTACTCTTTCCTTTGAAGTGTTTTATCAAAATAAGTTGCAGCATCCAGTTACATATATTGCCCTCATCCATTCTACTGACTTGACTAGTTCATGCAGGATGAATCTCGTATTTCTGGAGATAGTTTATCTATCTATTTGAAAATAGCATGTCCCATTGTGATCTGAACTCAAGATATAGTGTTGGAGGCCAGCATGAATTCCTTCTGTTGAAAGGTTTGGTCTTCTCTGACATCTCTTTTTAGTGTCTTGGACACTGCTTTTTGGTGCTTCTGAAAATGGTGATTTGTTTTCTAAGAAATAGTAAGATGTTGCAAATAGGATTCTTTTTTATGGATAAATCTTTGCTTTAGTCGTAATAATTAACATTCTAAATCGAAATTTTGTTGGCAATTAGAATTGACACTTATGCCAACTTATTTGGTGCGTGTGTTCTTTTGCTCGCAAAAGTTGACAAAAAGGGGCTTGTGAAATGTTCTTTGTGCACTAATGTAGGTCTTTGTGGTGCTCATGGACCTTGGTGAGTACTAGGGGTGGCAAGGCAATGGATACACATTGGTGTTATCTGAATAGAATCACAATGCTTTAAACTATTGTACATTGTACCATCATGATACATTGTATAATAATGTAAAGCATTGATTTTTTTTTTAATGGGTTACCCATGGATTTGGTGAAACGTTCGTTGCAGGCATTGACCATGCAGCCACGAGTTTTAGTTTGTGATTAAACAAATCATTTTAGGCTCGTGGTAGTATTTATTTTTATTGGATTTGATTAAAGAAATGTTTTGGTTAGAGCCTTCTGCACTTGTATATTATCATCTTACAACTTTCTTCTGCTGTAACGAGTCTGCAGAAGTAATGCAGGGATTAAGATGATCATATTAATGCGTATATCTGATGGTGTCTGCAAAATGGTATGTCTATTATTTAGGCTTACATCTCATCACTGGATGTGTACATTAGTTTGTGCCGTAAGAAATTAAATCATTGGCAGAGCACGAACATTGTACTTGTGTCCGTTTTAGGCCAATGTCATGCAGAAGTTTTTAATTTTTGTTAAAAAATTATTTCAAGATGCTCTAATATTTTCTCTGATAGCATGGCGTTACAGATCACAGCAAGTACATTGAACTCTGAGCTGGAACAGGAAGAATTGCTATGTTATGTAATGTAATAGATCTGGTCCCCTTGAGAATAGCAGACTGGAAAGAGCAGCTTCCTTGGGTAGGCAGGGAGGTGGTGCTTAAAATCTGATGCAGTTGTCAGTTGCGGTGTCATTCATTACCAGCGAACTAAGGCTTCTTCGAGTTGGAAGCTATTAGGTGTAGAATGGTGCTAAATTGGGTGGTAAGATACATAATCAGAATTCATTTGGCGTTGTCTTTTTTTTTTTTTTTTTTTTTTTTTTCGGGTCGAACTCAGAATCTCCCCTAAAGAAGATCCTTTAACACGCCCACACATACCACTTGGTCAGAAGGCCTTAGGTGGTGTTGTCTTGTTTTTACAAAGAAAATAACTCGGAAATATGGTTTGGTTAAAAGAAATGTATAGAGATCTTGGATTATCTAGTTGTCTAGAGTCAATGGTAAGCCATGAGATGTGCACCTTAAAATTTTGAACTCTTGAAATTATAAAACGTGCATATTGATGCACTCATTAATTGTATAAAAATTAGACATTTTCAAAATATCTCCAAAATAAAATTTGAAATTTAAAGAGGGAATGAGTATCTTATTATTCCCTGTATTTCCAAATAAATGTTTATTTTTAAAAGATTTTTTTGTCTTAAAATGATTTTTTTTTTGTTTGAAAATATATTTGTTATTTAAGTATTTTTTTTACCAATTTTCTTTCACTAGTCTTTTTATACTTATAAATTAAATGTATCAAAAGTGAAAAATAAAAACATTTATGAATCTTTTAATCTAATTGCATAAAAATAGAAATTTTTATAATGTCTATAAAAATAATTTGGAATTAGGGACAGTGGGAGTGGAGTACTTAATTTCACTGTCTTACCGACAAGTTTCGTAGCCCTTTAAGGTTAAATTTCATCTTACTTGCCTCGTTTGTCAACTTTATTTAATGAGCTGGACAAGGTGAGACCGTTCCCGCCAATTTTTTTTTTTTTTTTCTCTGCTATTTTTTGCTAGGCAGCATAAGTAACACTTTTTATAAGGAAATGTAACACTTTTTATAAGGAAATGTAACAATTTTTTCTCATATGTAACACTTTTTTTTTCAAAAAAAAAACTATTTATAATATTGCGAAATTAATGTTACTCTTACAATAAAGTGTTACTTTTTAAGACCAAACTATTACTTTCTCATAAGAAAGTGTTACATTTTATTATGACGAGCAGCTCAGTTGTTTTGTATGTTACAAATATTTTTTTAAAAAAAAAAAAAAACCATATAATGACACCTATGTAGTTTTATTTGTCTCATCGAGACGAACACAACGGTATTTTTTTTTAAAAAAAAAAAAATCGACTTCAAAATCTCAAGATATAGCATTTTAAATTGTTCGATTTTTTTTTTCTTTTTAACAAAGAGGGGGGGGGGGGGGGGGGGGGTCTCACAGCGTGAGAGGGTCGCCTATAAGTATTATTCTTATTTAAATGAGGTGTACGTTTTGCGGCTAATTGTATTTTTAGTGGCGTAAGACTTTTCAACGCCTATGTTATCCTAAATTTGTGTACCTATTGTATTATCGTAAAAATAAATTACACGAAAATTATACTCGCTCCGTCCTAGTTTAAGGTTTTATTTTCCTTTTTGGTATATCCTAGTTTAAGGTCTTAGTTGCTTTATTCCTTAAATTGCAAAAGATGAATATTGTTGGACATCTTTATCCTCATAAAGTTCATATATTACAAAAAAACCATCACTTACCCATTTACTTTTCACCCATTTGCTTTATGAATGGACAATTATATCCTCCACACACTACTTTCTTAACTCAAATTGTCTTGGTTTCTTAATAAGCGTGTAAAGTCAAACTAAGAACTTTAAACCGGGACGGAGGGAGTAATATTTTTTAGGGTTAATGACAATTTAGACCCTAAAGTAAATACCACCCTTCAAACGGACCCTAATGTTTTTTTTTTTTGCCAGATCAGATCTTGATGTGAAAAAAACACTCGTCAGATGGGACTTTTTGACGGAATTCGTTAAAAACTCCGTCATAGAGCATGTGACATGCACATGACTAGCAGAATTGGTTAGTGTGAAGTTGAAATTTATTTCAATGGGCTTAAATGACATATTTTAAAACGGAGGTAAGAGCTAGAAAAAAAAACTCAAATAAATTCTTTTCAAAATAAGAAAAATTAAAAGAAAAATAATTCATTATCTTCAAAAATTCCAAACTTATAGAGTTGAAAATCAAAATAATTATTGAAATATTAAATAAAATTTTAAAGCAAAATAAATTAGTTATCATCTATTTTCATTTTTCAACTATTTTTTAAGATAACGAATTTCGAAAAAAAAAAAAAATAGTTCACCATTTTGTGCAACAAGAAAAAAGTTGGATAAATATATTTTTTTTAGTTTACCATTTTCGTATAATTATATTTTATTTTTACTTTTTTCTGAATGAATTAGTTTATTTATTTTTAGTTAACTTGAAAATAATTGTGTATTTAAGAGTTAAAACAAAAATTGTACAATGTTTGAACTTTTTTTAATAAAATAAATAGATAAAACTTAATCCCACCAAACATCTTATGCAAAAAAAAAAAAAAAAAAAAAATAGAAAAAGAAACAAAAAAGAAAAAGAAAGACCTAAACCCAGTTAACTTGAAGCCCTTGTCTCTCTCTCTTTCTCTCTCATATCTTCAACTCCTCCCATGGCCGACACTATCATGTCCAACCCCTCGATCACCACCACCTTAACCATCCGCCGCCCTTCCGTCCCTTCTCAATTCTCTCTGGCACTTTGCCATTGTAAATTGTCTAGAGAACTTCAAACCAACCTCTGCAAATTCTATGTCCTCTTCTCTAAAGATTCCCAGGAAAAACAATAAATTCATTAATTCAGTGAATGAGATTCGGGTTTTTGTTTTCGTTTTGTGAATCGCGAAACTGTAGTAGTAAATTTGAGAAGTGTTGAAATCAGGGTTTCATTGTTTCAACTGATGATGAAACAGAGAGGGGAAATGGTTTGTGCTTTCATTTTGCGAATTGGTCTTGGAGAGTAGTTGAGTTTCTAGATTTTGTTGGTGGAAGTGGACTGGATTTACTGGAGGTATGGGTGGACCGGAGTTGAGGGAGAAGATCGCGATGGTGGAGATTTTGTTTGGTCGTTGTTTGTGTTTGCTGGATAGAGATTATAAGGTTATCTTTTCTTTCTTTTTTTATTTAAATCATTTGTTTGCTGGATGGAGAATAGAAAGGATATACGAGAAAGAGAGAAAGAGAGGGGCTATTCCATCCCCGGAATTAATGGTGGAACGGTTGGGGCGGGAGTCTGGGATGGGAAGGTGAGCGTGGTGTGAGGGGGGGGGGGGGGGGGGGGGGGGGGGGATGTAAGGAATAGATTGTTTACTCTCCCTTATTTTTACAATATGTCATTTTAACCCTTTAAAATTATTGACCTTTCTGTTAGTCCCGTGCTATGCGCATGCTTTTTGACTGATTTTTAACGAATTCGTAAAAAATGCTTAACTAGCGAGTATTTTCATTTCAAGGTCTGATCTGCCGGGAAAAAAATATCAAGGTTCGTTTGGAATGATGGTATATGACTTTAGGGTCTAAATTATCATTAACACTATTTTTTTATATAAACACACTGCATAAGAGCAGATACACTTGCAAAATTGGTTGGTATGTACAACAACCCTCATTTGGGTAAAGCCTCCGAGCTTTGTGGATAGTCTAATCCTTCCGTGTTGTACTTGCAATCAAGGTTCTAAAAAATGCTAGGCGGTCGCTAGCCGCCGCAAAGACGCCTAGCGCCTAGGCGGGGCCGAGAATTCAGAAATAACTATAATATTCTAAGCGTTTCATGAACGCTTAGCGCTTAGGCGGCCTAGACGGGAGTCTTTTAGAACACGCTTACAATTAAAGAATTAATTTTTTGATTTCAAAAATAAAATAATAATAAAAAAAAACAATATTTCGATTACATATGAGAGGAATAATTCATGAATAAAATCATTGCATATTAACTAAATAGCAAAAGTAGCAACATTAAAAAGATTCAAAATATTAGTGAGTCCACTAATTTTATTTAGGTGTAATGGAAAAGTGTTTATTGTTGTTGATCAAGAGCGTGATTTGACCCGCCATTCAATTTAGGAGTGTAAATGGTTCGGTTTGGTTCGGTCTCGGCCGTTTTAGAGACCAAACCACTAGTCATCGGTAGGGAAAATTCCAAAACCGAACCACGAAAAATTTTCAAACCGAACCAAACCAAACCGCCATGGTTGGTTCAGACCGTGTTCAGTAATGTGGTCCAGACTGCGGTTTAGACCGTGGTCTAGAATATGGTTTAGATCGTGGTTTAAACCACCATTCATACCGAGGTTCATATCACGATTCAAATTATGGTTTACACTCTGTTAAAAGAGAAATTTCGGAAAGAATGAAAATATCAAACGAATAAAGAAGCCGAAGGAAGTGAATACACTACAGAACTTTGTTAACTATGTGACTCAATGAATATAACATTTGATGAAATGAATATTGAATAGATGCAAAACGAGAGTTAAGAATGATGTAATGTAAATTATTTTAATAATTTAAAGGTGAATGTTACTTAACATACAAATGTATGACTAAATATATGTGGTCTGGTGGTTCGGTCTGATGGTTGTCTGACGGTTTGGTTTGGTTTGGTTCGGTCTGGTTTGGTTGGAGGGGTCAGACCACAAAACAAAACCGAACCACGCGGTTTTACCAATTTTTGAGACCGAAACCGAAACTACTTGTGCTAAAAAACCGAACCAAACCGTATGTTTAGTTCGGTTCGATCCCAAACCGCGGTTTGGACACCGAACCACTGACACCCCTAAGTCAATTGCAAACAATCTACTTCTTCCATTTCAAATCTGATCCAAAGTTGTCGCTATGATAAATAACTAGTCTAATACTTGTGCGTTAAATGTACGACCAAAATTTATTGACAAATAACATGAACTAAATCAATATGGTCTTTATAGCTATCACATTTTATTTGCATAAATATTATATATATTAAATAGAAATAATTATATCATAAAGAATAAATATCATCATACCATTGGTTATATCTGATAATGGTTTACCAGTAGAAATAATACAGTTATTTCAATTCCAACCCATGTTGTATTCTTTCCCAGAAAATATTTT